>LR812537.1:24009526-24597026 GCA_903798195.1 Danio kyathit | reverse complement strand
GGGTTCAGGCTGCTGCTGGTGGTGTAATGGATATTTTCTTGGCACACTTTTTGCCCATTAGTACCAATTTAGCCTCATGTCAATGCCACAGCCTACCCGAGTATTGTTGTTGACCATGTCCATCCCTTTATGACCACAGTTTACCCATCTTCTGATGGCTACTTCCAGCAGGATAACATGCCATGTTATAAAGCGCAAATCATCTCAGACGGGTTTCCTGAACATGACAATGAGTTCACTGTACTCAAATGGCCTCCACAGTCACCAGAACTCAATCCAATAGAGCACCTTTGGGATGTGGTGGAACGGGAGATTCGCATGGATGTGAAGCCGACAAATCTGCAGCAACTGCATGATGCTATCAGGTCAATATAGACCAAAATCTCTGAGGAATATTTCCAGTACCTTGTTGAATCTATGCCACAAAGTATTAAGGCAGTTCTGAAGGCAAAAGGGGGTCCAGTACCGGTACTAGTAAGGTGTACCTAATAAAGTGGCCAGTGAGTATATATATATATATTTATATTTATTTATAAAATAAATAGCATGTAGCCTTTTTAAATCCACCAGTTGAGAAAACAAGCAGACAGCCGGGCTGCCAGTCTCAATTGCCGAGGGCAATGGGGGAAAAATGTCACTCATTGCAACCCTTCTGAACAAGGTACCAAGGGAAACCAAAGCAGGAGTAGGAAAAAGACTGAAGGGATGGAGCGATCGACAGAGAGAGAGAGAGAGAGAGAGAGAGAGAGAGAGAGAGAGAGAGAGAGAGAGAGAGAGAGAGAGAGAGAGAGAGAGAGAGTGTGTGTATGTGTGCGTGTGGCTGAAGGAGAAAGAGATGAAGGGCTAGAGAGGAAAGTGGGAAGCTGGTTATTAGAGAGGGATGGAGATCACTTCAGCCTGCAGGGCCAGAGGAGGAGAGGGGCGACTCAAACTCATCCATAAAAGACTACAGTCAGCAGGGAGTCCGGCGGCATAACACTTATTATAGATCCTAATAAATGTACTCCCAATTTACCAGCAGCACAGGTCAGGAGCAACACAGAGAGGGAAGGGAACAAAAATGTGAAAAAAAGAAAAGAAAAAGAGGTGGACAGACACAGTTGCTCTGGGATTCCCTGCTCCGCGTGATTTTCTCTGGTGCTCGAGGCCAGTATCTGATCTGGGTTCTCGCTCACACAATAAATAGGTATTTTTCAGACCAACTCGGCTTAACGAGACAAGCAGAAAAAGGTTCAGATAAGAGATTATTCTTATGCGATAGACACGTTTGGCCCTGTGGATTTAAAAAAAAAAACTTTTTTAATAGGCTTTCTTTTTTTAACTATCTAACTGGAAACAGTTTGAGTATTTTTTTCACAACTTGGGATTGTGCATTCTGTAGTGGAAATGTTAAGGTTGACACAGTTAGGGATCGTGGACGAGGGTGGAAAGAGGCTGTTGTGAACCCCTACACAGTTTTTTTTTATTAGTCATTTAAAATATATCAGGAATAATTCAAATAAGCATTGAATGTTCCATGATTTTTAATGCAATAAAAACTAAAAACTAAAGTCGATGTGCATTTATTTTTTATAAAAAGAGACCTATTTCTCTGATTGGATGCATTGCGACATCTTGTGCGTTATTGCGTTATGGCAATATTTATTCATTCTGTGATCTTTCTTGTTGAGCTGACAGTATGAGCTGATATGTACTAGTTGTTGTACAGTGCTTGCATTGTATTGTTTTTTTATGCCTTGTTTTGCAAATTATGGTTGCAGATTGTGTGCCCCCTAGTTGGATGTTGCTTGGCTCCCTGTTAGTTATGTTCTGGCACTGGGTTGACAGGACATTAATAATGAAAAACCTTGAACAATATGTGAAGAGTTTGGTTCCTAAACACAAAAGCAGCCTTTAAAATAAAAAGGTTTTCCACCAAAATCAGCGCTGTATCTCATAAGCGTATGAAAGTCAGTTTTTCATTTTATGCAAAATTCGATGATCGCTGTGTTTTTTTTGTTACTGTATGTTTTCTTGTTATTTTTCCAAACTGTGAAAACGCTAGTCTCCATGAGATATATCCACTCAAGCAATCCCAGCACGCCATTCCACACACTGTAAACCAGTGCTGTGCTAGTTACTGAAAAATAGTAACTAGTTCCCCTTCGGAAGGGGAACTTCAATGCTATGTGGAAACTTCCACTATGGGGGATTTCATTCAGAAAGCCAATCATCTGAAAGAGTATGTAAACGGGCCAATGAAATGCCAATGAGTTGGCAGCTTCAGCTTGCGCACCTGATGCTCGTTGCAATTAACTTGCTTTAAGAGTACATGTGCGAGCAAAGCCAAAGCATCATTTTCACTTCAGAGACTTCAACAGCCTTCTGAGAGAGTCGATGAGGGTTCCTCCAGCTGAGTTTCAGACAGAGAGTGAACGAGAGCGATCTCCCGGTCCAGAGTGTGTGACACGCAGCGGCAGATGGTCGAGCTGGGTTTCTCCCTTGCCTGGCGTCCTTTGGGTCCGGTCCTCCAGAGCGGTATGTATTGTTGCGAATTTCCTAAAAGAGCAACACGGTCGTGCAGCGTGTCTTTTTCAAGACGTCGCTCCGACTGTGCGTTTCTGGATGCGGTGGTTTCCTGTCCTCGGATGATGGGCACGAGCACTGCGTTTCATGTCTGGGGGTCCAGCATGTTAATGCGGTGCTCGTGGGCAGTGCATGCCATCACTGCGGTGGCATGTCTGTTGCGCAGTTAAGATCGCGGCTCGCTCTTGCAAAAGAGCCACCCACCCCAGTTGTCCCCCGCTCCGTGGTGGGCACTCGGGCAGATCTGAGGGTTACAGTGGGAGTAAATCTGCCGCCCTCGGGCTTGTGGACCTCTCACTCCTCCACGCGCTCCATCCAAGCTTTGAGTGAGAGAAGCGCTCCATCCTCGGATGGCCGCCCTCTCACTTGATGACACCGAGGCTCAGATGTCCACCGCTGCATCGGAGGTTGGGCTGTCATGGTCTGATGAAGGATCCCCCCCAAACCCCCCCCCCCCCCCCCCCCCCCCCCCCCCCCCCCCCCCCCCCCCCCACCCCAACCCACCCTCCGTTCCCTCCCATCGGGAGCGAGCGCGGCAGCGGCCGATCTTGAAACAGACATGATAACCGTGCTTTCCCGGGCTGTTTCGGTCGTGGGTCTGGAGATGGTTTATCCCCCAGCCCCGCGGCCGGACCGACTAGATGGGTGTATGTGGAGGATTAAAAGGCAATACCTTCTAGCCTCCCATCCCTCTCTTCCCGGAAGTGCACAGTGGGCTCACGCAGTCTTGAGGGCACCTTTCTCTGCCTGATCTGCGTGCGCCTCCACCTCACCACTCTTGATGGTGGAGCAGCCAGGGAGTACGAGTCGATTCCCCAGATTGAGAGTGCCATCACGGGTCCGCGTGGTGCCTCCTTCTGCTGGAATTAGCCTCATCTCCCGTCCAAGGCGTGTTGGTTTTCTGCCTCCCGAGCCAGAGCCCACACAGCCGCGAGCCAGACCGCTTCCACCCTGCATGCCAGGGTCCATGCGCGCGCGCTGGCCCAGCTGCACGAGGGTGGTTCTGACCCAGGCTTGTTACAAGCCCCGCACCCACCCGACTGAGCTCCACGGATCTCAAGTCCGCTGCGTGTGCCCCGGGAAAGACGATGGCCACGTTAGTGGTCCAGGAGCGCCACCTCGGGCTAAACCTGGCAAAAATATGCGCGGAGTCGACAAAGTTCACTTTCTTGACTCCCCCATATACCAGTCTGGCCCGTTCGGCGACACCGTTGGTGAATTCACCCAGGAATTCACGGCGGTGCAGTCGGATACGATGGGCCATCCTTCGGCGGGGATGTAAGACCGATCCCCTCCCGCCGAACCATCCACATCCACTGCTTGTCGCCGAGAGCGCCGTCTTCGAGTGCTGCTCCGCCCCCCGCCTGCACCTCCGGCCAGCGGCAGCGCCGAGCACCTCGCAGGCAACCAGCGCTCCCCGTCCCAGGGCGCCGTTAAGTCCGGATAACGGACCGCGAAGCGCTCTTGAGACGGCCATCTGGAGAAGAGGGAACTTGCTCTCTCCCCGGTGGGGGGCCGGGCTCCTCAGAGAGAGAGCATCTTTCCCTTCCCTGGATGTGACAGCCCGAATACTGCCAGTCTGGGACGCGATGAAAAGCCTTCCAGCTCGCAGGATCGGCGCACTTCGCCAGTGGCTCACGGGGTCTGGGAGGACGGTCTCCTTTCTCTCACACCTCCAGCCCTCTCCTCCGGAGTCTGAGTGCAAGGTGAGTAAATCTCTCACCTCCAGCTCTTCCGCGGGACCCCAGCGCTCCCCGGATCAGCACTCCTACTCCGCGCTGCACCACTGCTGGTACGTCAGCGATTGTAGCGAAGCAGTCATTTGCGAGGGCTCTGCCAGCCTGGTTAGCGCAGCCCAGCCCTTTGCAGTGGCTCATACGCACGATCAGACTCGGCTACGCGATTCGATTCGCGAAACGGCCTCCCAAGTTCACAGGGTGTACGTCACCTGGGTCAGCCCTGTGCCCGCCCCTGTCTTGTGAGAGAAGGTTGCTGTCCTCCTGGCGAAGGATGCAATCTAACCGATCCCTCCAGCCGAGATGGAGAGCGGGTTTACAGCCTGTACTTCATCGTACCCCAAAAGAGCGGTGGGTTACGGCCAATCCTAGATCTGTGAGTTTTGAACCGCTGTCTGCACAAGCTGCCGTTCAAAATGCTCATGCAGAAGCGCATCCTCCTGTGCATTCGTCCTCGGGATTGGTCTGCAGCATAGACCTGAAGGACGCGTACTTTATGTCTCTATACTCCACGCCACCGTCACTTTTCTGCGGTCTGCGTCGAGCGAGCCTGACAGTACAAGTCCTCCCCTTCGGGCTCTCTCTGTATCCGCGGGTCTTCACCAAGCTCGCGGAGGGTGCCCTAGCGCCCCTTCGGCTCGCGGGCTTCCAGCACTCGTATTGAGTTGGCAGCTTCAGCTTGCGCACCTGATGCTCGTTGCAATTAACTTGCTATAAGAGTACATGTGCGAGCAAAGCCAAAGCATCATTTTTTTAGCGGAAGAGACTTTCACCTCAACAGCTAAGGGGCAATCATTATGGCGAAGGAACATAGCATTTCCGTTCCCCCCCTCGGGGAACGAGGGTTACTTTAGTAACCAGAGCGTTCCCCTTCGGAAGGGGAACTTCAATGCTATGTGGAAACTTCCACTATGGGGAAATGTTTGGAAAACGCCATAATGATTGAACCTTACCTTCGCCCCCGATGAGAGGTTTGCCAGGCAAAGAGCGTGAGCGCACCTGCGTCACCAGAGGCGCGGTCTTCCAACGTGTTCCCTGGCCCTTACTTATCCCACTTCAACAGAAGATTTACGGATTTAGATATATTTTCGGGAGCCGCAAATGCGTCTAGAATAATTCTAGGAATTTAATACGACAGTACGTTGGGAATGCGTGCAGTCCCGATAGGGAGGACGCTGCGGAGGCCACCTGCTACTCAAGTGGGGAGACTGGGGCAAATAGCATATGAACTAACCCTGAGAAGGGGGAGTAAGCATATGAAATTAGATGGTTAGCGGTGAGGGAAGACACGGGTCCGCCTGTGAGGGGGGACTGCACCGTGGCAGTATAAGCATATGGGATCGCCTAGTGGGGATCGCACATAGCAGGCACCTATACCCAGAACGCGGGCTGACCATCGGGCAGACCAGCAACGTAACGGGCCAGTGCCTGACTCCTCCGCTGAGTCAGTTGCTGGGGGCCTCGGAGGAATATCTGCAGGGTTCGCCAGCGGGGAACTTTTCTGACAGAGCGAAAAAGCGCACGTATCTCTGGGTTAGAGAGAATGGCGCAGCAAGCGTTTTACAACACCTAACCGAATTTCTCATTCACCGCGTGAGAAAATCGGCTCCCCTCAAGGTTAATAAATCTTCTAATAGGTGTCGCCCAGCCCGCAGCTCTACAGTGTCTGTTAGAGAGGCGCCGCGTGCTAACGCCCAAAAGGATGCGCGCTTCGAGGAGCGCGCTCTCACTCTTGGGGGACGCGGCTCGCCCTGGCTCAGATGAGCGAGGGAGATGGCATTCAGAGTTCAGTGGGTATGTTCCAACCTCTGTTTGGATACGGCACTTCCCGTCTGCCGATCACCATAACAGATAAAGAGCTGAGTACCGTCCGTGTAATAGCAAAGTGCGAAGGACCAAATAAAGGGGCTGGGTCTGCCTCCTCCGTGGGCAGCGCTTGCAGGTTCACTACGTGGCTGAAAGAACGCTGTAGGAACCTAGGGCACCTAGGTGGGCCGGGGTCTCAGGTAAACGTGAGAGTGGGCCGACCCAAAACGTTGGCACATTTCGCTGACCGAAAATGCCTCCAGATACCCACCCATTTGGCCGATGCAAACGCGACCAGCAGAGCTGTCTACCTGGACAGAAATCTTAAAGATACTGAGTCGAGTGATCGAGCAGACCTCTCCTAAGAGAGATCTCCAAGTGGGTATGAGAGGGAAACAGGAAAATTAATATTCATGTCTCGCGCCTCTGGGAACTGGATGATGAGACGATACTTCCCAGCGCGCCGCCATCGCCGCATCCTTAGAGCGGGGATGATCGTAACGCCAACCCCTCAGAGCGGAGGGGACAGCCTAGCTCCAGTCAACTGAAGGAGGATAGCATCACTCTGATCTGGCATGTTCAGGGTTCCTTCTCGGGGAAAAAGGTAACCACACAGCGAATAGACTCCACTTCAGGCATGGGCATGCCTCGTAGAGGGTGCTCAGCCTGAGTGACAGTGTTAACCACCTAATCGGTAAGTCACCTAAGTCCTCCGCGCTCCATCTATGAACCGTACGTGAAGCATAGATCTGGGCGCGGGTGCCAAGATTAAAACTGCCAAGTTTAAAACTGTTGCCATGTCATCTTGCTGTAGTAAACAAAGCCCGCAATGCTTGCCCCGCCTTCGTTAATCCACAATCTACATTTGTCGAAGAGTGAATAAAAGAGTTCCATTGGCTTCAAGTCCGCTATGAAAATAACTAAAGCATTCACTGTAAAGTCTGTGTGACGGAATTTTTAGGTAACTGTTTGCCTCATCTACATATTTTAAGCACTAGATATTCTGTTTAATCCTTCATTTAATCGCCAGATGTTGTCAGCCGTGCAGCTATAAGTAAAAGTTAGCACCATGTACACCATCGCAAAAGGGCTTGCACTGACTAAGATTAAACTAGTATTGCAGCTCATGAAAAGACCGGTATTGCTATTAAAATGTCGTATGCAAATAATAAGGTATATGTCAAAAGCATCTGTGCAATATCAGACATCACCGGTGAGAACACAGCACAGTTATCATTAACAGATTCATTCATGTCAAGTAGTGTGCGCAGGGCCGGTGAGTGGTTCGTCCGTGTATCTTTTGGTCACTCAACTATGTTATAAAAATGTATTTTCTTGTGATAATGGGATTTCGTTGAGACATATTTTCCTCACGCAAGCATATATTTTTTTTGCTTGTTAGTTTTGATTAGTGTTGATTTCAAACGCAATAAATCTGTTTATAAAAAACTTAGCAGCGGTGCTCATAATTGGTGGGTGCGACTACATTTTGACTGGTGCGCCTAAATTTTTAAAGTTAGGAGCACTAGTGCTACCATGCAAAAAGGTTAATTCCGAGCCCTGGTCTGTATATAAAACTAGTACTGACTAAGTTCAGAGGCTATCATATGTAAATCAACTTTGTTGTTGTTTTAATATCTCACCATTTTCTTGTTAAAGTAAAGACATTTTTACTCAAATTATTCAAATAGAAATATAATATTTTGGAAATAAACTCTTCATATATACCTTGAAAACATTTCAGCCCAAAATCAGCCCAAATCAACCCAAAATTCATTCAAAGCTTCAATGATAAGCTGCTCAAGAAAAAAAAAAGAAAAATATGAAAAACTATATCCCGAACAACTTGATCTTAAAAATACACTGCTAAAGTAAAGTAAAATAAAATAAAACAAAATTTGGTCTTTAACCCAAAATATTAATAAACCCTAGGGGAAAAAATGGTTGTGATAAAATTATACTACAACATCATAGTCAGTCCAAAAATCCTATAATTTTTTTATAATCATTTATTAAATTTATATAATTATTTATAATTTAAGATTTAAAATGATTTATGTTTATGTCACTCTGTTTTCCTTCTATTTAAAATTATAATGCTAAAAATATTAACAAATATTCAATAGTAACAGTACTAATTATTATTTTCTAAATAATTCTTATTATATCAAAATTAAACTGATACAAAAAACGGTTGATCAAAATGATGATAAAAAATTATTAATAAATTAGTAAGTGATTTAATACAATTAAATATGTAATATTTAATTACTTAATAAGATTTATCAAAAGTTTAGATGAACAAACACCACTAAATATTATTTCAGCAAAAAAACATGAATATCTTCTACAGAATCTCCTAGAGAAATTCCATACACATATACAGACACTACCAATCATGTACTACTAACCTTCTTTCTTCTCCTCAAGTATAGATTTGGCTTTGGTGTCGGTGACGTCTTTAAAAGAGGCGAGGAACAGCACGACATCTCCTTTCTCATTCTTAATAGGCACAATATCCAGCAGACACCAGAACACACTACCTGCAGTAGAATTGAGAGAGGCAAAACACATAAACACAAAATACACACACACATCTTAATCTTACATCTTAATACACAGACATCTTAATAATAATGCCAGAATAGTTTGCAGAAGCAATCACACTGTAGTAGGTTCATGTCACTGCTATCTGGCTTAACATCTAAATGAATAACTCGCCCAGAAAAAACATTCGCTGATTTGAATGTTCTGGCTTTTACTATTTTCTAACAATGGCAGCACTTCTTGATTCTCATGAATATTTGGCCCTTTATTAAATGACAATATCTGAGAATAATGATTGATGTGTGCTTAAAGGTTTTTTTGATGTTAGTATCATATTATTCGTTTTTAAGATATCTATAAGCAATTGTGGCCCAAAACAGTGACAAAATTCACATTTAAAAGATATAAAACTGATATAAACATGTAAAGCTTTATAGTTTCGTCACTTCCGTCCAAATAGATTAACGGTTTCATTCACGTCAACTCATTCTACAGTTTGTCATCACATCATAACCAATCAAATGCTCTCTAGTATCTGACATGCCCCGCCTCCTTCGAGAAGCTTCTCGTTTGCTTTTCATTTGATGCACTTGAGCTCATTGGTACACAGCACCTTATAACTTGTATATTTACAACAAATCTGTACATACAATTCAACATCCAGATCTTTTTGACTAACTGCATCCCTGTTTAATGTCTATTGCCTTTTTCTTTTCTCATTTAATTTTGTGTTGTCACTTGTCACTTTATGTACACTGGAAGCTTCTGTTGCCAAAACAAATTCCTTGTATGTGTGAAGTACACTTGGTAATAAAACTGATTCTGATTCTGATTCAACCACTCTCACATGGCAGAGCTGTGATAACAACAAAACACTATAACTACACAATATCCCGCTCTCTCTTTGTGTTTCAGTTGAGATTACATCAATATGGAATAAAAATGCATATTTCAAAGCACTTTACGGGGCCTTTAATGTACAAGTCACTTTTGATAAAAGCTGCTAAACAATTAAATAAATGTATGCATTTACATATCATTATTTAGACAGCTTTAAAGTCATCCACAAAATCCCACACAAAATAACATTTTTAATAATAAAGCTGTCATTCCCCAAATTTCATAACTATGAAACAAGTTCAGTATTTCAAGCTGATCCAGAGAAATGCTGATTTTTAATTCGAGTCAGTTCACTGATGATTTAGTTCAGGTTAATAAGAATGTCAAAGGATGAAGGATGGGATTCACCTGTAGGGCATCTCTACCTACCCAAGCCGAGAAAGCCAAAGGCAACAATAAGAGACCCAAACTTCATCAGACTGTAAAAATTGTGTGTGTGTGTGTGTGTGTGTGTGTGTGTGTGTGTGTGTGTATATATATATATATATATATATATATATATATATATATATATATATATATATATATATAAACATAGGGAGAAGCCAAGCTGAGACCAGTTCTTCTCTAGCCAAGTGAATGCAGAGCTCAAAAAATTTAATTTCCACTCAGCTGAATGGCCTGTATGTGAATAAATAATGACATTTTCATTCATTCATTCATTTTCCTTCGGCTTAGTCCCTTTATTCATCATGGGTCGCCACAGCAGAATGAACCGCCAACTTCATTTTTGATTATTATTTTTAAGTAATTAAATAATTATGGTATTTTAAAGGTCTCATTTTTTAGGAGGTCTCCTATTCGGTGGCACAGTGGCACAGTGGGTAGCGCTGTCTCCTCACAGCAAAAAGGCCACTGGTTTGAGTCTCGGCTGGGTCAGTTGGCATTTCTGTGTGAAGTTTGCATGTTCTCCCCGTGTTCGTGTGGGTTTCCTCTGGGTGCTCCGGTTTTCCCCACAAGTCCAAAGACATGCACTATAGGTGAACTGGGTAAGCTAAATTGTTCGTAGTGTATGTGTGTGAATGAGAGTCTATGGGTGTTTCCCAGTGATGGGTTGCAGCTGGAAGGGCATCCGCTGCATAAAAGATATGCTGGATAAGTTGGCGGTTCATTCCACTGTGGCAACCCTTGATTAATAAAGAGATTAAGCGGAAAAAAATGAATTATCCAAGATCAAAAATATGTGACTTTTCTTGAATATACACTTTACATCAGCTCTTTCCTCAACAGGTCTAAAATGATTTGTTTGAAGTTTTATTCTTTCTAAAGCCCTCCTTTTTGTGAGCTTGACTGGTCAGACAGCTCAGTCTGTTGTGATTGGACTGCTGTGTACAGGTCGGTGGAAACTAAAAGAGTCTCCTCAGCTCTAAAGGTTTAAAAGGATAAAAGAAGGAGCGACGACAGTGGACAAGAGAGAGAGATCACCCGGCCTGGGAGATTTATGTTGTAGTTATATATTTGTTTAGGCAGCAGTCGTCCATAAAGGATTGTCTCTGTATATATTGTTTTCTGTTTATTCTGTTCTGTATATAAAACTTGTTAAAGGGATTGTTATTGGTTATAGTTTTAGTTACCAAAAATGAAATTCTCAAAACAACTCTCCTTTCACTTGTTACAAACCTATTTGTGGTTTGCGGAATGCAAAAGAAAATATTTTAAAGAAAGCTGGAAACCTGTAACCATTCACTTCCATAGTGTTTTCTTTTACCAAGGATGTCAATGGTTACAGTCTTTCAGCTTTCTTCAAAACATGTTATTTTGTGTTCAACAGAAAAAAGAAACTCATATAAGTTTATAACTACTTGAGGGTGAGTAAATAGTTAGAATATTTCCATTTTTTTGGGTGAACTATCCCTTTAAAAATTTCACTGGTTCCCTCCTCCTTCCCTTCAAGTATGAAGACTGAACTGCATTACATTTGTGCTGAAACTGGGGAGGAAGGAGGAAAATTGCCCTTACTAGTAGTTCAATGTGAAATCAGACATTGAGGAACCACTATAGAGCAAAAATGGCATGATCTATGTTTCATAATACCTCTGCAAATATTCGACTGAGAGATTGGCAGTTCAATCAGGCTCCTACAATCAAAGCTTCGAATTCAGCACTAGGCAATACTAAAGTAACATGGACTCCCATATTGCTATACACTCACTGGCCACTTTCTAATCAGCCAATCACATGGCAGCAACTCAATGCATTTAGGCATGTAGACATGGTCAAGACGATCTACTGCAGTTCAAACCGAGCATCAGAATGGGGAAGAAAGATGATTTAAATTACTTGAATGTGGCATGGTTGTTGGTGCCAGACGGGCTGGTGTGAGTATTTCAGAAACTGCTGGTCCAAAAAAGAGAAAATATCCAGTGAGCGGCAGTGTACCCATCTTCTGGTGGCTACTTCTTGCAGGATAATGTGCCATGTCATCAAGCATGAATCATTTCAGACTGGTTTCCTGAACATGACAATGCGTTCACTTTACTCAAATGGCCTCCACAGTCACCAGAACTCAATCCATTAGAGGACCTTTGGGATGTAGTAGAATGGGAGGTTCGCATTATGGATGTGCAGCCGACAAATCTGCAGCAACTGCATGATGCTATCATGTCAATATGGACCAAAATATTTCCAGTACCTTGTTGAATCTATGCCATGAGGGATTAAAGCAGTTCTGAAGGTAAAAGGGGGTCCAACCCGGGACTAGAAGGTGTATCTAATAGTGGCCGCTGAGTGTATATCGCCAATATTTATTATTATATAATATTAACTTGAAAATAAAATGAGTTTATTCACTGTCCACTAGAAGATGATGTTGAACTTTTTTTAGGTGAGATGTATGCACAGGGGCTGCACGGTGGTGCAGTGGGTAGCACGTTCGCGTCACAGCAAGAAGGTCGCTAGTTTGAGCCTCGGCTGGTTCAGTGTGTGGAGTTTGCATGCTCTTCCCGTGTTCGCGTAGATTTCCTCCCGGTGCTCCGGTTTCCCCCACAAGTCCAAAGACATGCGGTACAGGTGAATTGGGTAGACTAAATTGTCCGTAGTGTATGTGTGTGAATGAGTGTGTATGGATGTTTCCCAGAGATGAGTTGCAGCTGGAAGGGCATCTGCTGTGTAAAACATATGCTGGATAAGTTGGCGGTTCATTCCGCTGTGGCGACCCCAGATTAATAAAGGGACTAAGCTGAAAAGAAAATGAACGAATGAATGTTTGCACAGATGCATGCATGCAGTAAGTTAGTTAAATAAAGTCGGTGGCATCGCAGAAAGATGAATACAACATTTATAGCAGGTTTTTCATTTCACAGTGCTGGTCAGTTTGTCTGCTTGACAATCTCATTTTTCACAACAGCAATAAAACTGACCTCAAATACACAAACTGAGCAATGTTTCTGTTAGTTAAAAGAGATGTTGTCAGTGTTTTTTTATGGGGGATATATTTGAATTTGTAAAAAGGTAATAAATTATTGCAGAATATATTGCAGAAAAAATGGTGCCAACAGCTTTGTGGTTGTGGTAGTGCATCACCACTATAGTGTAAATGTGACATGGGTTTGATTAACGTCTCTACACAGAACTGTAAATACTTTCTATTGTCCTACTGAAACCCCATAAAATATATTTCAAGACTTCACACTTAGATATTGCTTGACACTGTTAGCAGGTATGACAAGCTGTACTGGGAGAGAACCCTGAGCACGGCTCAGAACAGCTCCCGCCTGGTCAATAAGCATATAAGAGGGTCAGAGAGCTCCCCCTGGTAAAGGGAGGAAAAGGAGGAGATGGGGTGGAAGGGGGGATTCTTCCAAAACAAAGATAAGGTAGTAGAACGAAATCAGTTTATTTATTGTAAGCTTGAATCAATCTGATTGGATTATTGATGATTATGGATGAGAGGATATTGCGATTGGTCGACTGCATTCAGCGTGAGACAAAAAGAAATGCCCAACATGGTTTATCAACAATATTGAAGTAGTCAGAGTGCAGAGTGTATGTGTGAGCACAATGCAGGACTGCATTAAAGCAATGCAGTTTAACACCAGCATTGCTTTATTCTTAACCATGACACAACCATGGCAAAAGCTGAACTATTTTGAAACTTGACCACAGCACATGTGTAGGAACAGCTGACAGTGGCCATAGCAATGACAAACGGCAGTGGATCGCGAGCTCACAAATGCATTTAAATCTGTAAACAAAGCGTCACGTTTTCAACGTTTTAGACACGATATGAGCATATAAAGAATTAAATTAACCAGATGCAGTACAAGCGGTTACAAGTAACAAAACACAATTAAAAACAAGGAGGCAACCATTTTAATCGCACTTAAGTTACTTACACTTGTGAAACGAAGGAAGGAACTGATCCATGAACTGTGTACTGTAAAGTTCCTGTCAAGTTCTTACAAAGTCCCATACACCAATAGTCTTTTCTGATCCTTCATTTAACATACAGCTGATGAATCCCTGTTGTAAGCATGTAGATTGCTGAAGCACTCGTCAGAAAAATTACGGAAACACAGCAAAAGGCTAGGGCTATAATGCTGAGGTATTTTTGCAAAAATAAATTTCAACCACTGATTCTTCACAGCCTCATCTTGGGGTAAAGCCAATAACACTAACTGTCCCTCACACTTCAGAGCACAGTGTCTTCGCAACATGATTCAACCGGGATCTTCTAAAGTGTTTGTTTTCAATTCAATTCAATTCACCTTTATTTCTATAGCGCTTTTACAATGTAGATTGTGTCAAAGCAGCTTCACATAGAAGATTATAGTAAATTGAAACAGTGTCAGTTCAGTTTTCAGTGTTGAAGTTCAGTTCAGTTTAGCTCAGTTCAGTGTGGTTTAATTATCACTACTGAGAGTCCAAACACTGAAGAGCAAATCCATAGATGCGCAGCTCTACAGGTCGCGAACCATGCAAGCCAGTGGCGATAGCGGCGAGGTAAAAAACTTCACAAATTGACGAAAGTGAAGAATTTAAAAAACCTCGAGAGAAACCTGGCTCAGTTGGGCACGACCATTTCTCCTATGGCCAAACGTCTTGTGCAGAGCTGCAGTCTAGGTGCCGGAGGCTGGAGAACGTTGGACCTCAGCAAAGACTCGTCTGTCCCTGGAGCGTCACAGGAATTAGTCTCATGCTCTCCACTCCTCCATGACCACCACAGCAGCTGTTCAGGATACGGCCTGGTCCAGGATTATGGAAACCTTTGGATCATCTCGTCGCTGGTCTTGGATCGAATCAGTGGCGCTGCATAGTCTCTGAGGGCCTAGGGACAAGTATCCCCAGGTGGAAATAGAAAATTTCCTCTTTTTCTTTCTACAGTGTTTGTGGGCAGGGCCAGGGGTTTCAATTTTCCCAGGTCTGGTATCCTTGTACTTACTTAACTTCTACTCTTGTTTTTGGTTTAACATTATTCTTGTTTTTTGTTTTGTTTTACAGCAATCTTTTAACTTCTGTTAATTATAGAACAAGTCTACCTGGGTGGGGGTTGGGGTTTGCGAGGTGGCGATTTGGGGTTATTTTAAGATATAGTCATATGCTGTATCCTTTCTGCATTATACAAAAACTGAAATAATAAAAACAATTGTTCACAAAAAATTTCCCAGGTCTGCGTGCGCAACAAATGGGCGGGGTTTGAGTTCCGTATCGACGTCACGCTGACACGGCTAAAGACTTGTTACCCCCACGATTCATTTGAACCACTATGAGTCGACTCTTTTATAGATGAATCAATAGTTTTAAAGATGGTGCACTTTCAGATTTAAGCCTTAGCTGGATATTTCACTTCACCTAACGCTGTTACACACTGCACGGAAGGTCATTTTCAAAAACCCAAAATAGGGGCTCTTTAATAGAAATGTATCTAATTCTCTGTTAACTGGATATCCTGTCACATGTAGGAAATATGTCAGACTAGAAGTAAAGCAGGCTGTCAAATCGCTGAAAATTAAACAGTATTTCTGTACTGAATGAGACCAGTCAATTTAAATGCTGCCACAGGAAGCATTTTTAGCTTACTTGGCAAAAACATTACTTCCAGTCTATTTAAAGTGAGAAAAAAAACTGAAACAAAAACAGACCAGCACATCCAAAAAGAGCAGCATCATTATGGCATCCAATTTCTATGTATGCGTGTGTGTGAATGCTTGTTTGTCTGTCTCTATTGAGCGGTGTGGGTGTCCGACAGGGCATTTATATGTGTGCTTAGCTGTATGTGTGTGCGTGTGTTCCTCTCTCCACCAGTAGCCGTTACTGGAAGCCTCCAGGGGAATTCCGTCTGATTGCTCACAGCTGGAGAAGTCTTTGTCAAATCTCTCATTTCCTCACGAAAAAGCCTCACCATTATGGAGAAGAAAAAGGGGATGAAATAATAACGCTCTCTAGAACAAGTGCGCTGGAGATGTTCCATTCAATATAGAACAAAGGGGGAGAGGAGAATGAGCAAGAGCAAAACGGTACAGCGAAATGGTAAAACGCCAAAGCACTGTTTGAGATCTACAACCCTAACAAATAATATAATATAATATAATATAATATAATATAATATAATATAATATAATATAATATAATATAATATAATATAATATAATATAATATAATATAATGGACAAGGATGCAAATTATTAATAATATATTTTAATAATACCAAAATATTATAAGCCAATCTAACAAAAATGGAAACCTGTTAACAAAGAATGTATGACTTTTTGCCTTAATGGCACTGGGATGAAACATTGTCGTTTTAATTGGTTTCAACGGGGACCTTTTTTGTCCTGAAGGTCCTGAGAAAAATTACTTCTTGTGCTTAGTGTAAAATAGATTTATATTACCAAAATATTACCATTTCCATAAAATTAAAGTTGCTTCAATGGTAAATGGTCAAATGAAGGTAATATCTGTGTTGTGCAAAACCAACTCACTTTAAATGTGAAGTTTTTATTTTATTATTATAATATAAACAAAGAATAATCAACTAGATAGGTTTAAATATAGGACGTAGTGTTGGAGGATCAGGTATTGGCAAAAGTGAATATTTTTTAGAGATAATCATTTTCTGTCTTTCCTCTGTACCTAAAAAACCTTTCTATGACCATAGCAGTGAATTAACAAAAACTATGTGCATGCTTTTGGCTGGAGTTATATTATAGTATTGTAACAATTGCTATACGTGGGCAACTGGAGCTTATATAGCCTAGCTAAACTGTTTATTTTATCTAAAACGGCTAGCAGGGTGCTAGCATCTATAGCGCCTAACTTTGTTTCCTCACGTGTTAGAGAGAATAACACTCATGTCCCATACACCGCACGACTCTGAGTATCATTGTTCGCAGCAATCCGGCAGAATAAGCAGGTAGGAGGCAGCACTACCAATTCTCCGTTTATTCTGAGCTCCAACCATGAACAGCCCTTAACAGGACCAAACCACTGGGGTGCTTCTTTTACACACCATTCTTGTTGATGGTGATGGCCAATATTTTTTTATAAACCAAGGAAATATTGGGCTTAAAACACAGAAGCCAACTTAAACACAAACACAGATAAAGTTTACAACAAAACAACCCATTCATTTGACCAATATAACACATTAAACAACTCTAAACCATCTCCCATGATGCACCTGGCTATAGTGCTGTTGCCAGGTCATTACATCATCCCCCCCCAGAGGGTTAGTGTCCCCACAACCCTAATCTTCCACAACAAAGTCTAACAGGTGTCCAGGCCGGCGCCGAACACGCTCCGGCCTTTTTGATGTTCCACCCCCAGTGCTGAGTCCATCATTGTCCCTTTCAACACTAGGGGACTGTTGTGGCATGCCACCCTGGCCTTCACCAGTTCTGTTTCTTGGGGCCAGCGGGTGATACGGCGCCAACCGGTCCTTATGTAGCACCACCCGCCTACCCCGTCCAGGCATTCGAACCCGGAAGACCACCTCTGATATTTGGTTCAAGATCTCACCTGGCCCTTGCCAATGATGAGTCAGCTTGGGTGACAACCCCCTCTTCCTCTGGGGGCAGAAAATCCACACTTTATCTCCAGGCGCAAGGGCAGGCCCATGGGCCCGGATGTCATACGCCCGCTTCTGACGAGCTCCAGCATTCTCCAGAGCCTCTCTGGCCAACTGATGGACTATGTCCAAACGCTCCTTTAGCCGCCTGTAATAATCCAGTTCTAAACCACCAGCTATTTCTGGCTCAGGAGGCGCCCCAAACACCAAGTCCACTGGTGTACGGAGCTCCCTCCCGAACATGAGTGCTGACGGAGTGCACTGACTTGACTCCTGCACTGCTGTCCTGTATGCCCACAAGACCAGGGGCAGATGCTGATCCCAGTCCCTCTGATGTTGGCTGGTCAAAATGGCAAGTTGAGTGGCCAAAGTGCGGTTGAACCGCTCTACCAGTCCATCGCTTTGCGGGTGCAGGGGTGTGGTTCTAGTCTTCTTTACCCCTAATCTCTTACACACCTCGCTAAATAATCGGCTCTCAAAGTTCCGCCCCTGGTCACTGTGCAGTTCATTTGGCACCCCAAATCGGGCAAACATCTCGTCCACCAGTCGCTGTGCAGACGTGGAAGCGCTTTGGTCCGGCACTGCATATGCCTCTGGCCACTTTGTAAAATAATCCATGGCCACTAGAACAAAACGATTTCCGGCCTCTGTGATGGGGAAAGGGCCCAAGATGTCGACCCCAATCCTTTCCATGGGTGCCCCAACCAAGTACTGCTGCAACGGTGCTTGAGAGCGTTGGCTGGGTCCCTTCTGAGCTGTGCAGACATCACAGCAGTGTACATGCAGCTCTGCATCCTGGCGGCACCCTGACCAGTAAAACCGCTGTCGCAACCGCCGCACAGTCTTGGAGTTCCCGAAGTGGCCGGAACCCACTGCCCCATGCACCCATCGGAGAACCTGTGATCGAAGGGCGTGAGGAACAAGGAGTTGCAGGCGGTCGATTCCCCCTCCTGGTGCCTGCCACCGCCTGTAGATCACGTCATCGTGGAGTTCCAAGCTGCTCCACTGAGAGTGTAAAGTCTTGATTTCAGGCCCCTTTGACGACACAGCTGGCCAGTCTGGACGTACTCGAGTCTCCAGCCAACCCTTCACCTCTACCAGCACTCGATCAGTGGCCTGCTGCTGCCGCAGCTGCTCAACTGTAAACAGCTCTTCGTCTCCGCCACTGTCACCCAGCTCTGCTGCTGCTGCTGATGGTCCCCGTTCTCTTTCTTCCTGTCGTCCACAGTATCTGCACTCATCAGCGAGGCATGGACGTCTGGAGAGAGCATCAGCATTAACATGCTGCCTTCCTGGTCTGTGATGAATTTCAAAGTCGTACTCCTGCAGTATTTCCAACCACCTTGCCACCTGGCCTTCAGGCTGGCGGAAATTTAGCATCCAGGTGAGGCTAGCATGGTCAGTTCTCAGTGTGAACTTGGTGCCCAGTAAATAGGGCCTGAAGTGACGGACAGCCAGGACCACCGCTAGCAACTCTTTTCGAGTGACACAGTAGTTCCTCTCTGAACGACTGAGGCTACAACTGTAATAGGCTACCACTTGCTCTCCTGTCTCTCCTTTTTGGGAAAGTATAGCTCCCACCCCCACATTACTGGCATCGGTGTCCACCAGGAAGGGTTGGCTGGGATCAGGGAATGCTAGAACTGGAGCATCAGTGAGGGCATCTTTTAGCTGTCTGAAAGCCACCGCACAGTCTTCAGACCAACTGAAATGTCTTCCCTTATCTGTCAGCCGATGCAAAGGGCTAGCAATGGTTGCAAAGTCCCTAACAAACCTCCTGTAATAGGAGGCAAGGCCTAGGAAACTCCTAAGCTCAGTGATGTTGGTTGGTGGCGGCCAGTCCTTCACCGCACCCACCTTTTCTGGGTCAGTTGCAACCCCGCTCCCACTGACTACATGCCCCAGAAACTGTGTCTGACGGGTGAGCAAGTTGCACTTCGCTGGATTCAACCGCAGTCCAGCATTGCGGATGGCTGTCAGTACCTCTTTTAAGTTGAGGATTGCCTGGTCAAATTCTCTTGCATGCACTAACAAATCATCCAGATAGACCACACAGCGGTTACGGGGAATGTCTTTAAGGACTTGCTCCATCAGTCTTTCAAAGGTGGCCGGAGCATTACACAGTCCAAAGGGCATCACCCTAAACTGCCACAGTCCTTGGCCTATAGTGAATGCGGTCTTAGGCCGGGCCTCTGGTGCCAGCTCTACTTGCCAATACCCGCTGCGCAAATCCAAGGAACTGAACCAGCAGGATCCAGCTATATAGTCCAGTGCATCATCAATGCGCGGCAGGGGGTATGAGTCCTTGCGGGTGATGGCATTGAGTCGACGATAGTCCACACAGGGGCGCCACCCCCCATTTTTCTTCCGCACCATGACTATGGGCGCAGCCCAAGGACTGTCTGAAGGTTCAATAATCCCATTAGCTTCCATGTCCTGAATCAGTTCCTCGGCAGCCTGGCGCTTGGCAAGTGGCAGACGGTGGGGACGCAAGCGGATGGGTGCAGCATGGCCGGTATCAATGTGGTGCTGAACCAGGCCTGTCCTGGTACAGTCCTCCTCCCGGGCCGCAAATGTGTCCATAAAATCTCTCAGCAGGCATTGCAATTGGTCCTGTTGAGGCACACTTAAATGCTCTCCACACCGCCGCCCCAGCTCTTCAACAGCAGCAACAGTCTCAGATGAGGGTGGCACTTGCAGTGATAGTGGCTGGGGTATGTGGTTCTGTACTGCCAGGTTCCCACAGGATCCATCTGGTGTTCTCACAGCTAGCGAGTGGGGGCTGGGGACTGGAACCAGTGAGTTCGAACCCTTAGACAGCTGTGGCAGGATGGCGGCCTCATTATAACTACTCCAACTTGATTGGAGTGGGACAGTCTGGTTATTGAGGCAAAGGGCAGCCCCTGGCACATCAACACGTGCCCCCCAGCGGGTCAACAGGTCCAAACCAACAATACAGTCATCTCTAATGTCAGCGAGCCAAAACTCATGACTTGTCTGACTTGTCCCCACTACGACAGGCAATAGCTTCTTCCCCGGCATCACTGTCCTTTCCCCCGTGACTGTAAGCAATTCAGTATTAGTGGGGGTCCAGTCCTCCGCAAGAGGGCCATCAGTTCCTGGTAATAGTCCCTTTCTTAACAAGCAAATGGTAGATCCTGTGTCTACCAGGGCGCTACAGGGCTGTCCGTCAACCACACAGTCCAGATACAGTCCTCTGGCAGGTCCGCAGCGCCCCACGATGGGGTAAACTTCACGGAGGGGTGCCAGGAACCGGGGTGAGGATCCCCTCATTGTCTCACCCCGGGGTCGTTTCCCTGAGGCAATCTCGCCCATGGCCGGGGACTAGGGGCTGGGCAGTCTCTGGCAAAATGCCCTGGCTCCCCACAGCGGAAACAGCGATCCAGTCTTGGTCTCCGCCCTGGGGTCACTGCAGGCTGGGCCTGGCTAACCTCCTCCTCTCCAGATAGATGTCTGTTTCCCCCGCATTCAACTGCTCTGCTTAGCTGGCTCTGGAGTGGGGAACGACCAGTCACTGGCCCTGTCTGAAACACCTCCTCTGCTCGCTCAGCCTCTCTCAGTGCCTCGCCCAGATTGTGTGGTGACAACAAGCGTACATGCTGGCGGAGCCGTTCAGGTTTCAGACCCCACAAGAAAGCATGAAGGCTCAGCTCCTCCCTCACTGTAGCTGGAAAAGTAGGGAAGCCACGGCGGGTGTAGTCCTGGATGTCAGCAGCGAATGCGCCTAAGCTCTCTCCCTCATGTCGATGTCGATTAGCCAGTTCCTCCCTGTTCTGTTCGGCTGTGGTCTTCTGCCCAAAGCGGCGATTTAGAGCAGCAGATAGAGCATGGAGGTCTCGCTGCTCCTCCGGAGACAAATCAATGAGGACCTGAAGTGCAGACCCCTCCAGAGCAAGGGCCAGGTGAATTGCTGTCTCCTCATGGCTCCAGCCATCGTGAAGGGCGGCCAAGTTAACCTGTGCCAGGTAAGGCTCCAAAGGTGTCACCCCGCTGTATCTTGGTAGCTTAGCGGGGGATCGTGTGAGGAGACCAAGCTGGCTATGGGTCTGAGGTGTTGATGTAGTGAGTGATGGTTCTTTCTGCTCACGAACTGGTGTGTGGTACCTCACCCGTGGCACACTGGCACCATCAGGCTGATATGGAGCCTGGTCCCTCTGCATAGTCTCTCTTGTCAGACGTCTTAAGGTAATGTTATTTTCTCGAATTACACGCTCTAATTCGCCTATATTTTGCTCCATGATGGCGTTTTCTAAACAGCCTGAATCCCACTTCTGACACCACTGTAACAATTGCTATACGTGGGCAACTGGAGCTAATATAGCCTAGCTAAACTGTTTATTTTATCTAAAACGGCTAGCAGGGTGCTAGCATCTATAGCGCCTAACTTTGTTTCCTCACGTGTTAGAGAGAATAACACTCATGTCCCATACACCGCACGACTCTGAGTATCATTGTTCGCAGCAATCCGGCAGAATAAGCAGGTAGGAGGCAGCACTACCAATTCTCCGTTTATTCTGAGCTCCAACCATGAACAGCCCTTAACAGGACCAAACCACTGGGGTGCTTCTTTTACACACCATTCTTGTTGATGGTGATGGCCAATATTTTTTTATAAACCAAGGAAATATTGGGCTTAAAACACAGAAGCCAACTTAAACACAAACACAGATAAAGTTTACAACAAAACAACCCATTCATTTGACCAATATAACACATTAAACAACTCTAAACCATCTCCCATGATGCACCTGGCTATAGTGCTGTTGCCAGGTCATTACAGTATATTCCCTATTGACAAAAAATAACAATAAATATACACCGCTTTGGAATTTCTTAGTAAATAATCGAGGTATGTGTGAAAGACATCTACACTAACTGGCCACTTTATTAGGTACACCTTACTAGTACCGGGTTGGACCCCCCCTTTGCCTTCAGAACTGCCTTAATCCTTCGTGGCATAGATTCAACAAGGTACTGGAAATATTCCTCAGAGATTTTGGTCCATATTGACAGGATAGCATAACGAAGTTGCTGCAGATTTCTCGGCTGCACATCCATGATGCGAACCTCCTGTTTAACCACATCCCAAAAGTGCTCTATTGGATTAGGTTCTGGTGACTGTGGAGGACATTTGAGTACAGTGAACTTATTGTCATGTTCAAGAAACCTTAGATGATTTAAAGTCTTAAAGTCTTATATGATTTGCACTTTATGACAGGGCGCGATATCCTGCTGGAAGTAACAATCAGAAGATGGGTACACTGGGGTCATAAAGGGATGGACATGGTCAGCAACAATACTCAGGTAGGTTGTGGTGTTGACACAATGCTCAATTGGTACTAATGGGCCCAAAGTGTGCAAGAAAATATCCCCCACACCATTACACCACCACCACCAGCCTGAACTATTGATACAAGGAAAGATGGATCCATGCTTTCATGTTGTTGATGCCAAATTCTTACCCTACCATTCAAATGTCGCAGCAGACATCGAGACTCATCAGACCAGGCAACCTTTTTGGTAAGAACAATTCCGGTTCTTAGCTGACAGGAGGGGCACCCGGTGTAGTCTTTTGCTGCTGTAGTCCATCAGCCTCACCGTTCGACATGTTGTGTGTTTAGAGATGCTCTTCTGCATACCTCAGTTGTAAATTTGAGTTACTGTTGCCTTTCTATCAGCTCAAACCAGTCTGGCCATTCTCCTCTGACCTCTGGCATCAACAAGGCATTTGTGCTCACAGAACTGCCGCTCACTGGATATTTTCTCTTTTCTGAACCTTTCTCTGTAAACCCTAGAGATGGTTGTGTGTGAAAATCCCAGTAGATCAGCAGTTTCTGAAATACTCAGACCAGCCCGTCTGGCACCAACAACCATGCCATGTTCAAAGTCACTTAAAACACCTGTTTAGAAATGTGCGTTACTGAGCAGTTGGACAGGTGTACCTAATAAAATGGCCGGTGAGTGGATTTTGACTTGTCTCCAATCTCTATGGAAAGATTTGCCATTAGAGCCCATTGAATAAAATGATATTTAAAACTACTCCAACTGTGTTCTTCTGAGAGTAAAAAAAAAACTACTGCGAACTGAGATATACTAAAATAAATTCTAAAAATTAGCATTTTTGAGATTGAGAGTGTGGTGTAGTATTACATCAGTCCCAATCTCCTCATAAATTCCACAAATAAAACTGCACACCTGCTCGACTTTAGCTTGTAATCCACCTTTAGAGTCTCTCTGGTGCTTTTTGGCTAACCAACCAATAAAACCATCTGCTTCTAACAATGGCTAGAAATTTCACTCGGTAAAGGTGTGCTGTAATGCCTCCATGTCCTATTACTAGTGATGAATCAGACCAGCTTTTCTTGTATTATGGTCTACCTCCACAATGGAAAATCCTGCTAATAAAATTTTTAAAAGTGATGAAATATACTCAACATCACACACCACAAAAGTCAAAATAATAAAATGCATTTACTGTTCTGTTTTAGCATGTAAAGCAAGTTTTGCATCATCATCATTACAAAAACCCCTTAATATGTTATTTTCTTCTTACCACTCTTTTTGTAGAACATTATCTCCTCCTTGAGCTCGCTCCGTTCCTCGAGTGCCGCGTCCACGTGAAGAATAATGTGCTCGCTGGTCTCCGGTCCGTACAGAAACTTGCATGCGCAACTCTGTTGCATGACCTCAGTTCGGGCAAATCCAGTGAGTTCACAGAATCCATCCGAGCAGTACACGATCGGGAAGCCTTTGGACACTTGTGCATTGGCCAGAATGAAGTTGCTGTCTGTTCCAAACACAAGATTAATAAAAAAAATAGAGATAAAAATTAGCCCACTAATATTTGTTGTCACTTGCATTTCATTCATTCATTTTCTTTCGGCTTAATCTCTTACAGTATTTGTCAGGGATCGCCACAGCAGAATGAACTGCTAACCGTTCCAACATTTGTTTTTTACGTATTTTACGCAGCGGATGCAACCCAGAACTGGGAAACACCATGCACTCACTCATTTACACACACACTCATACACTATGGCCAATTTTGTTTATACAATTCACTTACGCCACATGTGTTTGGAATGGGGGAATGGGGCACCCAGAGGAAACCCACGCCAACACAGGGAGAACATGCAAACCCCACACAGAAATGCCAACTGGTCCAGCTGAGACTCAGACCACCATGACTGTCACTGACAATTTCTTATTAAATTTTAACCTCATGTTGACAAAAAAAAATGTTTTGTCATCAGCAAGGATACAAATCCGGTAAAAAAAAAATTGTACAAAGTTCAAAACTTTGGCAAAACCAAACAAAAAAGCAATCGCAAAAGCAAGCAAGAAGAGTTTGTCCTCCGGAATTAATAACAAAGGAAAAAAAAATAGAGTGTGAGAGTTTAGCTGACTCGGTTAACGCAGTAGGGTCTGAACATCGCACTGTGAGTGAATTAAAAAAGAAATGGTCCGATGTAAAGGTGCAGGTTAAGAGGAGAACAGCGGCACACTGTCAAAGTGTGGACCGAATAGTCAGGGGAACAGGGAATGCTGAACTAACACCCTTTGAAGAGAGAGTTGCCTCAATTGTGGGCGACACTTTACTGTCTGGAGTAGTATCCGTGTCTGTGGGAGACACAGATGTATTAGAGGAACTCTGTGTTAGGGCGGTATAGCAGCACCCCTCCGCTCTTATCAAGGCAGCGCCACCGGCATTTCAGCTGCCCAATCGCCCGCTCTACAACTGACCGAGTGCGAGAATGGGCATCACTGTATCTGCGCTCTTGGTCAGTTTTGTGGGTTGTTGAGGGGGGTTAACAGCCACGTCTTAAATGTATAACTGCGATCTCCTGATAATAATTCAGCTCAATAAAATGAAATAAATAAAAAAAACTTAGCTGGAATAATATCTTTAAATACATCACTCACCAAGAAGCCACCCATTGTGCGTTTGTGAGGATGAATGAATCATGGGTTGACCAAGGCCAACTTGCCACAATATTGTATACATTTGCAAATGCTTTTATATGTTCTAAATCACATAATTGGTAAAAAAAAAAAAAATGTGTCAATTAACCCAATTATAAATTAATAGCAATGTTTTTCACATGTGTTGGTGAGATACTTTGTAGTGTGCAATTTAACATAACCGCCTCTAGGAGTTGCCAATGGAAATAAAGCAAACACACACAAGAAATAGACGAACGCCAGACATGAAGTTGGCACGGACCAACGCACATTCTCACGTTAATTTCATTGGTAGTAAATCCAAACGTGCGCTTGAAACCGGACCTATGCAAAGTTTTTGTGCGTACACAGCGTTGATATATGAGGCCCCTGGTATGTTCACAAATGTTCAGTTTTCACCTTATAGTTATTATCAATACATCTATACATCAATCAAATTTTGGGATCAACACATTTTTGTTTTGTATTAGATTACATTCCCAAATGCAATTAATTTTTGCACTGAAAAAAATGATATAAATAAAAAATCAAGAGTAACTTATTTACTTAGTTTTTTAAGTTACTTTAGTTACTATTTAGTTACTATATTAAGTTAATCAGGGTTTCAACATTTTTGAAGGTGTACAAGGTCTAACTTAATATTTAGTTTAATATTACATTAGTCAAACTTAAGATGACTAAAAAATTTAATTTGATTTAACTAAACAATTTAAGGTAGCGAGATTTTTTTTACAGTGTCCAATGACAAAGCAGATTTTTCAGTATTCAGTGTAACATGATTTTTTTACACCTTTCAAATCATATTTATTTTGACACCTAATGTCAATTTAATTCTTCAATGCATAATTCCAATTCTAATATATTAGTGTAAATTAGCATTTAGGTGGCTCAGTAGTTAGCACTGTCACCTCACAGCAAGAAGGTCACTGATTCGAGCTCTGGCTGGGCCAGTTGGCATTTTTGCGTGAAGTTTGCATGTTCTCCCTCTGTTCGTGTGGGTTTCCTCTCGATGCTCCAGTTTCCCCCACAGTCCAAAAGACATGTGCTATAGGTGAATTGAATAAACTAAATTGGCCGTAGGTATGTGTGTAAATGCAAGAGTGTATGGGTGTTTCCCAGTACTGTGTTGCAGCTGGAAGGGCATCCGCTACATAAAATATGCTGGATAAGTTGGCGGTTGATTCCGCGGTGGCAACCCCTGATAAATAAAGAGACTAAAGCCTCATATACACTACAAGCGACTAGCAGTGGCAAAGCAACAAGTGATCATTCATTTCAACGGAGAGAATTTCCCGCGACCTCCATCTACACGAGCGACAGCCGTTGGTGACCAGGTGGTCCTGTCGAGTGATGCGACAAAGTTGAGAATCCTTCAACTTTATACAAATGAAGAGCAACTTTCCTGAGCGACAGCCAACAGGAGCACGAGTAGAGCTCATGTGATTCTCTCTCTCAGCTCACTCAGAGGCCGATTGTATTCGTGCTGTATAGACTTACACAGACCTGCGTTTGAAGCAGGTCACCACCCAGAGCGACAGGCAGCTACAATGTCTCCGCTGGTGTGAATGAGACAATGAAATAAATGAAGGAAAATGAATGAATGAATTAGCATTTCGTCACCTTGGAATTATAAGGTTCTATCTGCGTTCTGAATGATTTTAAGATATTGAGCTTCAAAGTTTTTGAATTCCATAGCAAACAATATGTTGTAGCATTTGTTTTTGTTTTTTAAATAAAAGGTCTTAAAATGTAAACAACTTATAAAAAGCATGCCATAATGTAAATATGTTGTTATGTAATAAGAATATGTCAATAACTCAATTTTGACAAAAATGTCAGATAGAACCTATAATTCTAAGGTGACGATTTATTAAAAATAGAAACAATAAAAAAAATCACTTTGGATCAATTTAATACACATACATGTGTGTACATTTAACTTTTGTTGTTCAGCTTTTTTGTTTAATGCTTGAGCATATTTTTATGTACTTCATTTAATTTGTAAATTATTATTCATTTTTTTAACGAACTATTAAAAGCTTTATTGGACTGTACGTCTTTTATCTTAAAGTCGGCATGAAACAGAAGTTGATATTGTCCGGTGTGCATCCAATTGAAATGGTCCTGAAATGAGAAATAAACATAGGGACATTCTTTGGGAACCAATTGGATCATTGAAAGATTGGCGTTGCTAAGAAAAAGGAGGAAGATTGGTAAATAGACAAAAGCAGGGCAGAAACGAAATATGCCCAGATAGCTCCGCCCTAAAGGCCTTCCATGTGACCAGAAATGAAGACAAATGTTTCAAAGGCGAGGAAATAGGGTTATAGAATTTGATCAAAGATTATGATATTGTACAAAATAATGAAGTCGTCACCTTTGAATTATAAGATTCTATCTGACATTTTTGTCAAAATTTAGTTATTGATACATTCTTATGAAATGACAACTTATTTACATTATGGGATGTTTTTATAAGTTGCTTACAAACCTCTTAAGGCCCAAGATGTTTTTTACATGCATTTTTTATTTCTCTTAGCTATTTGGGCTTATTGGAACCTAATTAGAATAAAAATGTCTTTTGATATGATGTACTTTAAGAGACAAATTATGTCCATACATGTGGACTCGTGGTCCGAATTTACATAAAACACTTTTTCTCGAATTTTCTTTTATGCATATTTAACATAGAATTTTTTTTTTTACTTTACTATCAGAGAGTAAAAACAACATTGTTTCCCATTTTGGACAGTTAAACATAGGGTTTGGGACATTTCATGTGCTGCAAAACAGTTGCAGGATGACACTGTATGTCTGTAACAAAATATAAAACACTCAAAGTATTTTAAATAGCCACTTAAGAGCTAAAAATGTGCTGTCCATGTATGGGGACACTCGGACCTTAGGAGGATTTGACTTTTTATTTGAAAAACAAATTTTACACACATACTGTTTGCTATATGGAATGCAAAAACTTTGAAGCTCAAAATCATTCAGAACGCAGATAGAATCTTATAATTCCAAGGTGACGAAGTGTGTAAATACATTGTTTTTAACAAGCACAACTATATAGGTCACGATTACCAGCAATCCAGGTTTGCACATCACTAGTAAACATTCACAATCACCCGGACTACAATTGTCACCTTATGAACTACAAATCTTGACATGCATCTCACACACACACCTGTTTCTAGAACTCCTATCTAAGACTGATTACATGGATTATTTATACAGCTCACATTCCCACACACTTTGCTGAGTCTTGTTGACTAATCCCTGTAACATTACGAAGCATTTCCTGTATCTAGTCTTTCCACGTTCCTTGACCCTTGTCTTGTTTACTTGTTTTCGTTGTTTGCCGCCTGTATCAACCTTATTGACAGTGACCTTGACTACACTTTTGGATTTCCCTTGTATTTACTCGTTTGCTCCTGTGATTAACCATTGTCTGTCTGACATTTCTAAATAAAGCTTCACTTGGATCCACACTTCATTGTCACCCTAATTATAATACTCATATGTAAATAAGAAGAGTATATTATGATTTCATGCATATATTAAATTCTGTAAGTCTGCATGTCTTCAGCAGATCTTGATATAAAAGGCTTTGTTTTGATTTCATTACATAACTAATTTCCTGGCTGGATAATTTTTTTTTCATTCTGACTCGTTTTATTGTTTTACGCCGTCATCGTGTCAAAACAGATTAATAGCATCCATGCATCATAAATGGATACAGCAACGTTGCCTTGTAAATGTTTCTCGAAGGACAGCTCGCAAGCCCCGTCCCTGAATCTCTAGACAAACACGCACAAGCATTATTAAAAGCTGGCATTTATGAGAAGCTTTCGCGTGGCTAGGAGACAGACATTTGGTGCTGAACGACTTTACTGAGACGTGTTCTGCTCACATAAGCAAAAGAAAAGTTAGGCGCTCATTTATAACAACGTACGAGTTGGGAGGTCAGACCCAGAGAGAAATGAAAAAAGGAACCATGACAGAGAAACAACAGTGGAAAAATAGGAACGGTTTAAAACGGCGAGGTAAAGAACAGCTTGGAGAGAGAAAGAACGATAGAGCAAAGGAAAAAGTGAATGAATACAGGGGTTGAAAGTAAAGAAAGAGAGTAATAATTCATACAGTGCATCCGGGAAGTATTCATAGTGCTTCACTTTTTCATGTTACAGCCTTATTCCAAAATCTTTTTTTCACATTGTCATTATGGGGTATTGTGTGTAGAATTTTGAGCAAATAAATGAATTTAATCCATTTTGGAATAAGGCTGTAACATAAAAAAATGTGGAAAAAGAGAAGCGCTATGAATACTTTCCGGATGCACTGTAAGTCATATGAGTTTTTTTATTCTACTGAACATAAAAGAAGATGTATTGAAGAAGTGAAAATGTCCACTTATCAGCATTCTTCAGCTTCTTTTGGGTTCAGCTGAATAAAGAAACAGGTTTGGAATAGATAACTATGAGTAAATGACAAACTTGTATTCATTTATTTATTTATTATAATTATACTTTTATGCAGAATTCACTTATTCTGGTGTTTGAAATAAATACTGATTTGTGTCCACATTGTGTGTGAACAACCAGCCAGGGACGGGCAGTATTTATGATACAAGTATTTCAGATACGTATTTCAAATACAAAATAGTATTTTGTAAATTGTATTTGATTGGGTTTATGAAAATGGCTTAATATTTTGTATCAAAATACTTTGTATTTTTAAAATACTGTAAAATAATTTAAGGAGTCTACATGAGGACTTCATAAAAACGTGACTTCAGAGTGATGCTTTCTCTGTTATTTGTCTAGGCTTGAGATTGAGAAATTAATACTGCAAATGCTGATAACTTCATTTTTAGAGATACTGTGTTTTATGTTGTGCATTGAAGAGTACAATTGCAAAAATACATGAGTTATGCAAATACTAAAACTGAAGATTTTAGCAGTTTTCAGAAATCATGTTTTTACATTAAGTTTTGAAGATTTCAATTGCAAAAAAAAATCGTAATTTCTAAAAAAAAAAAAAATATGAGCAAAAAATTCTAACTGTACTGGCCACCCAATAGATGGAAACACAGTGAAGAGATATAGTACTATGTTCCAAATCATTGTCTGCATTAAAGGGTTTTTACAGTGATTAATCACCTTCAAGACAGAACTTTCTGTATTAAATTTGTACAAAATTATACTAAAATAAAAGAAACAAGGGTTTATGAATACCTACTCATGTACAGGAGTATAGGTTAAGGAGTTGGCAGAGAAGCTGACTTTAACTTGCTCAAACATTCATTCATTCATTTTCTTTTCGGCTTAGTCCCTTTATTAATCTGGGGTCGCCACAGGGAAATGAACCGCCAACTTATTCAGCACGTTTTTACGCAGCGGATGGCCTTCCAGCCGCAACCCATCACTGGGAAATCACACACACTCATGCACACACATACACTACGGCCAATTTAGTCTACCCAATTCCCCTGTACCACATGTCTTTGGACTTGTGGGGACCCGGAGCACCCGGAGGAAACCCACGCGAACGCAGGGAGAACATCCAAACTCCACACAGAAATGCCAACTGACCCAGCCGAGGCTCAAACCAGCGACCTGCTTGCTGTGAGGCGGCAGCATTACCTACTGCGCCACCCTTGCTCAAATATTGTTTGTTTATTTCAAGTTAGTTTAACGGTGAAAAGATTGATAGAATAGGCCTATTGATGGAAGGTTTGCGAAGAAATCTTATGCTACCTTGTAAAAGTATTTTGTTGTATTTCCAAAATACAAAATACAGTGTTTTATTTTGATACTTGTTGTGGCTGCTGTATTTTGTAGTTAATTTTGATACATGTAAAACTGAGGTATTTCGTATTTTATTTTAAAAAAACATTTCAATGTATTTTTGCCCATCCCTGCAACCAGCCTATTAAGATAAAAACACCACCCACTTAATTTGAAGAATTTCTAAAAGAATTTGCATGGATCAGAACATTGAAAGTAAGAAATTAAATCATTAAAATGTTATTCAATCCAGAGCCGTGAGTAATAGTTTATTAAATAATTTGATACTGACAAGGCTTTGAAAGGCTGCTGACAAAACGCAATGTCATGTGAGTGTGCTAGACATAATTAAATAAAACTGATGGCGATACAAACAACAATACTGGCGATAAAAACAATACTGATAATTATCACAACATAATCTTCCCTTTACGAAACGATAACACATTTTCAATAAATGTTCGATACATTCTTCCAGAATAAACTAAACTGCACTGCTTGTTTGTGCCACCTAGGCTTTTTTTTCTATTTGCACAAATCACACCCATCAATGAAAAGAGCTTGAATGTAGCAAAGAGCACAAATGTGTCTGTGATTCAGTTTTAAATGAGATGAAGCAGTGCTGATGTTCTCAATAGCATTGGTAAACAGGAGAAATGCTGTGGCATGAAGAAAATAGTTACTAGGTTATTTTACAGATTTTTTATGATTTACTGTAGTACCAGTAATTGCACCATGGTATTGTGGTAGAATGGGAGATACAGGGGGTGACACTTAAAAAGAGGGTTACATCTGCGAGTGGTACCACAGCCGCACTAAAGGAGTAAGATTGTGTTTTTAGGTATAACCGCAGTTTTATATTATGCTGCAAAAGGGCACAAAGAGACGGGATGCGAACAGACAGAAATATATAGCAGCTGTAAATACTCTTTTACGTGTAAATGAAGATGAAATAATGAAACAAAGCATTATAATTCCTTCATTAATCATTACAAACTTGTTAACAAGTTTTATTATCATTGTAAATGTGTTAAGTGAAATGAGGATTCATTTTGGAAAGTAAAATGAAAGAAATAAAGGACAACTAAAATGAAAAGTACAAACATACATACAAATAAATAAATAAATAAATAAATAAATAAATAAATAAATAAATAAATAAAGCAGTGTTTTAGCCTAAACATTGAGAGATGTATTTCATTTACGTTGCACAGTACTGTGCGTTATACAGTATATAGACAAATGGCAGTGGCTGATTGCACATTATGCACAACTGATGTCATACTTCATATACATCAGTTGTGAACTCATTGTTTGGAGTTTACAATTTCAAAATGTTAAATATTTCTATTACAAAAACACATTGATCCACTTTATAAGACATGGGTTAACCCCTGGCAGTGTATGGGTTCATTTTACAATGGATTTATGCACTTTTTAAAGCTTCAAAATAAAAGTGTTCATCTGACAGAAAAAAGTCGTACAGTGAGGATGGTTTGAGAGTGAGTTAATAATTGGGTAATTTTCATTTTTGTGTGAACTATTTCTTTAAGATACAAACCGAAAATACAGGAACTCTGTACACACCATCAAGAGCACAGTTTTCAGAATGAACTTATTTAAAGCTAAAGCCTGTGTTTAATGTGACTTCCCCTGGCACCAAGCACAGCTTGAATTTGTAAGGCCAGTGGGGGAAGGAGTAATGAAAAAACTTACTCAAGTAAAAATACCATTACTTGACCAGAAACAAAGTGCTAGTAGAGTAACAGTATCTGTTGTAAATATTACTCAAAGTATAAGTAAAAAGTAGTGAGTAGTACAATGTGCAAGATTGATGCATTTACATGCCATTTGTGCATACAGTGGAGCAAAAAAATATTTAGTCAGCCACCAATTGTGCAAGTTCTTCCACTCAAGATGAGTCCTGTAATTTTCATCATAGGTATACCTCAACTATGAAAAAAAATCCAGAAAATCACATTGCAAGGTTTTTAATGAATTGATTGGTAAATTCCTCAGTACAATAAGTATTTGGTCACCTACAAACAAGCAGGATTTCTGGCTCTCACAGACCTGTAACTTCTCCTTTAAAGCTGCGGTCACACTGCACTTTTCTCCCCATAGACTTCCATTCACACGCACGTGAATGCATCAGACCGGAAATGCAGGTTCGTTCAGCAAGTTTCGCAGTTCACTGCGTTGCAAAGTTCAAGCTTGGTGAACATGATTGAAACCAATCAAGGATCAAAACATGACCTCTCTGCACAGAGATTCAAAACATGGACCAATCGCTCACTTTTTTTTAATGTCTAATCATCTTGTTTATTCCCGCCCCCTTCACAGCGCTGTACTACAGAATTTCGCACGTACAAATTCTAGTGTGACTGCGGCATAAGAAGCTCCTCTGTCCTCCACTCATTACCTGTATTAATGGCATCTGTCTGAACTCGTTATCAGTATAAAAGACACCTGTCCACAACCTCAAACAGTCACACTCCAAACTCCACTATGGCCAAGACCAAAGAGCTGTCAAAGGACAACAGAAACAAAATTGTAGACATGCACCAGGCTGGGAAGACTGAATCTGCAATAGGTAAGCAACTTGGTGTTAAGAAATGAACTGTGGGAGCAATTATTAGAAAATGGAAGACATACAAGACCACTGATAATCTCCCTCGATCTGGGGCTCCACAAAAGATCTTACCTCGTGGGGTCAAAATGATCCCAAGAACTGTGAGAAAAAATCCCAGAACCACACAAGTGACCCAGTGAATAACTCACACTGCACCAGGGACTCAAATCCTGCAGTGCCAGACGTGTCCCCCTCCTTCAGCCAGTACATGTCAAGGCCCATCTAGAAAGCATTTGGATGATCCAGAAGAGGATTGGGAGAATTTCATATGGAGGTCATATTTTACCAAAATAGAGCTTTTTGGTGAAAACTCAACTTGTCAAGTTTGGAGAAGAAAGAATGCTGAGTTTCATCCAAAGAACACCATACCTAGTGTGAAGCATGGGGGTGGAAACATCATGCTTTGGGGCTGTTTTTATGCAACAGGGCCAGGACGACTGATCCATGTAAAGAAAAGAATGAATGGGGCCATGTATCCTGAAAACCTCCTTCCATCAGCAAGGGCATTGAAGATGAAACATGGCTGGGTCTTTCAGCATGACAATGATCCCAAACATACCGCCCGGGCAATGAAGGAGTGGCTTCATAAGAAGCCTTTTAAGGTCAATCTCAACCCCATAGAAAATCTTTGGAGGGAGTTGAAAGTCTGTGTTGCCCAAAACATCACTGCTCTAGAGGAGATCTGCATAAAGGAATGGGCCAAACAAACCAGCAACAGTGTGTGAAAATCTTGTGTGCCAACAAAGGGTGTATAACAAAGTATTTAAATGAAATTGTTATTGACCAAATACTTATTTTCTATCATAATTTCCAAATTAATTCATAAATCCTACAATGTGATTTTTCTGGATTTATTTTTCTCATTTGGTCTCTCATAGTAGAGGTATACCTATGACGAAAATTACAGGATTCTCTCTTCTTTTTAAGAGGGAGAACATGCAAAATTGGTGGCTGACTAAATACTTTTTTGCCCCACTGTACGTGTGTGTGAAAATGTAACATTCTGTAGGTAATTTAGTTGTTAAAGGCTATTTGGAGATTTCAGTCCTCATACAGAAAGCATCCTTCAGCTTCATCGTCATCATCATCATCATCTAAACCACAGGTGTCAAACTCAGTTCCTGGAGGGCCGGAGCTCTGCACAGTTTAGTTCCAACCCTAATTAATCACACCTGATCACCTAATTGAGTCCTTCAGGCTTGTTTGAAACCTGCAGGTAAGTGTGTTGAAGCAGGGTTGGAACTAAACTGTGCAGGGCTGCGGCCCTCCAGGATCTGAGTTTGACACCCCTAATCTAAACAGTCTCTCCGTAATGATTTTGTGTCATCTTGGGACATTTTTAATGTTCCACACTACATGTTTGCTGCATTCATAAAGCGTTGTGAGGTTTTTTTTACAGACGAGTATTGAACCCAGGTCTCTGGTGTGGAGATTGGTGAGTTGAACCACTGAGCCAGTGGTTTTCTTCACAGAATGAGGTAGCAACACGGGTAACAAAGGTTCTTCTCAGATGAGGTATTCAAAAGGTTTTAACAGTATTGTAAACATACAAAGAAAACTCCACAATGGAAGAAAACAAACCAACAACAAGGCAGCAAGCAACAGGGGAAAAGAAAGAGTCTTACTAGACGTATATCAGGAGGTCAAGGGACTGCTAGGCAAGTTCACAGGGTACTGACTCAAACCAAGTGAGGAACAGAAAAAAAGTGACAACTTAAATACCCTGGCTGGAACAAGTTATAGGTGATCGAAATTCAGTAAACTAAGGCAGAGGGGGAACACGGGGACGTCTATGGGAATGGAGACAAAGTGCAGCATGGTGATAGTTGTTTTGTAAGATGCAATTTTTCTACGCACGATTTGATTAAATAGGAATCCTAGGACTGATTATTCTACCTAGCCAATCAAATTTTAAAAATATATAAGTAAAAAAATAAAGTTGTGACTGCAGGTTGAAGGAAAACAGTGGAGAAAACGTGCCTATACAGCACTAAAAAGTACTCAAGTGAAAGTTCACATTTTCAAACTACTTAGTAAAATACAATTCCTAAGAAAAACAACTCCATTGAAGTAATCTGATTATTTCATTGAGTATTTTATTGAGAATTTACCACTGGCAAAAGCTACCTAATGTTTACTGGAAATCATAGTAATGTCTGCATAAATGTGTTTTGCTGTCCCATGAACACTCAAGAGAGATGGTCACTATGCTGCTGACCATTACTGACCATTCTTTTTGTTTGTTATCTTACCAGAGTGTTTGATTTCCCATTTTGCACTCACCGTTTCACATGTGCATGAGAAATATTTGCTGGTGCAAACAACTAGTAAAAGTTCATGAAACAACTACAGTAGCTGAACGCCTCAAGTGTTCCTCAGACTTCCTTTCTCTGGTAGTCATCACAAACTGTTTTGGAGAGACTGTCCTGAAGTTTTCTGAAATAATGTGCTATTTAATATCAGGCTTCTCTCAGCACTTTCCAGAGTTCTTCTTTAGATTTAGGCTGTCATATATTTCTTCTCCGCTATGTAGTCACAAACTGCCAATATAATATCTAAACTCAGTCGAGGCCATTTCAACATTGTCCATGTTTCATCAGCTGTTTTTTCTCCAAATATGAAATCATTTACTTTATTGAAAAATAACACCTTACCAATGAGGTGTAATGGATTAATGGATTAAAGCATGTCTGTACTTTTAACCATTAACAATCCCATCAATGCTACGATGGACAAGAGAGTTCAAATGTGCTGCAAGTAAAGAAAACATGTTTAAACCATTTATCAGAGACTAACTATCACTGTAATAATCAGTAGAGAAGTCTGGAAATTGGTGTCTGCAAAAAAGTATGAAATTTAGAAATAGAGGGCTCTATCATATACACAGCGCAGTAAGGCACAAGACGTGTTTGGCATGATTTGTTGCCAGCACAACCCTAATTTTCTCATTTTGTGCCGTGTTGGTTAAATAGCAAATCCATTTGGGCCACTTTGTGGACTGTGGTCTAAGATAGAGGTGTGTTATAGCACATTGTTGGAACGTTGCTATTTTGAAGAACTGAAATAGACTGCACCATAGACCAACTAAAAACAGATCTAAAGTCCAGTGCAGAGTGCATTAGTTATGCGCCTATGCAGGTCCAAATGCTTACACATTGCTTAATACACACAAGATGAAAAAAACACAAATATCTTTAATTAAAGGATTAAAATGTTACAAAAAGTATTACTTTCTACATAAATATAAAAGCCACTACCTCCATGCCTTTTTGTCAGTTCATTCATGACAATTTGCATTTGTATAATGTTAATATTATTAGCATTATTATTTATTATATGCATATTTTTTGTTGTGCTGGTTGAAAGTCTCTTCACATTCCAATAGTATTGATTAAAGTAAAGGATCTAAATGTATTTATATGTCTTTTTATATTCTGGGTGAAGCATACTGTAAGTCTGTGCAGCATCCACTTGGACAACAGAGCCAGTGCGTTCACCACACACCAGCTATAGATGGAGTGGAGAGACAGTGATAGAGCCAATTCAGTAGATGAAGATGATTGTGAGGCCATGATGGGTAAGGGCCGATGGAGGGAATATGGCCAGGACATCGGATGTACATCCTTACTCTTTTACAAGAAATGCCATGGGATTTTTAATGACAACAGAGGGACAGGACCTTGGTTTAATGTCTCATCCAAAAGACGGCGCTCACTGATATTATAGTGTCCCCTTCACTTGGCCATTAGGACTCACACAGACAGAAGTTTGAACGCCCCCTGCTGGCCTCACTAACACCCCTTCCAACAGCAAATTAGTTTTCCCATGTGGTCTCCCATCCAGATACTGGCCAGGCTCAGCCCTGCTTGGCTTCAGTGAGTAACCGGTCTTAGGCTGCAGGGTGATTTGGCTGTGGCTTTGGCTATATGATGTTGCCATTATTAAAACAGAACACTCAGCAAACAATGACATGGCGGATCGCCTGCCTTTTTTGGGCGGCACAAATTCAGCAGCTGATACGATCAGACCACTTTCTGATCGTATCTGGGTAGGTTTAGATTAGGGGTAGGTGTAGACAATAATAAAAACACAATACTATACGGCAGGGCTATTCAATTGGCGGCCCGCGGGCCGAACCCGGCCCCCGAGGCAATTTGTTCCGGCCCTCCAAATAGTGTGACCAAGACATCAAGAATAAATTTAGTAAAGTGAAAAAACGGCTGCTATAGTTATGAAGTGACGTGCGTCTGTTCAACACAGCATGAGCTGTGCAGAGCATGAGTCACCTGACAGTGGCGAGAGCAGCCGAATATGTTTGTAGAAAAGGTCTTTTGTACAATGCACTGATATCTTTTTAGGGATGCAATGATTAACCGATTTCACAACGCGCTCGCAGCTGTCTGGGTGCACGCAGTAGAAAACATCTCATTCTGTAATGGTGAGAGTTGTGATTAGCTTTCAGTACAATGTAAACAAAAGACATGTTAGACGAACTATTATTAAAATGATTATGTATGTATGAACACAGATGATAACAACAGTTAATCTAAATATTGGCGCCGACCTTCATAACAATTATTATTATATTATTTTCTCCCTTTCCTCTCTATAAACACACACATAATTGTGTAATCCTATAAGCACAGAAAAACCTACAGCATAAAAACTATTACTAATGAAAATGCCTTTTAAAGGTTTTTAATATTAGTTAGGGATGTCCAGATCTAAATCTAGCTAATATAAAGCTTAAATTTACATTAGACGTGAAAACTGTGAAACACTGATTATTCTTCACACTATATAATCGTAGCCTACAACCAAAATCTATAATTGTTGCATCCATAATTGTTATGCAGTTCAAAACATAACATATGAACATATCTGAATGTAGAAGAAGCCTATACTTAAGCAATACAGTGATTTTGTTGTGCTGTGAAATACAACATTTGAATGTTTGTTAAAAACAAACTTATTGTACAATGCAGTGATATTATATAGTTTAAAAAAATACAATATATTAACATTTTAATGTAGACAAATACAATGTGGGTGTCTTAAGGAGCAAAAACACAACATATGGGCTCTTATTGTGTCATCACTTATATTGCAAGTCATATCTCTCCGGCCCTTCGTTTGGGATGCTTTTCATGAACTGGCCCCCGTGACAAACTAATTGAATAGCCCTGCTATACGGGGTAGTTTTAAGGTTGGGTAGGTGGATGTATTTCATCATACAGGCAATGTTATGTTCATTGCATTGATCAAAATGAATATCAATTAAAAAAAATGATTTCTAATTTTGCATTTGTAGTATTTTGTATTTTGTTAATAAATAGTGTACATATAAATCATGTCAACATTTCTTTGATAGATCATTTTTAAATTGACATCTTATAGGCTACACAGTAGGTGGCAATAATGCTCCTAAGGAGTTAGTTAAACAAGAAAAAGTAGAAGACGACATTAACCATATATGGTTCGCCATGGCCTAGATCATGTGGCAGGGATTGTGTGTCCTGAAGCATGTGTGGGTCTGAAGCTGGTTATTATTGGGTATGAATGCAGCAATCATACTCAAGTGCGCACCAAAAGCAGACCAAACAAGTGCACTGAGACAGGCTTGAAGATGTGGACTCGGCAATGCTGAAAACATGATCCAAACTCTAACAGACCTAACAACAAAGTACTGTGCATCTTTAGACTAAACCATTTACTATAGTCAGCTGTGCTGTGCATTATGAAATGAGTGCAAGTATTTGTTACAGTGCTTTAACAGCTCCAGTGTAACTTGTGGACAAACTTCTTAAGTGACTTGGAATGCACCATCGCTATTTACTGTGCATTAATATATTGTTTTCAAGCTGCCTCCATGTTTCATTCTCTAAATGTAGACCAGTCACTCACTCACCGGCCACTTTTTTAGGTACACATTACTAGTACCGGGTTAGACCCCCTTTTGCCTTCAGAACTGCCTTAATCCTTCGTGGCATAGATTCAACAAGGTACTGGAAATATTTCTCAGATATTTTGGTCCATATTGACATGATAGCATCCCACAGTTGCTGCAGATTTGTCAGCTGCACATCCATGATGTGAATCTCCAGTTCCACCACATCCCAAAGGTGCTCTATTGGATTGAGCTCTGGTGACTGTGGAGACCATTTGAGAACAGTGAACTCATTGTCATGTTCAAGAAACCAGTCTGAGATGATTCACCTTTTATGACAGGGTGCGTTATCCTGCTGGAAGTAGCCATCAGAAGATGGGTGCACTGTGGTAATAAAAGGATGGGCATGGTCAGCAACAATACTCAGGTAGGCTGTGGCATTAACACAATGCTTAATTGGTACTACTGGGCCCAAAGTGTGCCAAGATAATATCCCCCACACCATTACACCACCACCACCACCAGCAGCCTGAACCTTTGATGCAAGGCAGGATGGATCCATGCTTTCATGTTGTTGACGCCAAATTCTGACCCTCCCATCTGAATGTCGCAGCAGAAATCAAGACTCATCAGACCAGGCAACGTTATTCCAATTTTCTATTGTCCAATTTTGGTGAGCCTGTGCAAATTGTAGCCTCAGTTATCTGTTCTTAGCTGACAAGAGTGGCACCCAGTGTGTTCTTCTGCTGCTGTAGCCCATCCACCTCAAGGTTTGATGTATTGTGCATTCAGAAGCTTCTGCATACCTCGGTTGTAAGGAGTGGTTATTTGAGTTACTGTTGCCTTTCTATCAGCTCGAACCAGTCTGGCCATTCCCCTCTGACCACTGGCATCAACAAGGCATTTGTGCCCACAGAACTGCCACTCACTGGATATTTTGTCTTTTTTTTTTGGACCATTCTCTGTAAACCCTATAGATGGTTGTGCGTGAAAATCCCAGTAGATCTTCAGTTTCTGAAATACTCAGACTAGCTCGTCTGGCACCAAAAACCATGCCACATTCAAAGTCACTTAGGTCCTCTTTCTTCCCCATTCTGATGCTTGGTTTGAACTGCAGCAGAACGTCTTGACCATGTCTACATGCATTGAGTTGCTGCCATGTGATTGGCTGATTAGAATTTTGCGTTAACAAGCAGTTGGACAAGTGTACTTAATTAAGTGGCTGGTGAGTGTACAAACTATATAATATAGGATGGCCAGGGATACAGTCAGCCAGTGCAGTCGACTATCCATACTAATAAACATTCTGTTGTCTGCCCACTTTTCCTCCTCTCTTTGTTTACTTTCTAATATTTAGGAATATTTCCACACATTAAATCTGACAAATTGAAAAGCAGTTTAGGAAATATAATCATTACCACTTCTGGTGGTGATGTGAGTCTTGTCTGCATTTTTGTTCATTACAAATGGTTCTGACCAGAGCAATCAGTGTGGTGTGAAAAGAAACCAAAACAAATGTATCATTTGTAAGCCTTGGTCCAGACCAATTGAATATATATATCTCGATTCAACCCTACACACGATCTTAATTCAGCTTTTCTACGTTTCAGGCAATTATATTCTTAAGGTCAGGAGAGAAGCGTAAAGGAGGTTTCACAAGTCTTCACTTTACTTTATGCAGCGCCACTGATGCGATCCAAGACCAGCGACAAGATGATCCCAAGGTTTTCATAATCCTGGACCATGCCGTATCCTGAACAGCTGCTGTGGTGGTCATGGTGGAGAGCATGGTGGAGTGACAGACGAGACTTCGCTGAGGTCCAGTATTCGCCAGCCTCCGGCACCTAGACTGCAGCTCTGCACAAGACGTTTGCCCATAGGAGAAATGGTCATGCCCAACTGAGCCTGGTTTCTCTCAAGGGTTTTTAAATTCTTCACTTTCGCCAATTGGTGAAGTTTTTTTCTCGCCACTGTCGCCACTGGCTTGCATGGTTTGGGATCTGTAGAGCTGCGCATCGATGCAATTGCTCTTCAGTGTTTGGACTCTCAGTAGTGATTATTAAACCACACTGAACTGAGCTAAACTGAACTGAACTTAAACACTGAAAACTGGACTGGCACTGTTTCAATTTACTATAATCTTCTATGGGAAGCTGCTTTGACACAATCTACATTGTAAAAGCGCTATAGAAATAAAGGTGAATTGAATTGAATTGAATTTGCTTTATATACATTGCTCAGCAACATGAACACCTCCAAATTTTGTTTAAAAGTGTCACATACTGTATTTATAAGGTATAATTCACCCAAAAATGTAATTTATGTCTTAATGTAATGACGTTCACGACCACAAAATCACACATGAGCTGACACACTATTTGTTTACTACCTAGAGGACCGGGCGCCTGCTGCTTGAGTGAACAGAACCTGATAGGTTGTGAATAACAGGTAATAAAGTTTCATTCACGTTTATCAGTGGTGTAAAATAACAAATTACAAATATTCAAATTACTGTGAGTAGGTTTTATCAGGAATTGTAATTTACTAAGTAGTTTTAAAAATGTGTACTTTTACTTTACCTTGAGTACATTTTTAGTGCTGTATAGGTACTTTTACTCCACTATTTTCCTTCAACATGCAGTCACTACTTTTTTTTGTCTTTGAGGATTGGTTAAAGTAGATTAATCAGTCCTGTGATTCTTGTCAAATCAAATTGCACATAGAAAGTAAACTACATTATTATGAACAACCTCATGACATTAGCGCTTTATATTTGCAACAAACTGTTTGGAAGCATTAAAAGTGTGCAACAAAATGTCTAAAATCTTTACATGCAATAATCGAGAGACTTTATAGACTGCATAGACTGTTCCTTTTGGCGCTTACCAACTGACTGATTACCTCCGTGTGGAGTAGTGATGTGCGGATCGATACTAATACAATATTTCAGAAATTTGGAGCAAATATGTAGTTTATAGGAAATACAGCGGAAAGTAACCACAATTACCCTAGTTTATCTAAATAATGCCAACTTAGTTGGAACTACTTGTTCTTCCGCCTGCCAAGTCATGTGCGTAATATGGCACTGTACAACTGCAGATCACGCTAGCTAGCCACTCAGTCCACTGGCCTGGCTAGCACATGTTGTTCAGCAAGCGAAGTATGTGTGGAGCTACTTCACTTCCATAAACTCAAATGATGCGGTTTGTGACACGTGTAACAAAACAGTAATACCACAAACCTAACAAAATCAAACATCTACAAACATCTACAAATCAAACATCTACATAGAAATCACAAGACAGAATATGACAACGTCATGACTAGGCGGTCAGAAGAGGAGGATAGGAGAGGCACAGGTGCTGCTAGGGAGAGACAGACATCGTTTTCTGAGTTCTTAGGTGTAGCAGGCAGGCACTATCCAGGTACAGAGGGAGATGTGGCTGTATTTTGGGGGCTTGGGTTTTTGTGACAATGACAAAACAACGGAAAAAAGTTCTTCAAGGGGACCGGATTAACATGTCACTAAACCAAAAGGTGTGAATGTTTTATGTTAAGATGTTCAGGCAGGCGTTTTAAGATATACATGCTCAGATGCTGTCAATAAATATGTAAGTTGGCTCTTTTTTTGGGTGATAATTCTTCAATAAACAAGAATAACTCGTAATATGTCTCGTGTTCAATATAAAGTGACACTACTTGTTACTTTAATTTCCCAAACAGTCATTTTGGGCAGTATCGCCGATACTCGCCTTCATTTTCCTTGGTATCGGATCGGATAGGAAACCAATGGTATCGCACATTACTACTGTGGAGGCCTTTCCCACTGCAACCAGTTTGTCCCGTTAGCTCATCATGTACTGTACATCGGCTGACTTGAGACGCAGAGAGGAGTTGACCACAACAACGGCGACCAAGTTCGAGTCCGGGGAAGAGCGGTTCCAGAAATCAGGTAAGACAAAAACAGAATCCAAAAAAATAAAATGAACGAGTGAACAACAGGCTGAGAATGTGGTAAAAATCAGAAAATGTGGTAAAAATCAGATGAGGGCTTTTCTTTTTCTGGACGGCTTTTGTAAACCATTGGTTGGGTTTAGGGAAGTATGTGGGTGAGCGGGTCAATCTGTAAAATTGGTTGGGTTTAGGGAAGAAGGAGGGTGGGTCAGTCGATTGGCCGGTCGCCCAGTCAATCATTCAGTCAGACAGACAGACAGACAGACAGACAGACAGACAGACAGACAGACAGACAGACAGACAGACAGACAGACAGACGGTCATTCGACAGCGGCCTCTAGTGGGTTTACGCGAGAACAGCGCAAGCGCAAACTGCACTCGCGGGAGACATATGAGATACGAAAAAGCACACACAGCGGCCTCTCGCGGATTCATGAAAACAAAAACTGCAAAAACACGTACCTACATTATTTTTCATCTACAGAATCGGGAGAAAATCGTGATCTTGATTTTAAGCAAAAAAATAAAAATCGTGATTCTTATTTTAGCCAGAATCTTGCGTATACACACACCCGTCATCATTTATGCCGTCCGGAAAAAAACACAAGTTTTCTTTTAATTTGGTTTGTGGTATAAAATTTCGGTCCCAAGTTATATTGTCACTCATACATGTGAACTTACATGGTAACTAGATGTGTAAGTAGTATGTAACAATGTATGTACACACTTGTAAATAGTAAGTACTTGTGTATTATCGGTGTAACTACACACATGTAACAACACACTGAATAGTATGTGTAAGTTCAAATGTGTAACAGGACATTAATAACACAATCTTTGGTAAACTACCCCTTTAATGTGAATTACTGATTGTACAATTTGTCTTAAAACAACATATAGACATAAGGCATTTGTATATTTCTATATACACTTATACTTTTTTGGCAGAAGTTTGTTGTTGATAAACAGTTGCACAAAGGCTTAGGTTTTATATATTATACGGTAATTTGTGACCATTTTACATTTTATATTGAGTGGACAGTTCCTGGGGATTTACCTTGTAATTACACTGGTATCACATGGTGAAACCTTCTAATGCAGCATTAGTTCTGCCATTCTTATTCTAATACAGTGTAGTACATGGTATGCAAACAGGTGTGGAAATGGGAAAACACCTGCAAGTACATATTAGATTAGATTAGATTAGATTAGATTAGATTAGATTAGATTAGATTAGATTCAACTTTATTGTCATTACACATGTACAAGTACAAGGTAACGAAATGCAGTTTAGGTCTAACCAGGAGTGCAATAGCAGCAAGTGCAGGATACAGGTATAAGTTATAAAGTGCAGTTATAGAAAAACTATGGTGATATTTACAAATGGATGTACTATGAACATTATATACAGGTTGTATTAGCTATGAACAGAGATTTACAATAGATGGATATATGTACAGGTTGCTATTAATAATTAGAAGTGTGCAGATAGATAAACAATTACAATTGTATATGTACAGTTGGTATGTACATAATTACAAATGTGCAGTGGGTATGTACAGTTCAAATAAATGAATCAGTGTAATGTAGTGCAATGAATATGTGCAATTTTTAAATAGTGCAATGGTTATGAGGAGTATAAGTTATGAGGAGAGTGGGGGGTGTATTAGGGGGGCAAAGAGTCAGTGGGGGGCAGAGTTTAAAAGGGAGACAGCTCTGGGGAAGAAGCTGTTCCTTAGTCTGCTGGTTTTTGTCCGGGGGAGCCTGAAGCGCCTGCCAGAAGGCAGGAGAGAAAACAGTCTGTGAGCAGGGTGAGAGGAATCCTTAAGAATACTGCGTGCTCTGCGCAGACAGTGTTTCCTCTGGATGTCCTCTATGGCTGGCAGTGTGGTCCCTGTGATGCGTTGGGCAGTTTTCACCACACGCTGCAGTGCCTTACGCTCCGCAACGAGCAGCTTCCATACCAAACTGTGGCACAATTGGTCAGGATGCTTTCTATTGTGCAGCGGTAGAAGTTCACCAAGACGGCTGATGACAGCTGGTTCTTCTTAAGCTGCCTTAAGAAAAATAGGCGCTGGTGAGCCTTCTTGACCAGGCTGGAGGTGTTGGTGGTCCAGGAAATATTGTTGTTACACAATGCACTTATGTAATTCTTGTTACAGATGTGTACTTTTTTAGTTTTTTCACCAATGTCCTGTTACACATTTGAACTTGCACATACTATTCAGTGTGTTGTTATGTGTGTGTAGTTACACCAGTATTACACAAGTAAATACTATGTACCAATGTGTACATACACTGTAGCTACATGCTGCTTACACATCTACTGTAGTTACCATGCAAGTTCACAAGTATAAGCGACACAATATAAAGTGGGACCAAGTTTCATTAAAGCAGCTCTCTTCTCTCAGTCCACACATGCATCCAGTAGCTCAGTTTGTCCTGTCAGTTTATAGCAAAATATTTTGCATGTCCTTTTTGGCATAACTAGTTAAAATAGAAGTAAAATAAAATTCATTGTGTTGATTTTAAAAACGCACCTAAATAGTTTTGCATTTTGTGATTTTTTTTTAATCATATATTTCATCATTGAGGATTCCAAAAAATAATATAAATATTTTGTCTCGTCTCGTTCTAATAAAAATAAAAATATCCCCTAAAAATATCTTAACCATCCTGTTTTAAGCAATTAATTTGTTTTTGCCTTTTCTGATTGTTTGGTCTTGTAAGTATGCCTATACAGTTGTTAAAGTACCAATAAACAGTATGACAATGACATTACCTTGGCAACAAGCTGAAATATGCTATCTTTAACAAAACAATCTTTATAAGTCAATATTTTAAGCTAGTTTTTTTCAAGACAAAAAAAAAAGATAAGGTTTTAGTTAATTGCATTTAAGCCCCATCAGATGTGGCTTAGATTAAGCACTGTGACAGAACCATTAGAGCAAAAGCATGGAAAAATAATGATTGAAAATAGAAGCTATGACTTTCTTTCTATCTGACAGACATCGATGCAAGCAAAATAGTCCTGCTAGTCACACGGGTTCTACAATTTATAGACAGCACATCCCAAAAGAGAAATCTTCCTGTCCATCTATTCACTTCCAGGTCATAACCTCTGGATCAACTGCATGACATCAGTTTGGGGTGGGGGGGGGGGGGACTTGTTCAATTCAAACTCAAGCTGAGTGTCTCTATGTATCTTTAAATATATTTGTGTTTTATAAGTGCAAAATGCCTCTATATCCTATCCTTCAGTGCATGTCTTCATGTGTGCACTCTTTCAGTCACTTTGTGTACAAGTGAATATTAAAAAGAAAACTCCACTCTCATTTCCATAGCAGACCTCATGTGGTTTACTCTGTCAGTTTATGTTTAATTGGACAGATTGAATCGAAGCTGTAAAACGCTATGTGTGTGTTTATGCAAGAAAGCGCATTTCAACTCTGAAAAACAGGCAATTGGAGGGAAAAAATGGGGTGAGGAAAGGAGGAAAGCAGGGGTTGTCCACAATATCTCGCATGCCCCAGATTGTTGTATAAAACACACACACATACACACACACTTTCTACAGTACCTCTGTCCCCCTCTTGTGAGCCCATGTCCCAAACAGGAACACCTGAGAGCTATTTAAAGAGCCAGCATGAGTAGTGAGGGGAGGAATAAGGCGAGAGAAAAAAAGAGGAACAGATAGAACAACTGCTTGAGATGGAGAACGGGAGATGTTTGGGGGAGGGAATGGCAGGACAAATTCCGGAACCTTCTATTGAAATGCAGTCTTGCATTATGAGCCTCTTTGTGTGTTAAGCAGAGACTGGAAGTGGGCTTAGGATGGGTGGGGTGTACGGAAGAATCGCTTAAGTATTACAAATACTCCAGCCTCTAAAAACACTTGCTTCGAATGTTATCACTCGATTGAATGGGCGTTATTAGTGGTTATCAGCTGATTGATATGGGCCAGTAGGGGCCTACTGCACCTACTGGTAGGCTCAGAAGGCTGTTATCATCCATCAATATGGTTAATCGGCTATATTAATAGAGAAGACTCCTGATCCAGATCTGTTTTTAAATTTCTGTGATGGTTGGGTTTAGGGTTGGAGTAGAGGTAGACGTAAATAAAATACAATTAGTGGGAAATTTAATAAATAATATAAATAATTTCTGTTAACTTCCGGCCGCAGCCATATGTGATCTATAGCTGATTAACCATGTGGATGGATGATAACAGCTTTCTGAGGGTCTGCAGAAGGACCCTACTAGCCCTTATCTATCAGCTGATAACCACTGATAACGCCTATTCACTCGAGTGACAACATTCGAATCGACTGCTATAAATCATGATCTGAACCCAATGTTACTATTCTAATTCTCAGTGTTTCTCTCCATGTGCATTACACAGTCAGATCACACTGTTTGAAATGCTAAAACCATAATGCAATGTGCTAAATATGACCTTTTGGGTGAGCATTTGAGATACTGTATGATCTGCACCTTTTTACTTCTGAATTGGTCCATATTTCTATCGCTTTCTATCATCTTTGACTTGTGTCAATAATATTCAGACTCGAATTTGGACATTGGGTAACACTTTATAATAACTACACACTATGAATCATTTATTAAGCATTAGCAAATAGTTAATTCATTAATTGTTAAGCATTAACTCTATTAATATGTTAGTAAGCAGTTTAAATACAGCTTTAAATATTTGCTTTATAAATTGTCATTTATAAAGGATTTACAAAGCAAAAATAGTCCTCACTAGATTAGGTCACAAAACTAAATGAAGTTCATAGATATATGCACTAGATATCGCATATGGACCCTGAGCATGAGTCAATAGTGCTGCCACATTTGTACAGTGCTCCCAGGACATTCAACCGCACTAGTCAAGACAGTGTGCTAATGTGAAGATGCTGGACTTTAGCGCTGCTTACGAGTGTAGTAACGAGCGAACAAAGAAAACAAAGCACAAAGGCACATTTCATAGGTAAGATTTTGTTTTTTAAATTTTTGTATGTTATGAACTTTTGTGCTTAAGAAGTAATGTTATTGAGGATAATAAAGTCACTTACTGCATTCACCATAATGCAAAGTAGCACCAACTCGCACTAAATACTAGGCTTATGCTAGTTTTGTTGAATAAAATCAGAAAACAATGTAAATGAAATACGACAGCAAGATGCTGCAGTGCCAGAATCTTGTATTATGTGAACGAGTCGTTCATAATAGAGATTCATTCACAAACGAATTGCTCACTCCGTTAAAATGAGAAGTGAAAGCAGAAGAGGGGGTGTGTTTCAGGACACATGTGTGTTTCAGGATTAGATCAAATTAAATAGGGAGGAAGGATAATACATTTCCATGCACACATACACACGCTCTTGGTCGGCAATGCCCGTGTGGTCACTCATCCATCGATGTAGAAAAGTGATGTAAAATTATGATTTTCGTAATTAAAAGAAAATTTGCGTACTGACCACAAGGAAAACTCCCGATCATAGATACATGTGTATATGTGTATATCTCTGGCTCTGGATGGCCACAGTCCTCCACTGCACCTTGGTCCCGCAATAATTTCAAAGGAGCGCTACCCTGTACTAAAATGGCGACTCTACAGTATTGACGCATTCCTTCTAATAGAAAACAACAGGGTAGGCAACATCTAAAGTATATCTTTTTATGGATGAAGTTGAGCTAATAAAGCATTTAATAGCATACAAAGCAACTATTAATATATGCCTGGATAATAAGATTAAAGATGCTCTTAAATGGTTTAGATCAGGGGTTCTCAATGTCTACATTAAAAGGTCCAAATCTGAATTTTTATTAAGGTCAAAGGTCCAGAACTATAGATATTACATAACTTGTTTTTAATAAACATCCATAACAAGCATCACAATTCAACACTGTTTATTTTTCTTTAAATAAAGTGTCATTTGCCATCAGAACACATTAAATACAATGTAAATGTGGCAAAACCACTAATAGAAGTGCATTTTTGTACAAAACACAACAAAAGGTAGGCCCAATAGTATCTGTATGCAGCCATGATTATGTAAGTTGAGACTGCATATCTCAGAGATGCAATGTCACACACAATGAACTCAATGGAGCTAGTGACATCACTGTGAGGGGTAGGGTTAAGTGCGGCCATTAAAATGCATTGAATGCAGGCCAACTGCACCAAAAAAAGTGAAAAATACAAAAGGTGTTTAATAAAAAAACTTTAGGTGTTGTAGTTTTGCGGTCTTTATATCTGCATTTTGTGGATACTGCCGTACAAAATGTCCGTGTTTTGTTTCATAGTGGCGAACTCCAAATGTCTCAATTGCACACACAATTAACCCGCTTGATCACGTGATGCCTTATATGATCACTGCTGGTCGTGACAACAGAGTCACACAGGAAAATTTAGAAATTTTGATTTTTTAAAATTTACAAGGTTTATGCATTTATCAATTAAGGAATTCCACAATTTGAATACTTTACGCATGGTCTTGCAATACGAAATGTAGACAGGTCTGGTTTGAATACCCTCGCTGTCCGGATCCGGACCGGAGTCCGGACTTTGATAAGCCCTGGTTTAGATCTTATTTGTCAAACAGAAGCTTTTGTGTTAATGTTGGTCAGACCTTTTCATCCTCCAGACCCCTGGCATGTAAAGTTCGGCAAGGGTCTATCCTTGAACCTATTTTATTTTCATTATACTGTATATTTTACCTTTAGGATTTATTTTTTGTAAATATAGGGGGGCATTTCATTTTTATGCTGCAACACTCAGATTTATGTCCCCCTTAAAAACAATGGTAAAAATGGCCTTGACTCCCTTATGAGATTGAGGTTAAGACCTGGCTGTCGTCACATTTTTTAAGTTTCAATGAGGGAAAAACTGAGCTGGTCTGGTTTGGGGATCCTGCCCCTCCGGATTATCAGGTTTTGGTGAGCTATCAACTTATCAAAAACCTGTTGTTAGAAACCTAGGGTTTCATTTCGATAGTGAAATTTAACAAACAAGTAAATTCAGTTGCTAAATCCGTTTATTTTTTTTGTATTTACGACAAAAGTGAAGTCGTTTCTCTCTTTTAATGAGCTTGAGAAGGTGATTCATGCTTTTATTTTCTGGAGACTTGGCTATTGCAACTCTTTGTATGTGGATATCTGTCAAAATGCCCTGAATAGACTGCAGTTAGTCCAGAATGCGGCTGTGAGACTTCTGACAGGGACTCGCAAGCATGAACATATATCCCTCGTGCTTTCCTCTCTGGGCTGACAGCCTGTTAGGTCACAGACTGATTTTAAATGATTAATTTTTGTTTATAAATCCTTAAATGGTCTGCCACCATCTTATTTATCAGATCTCCTACATGTAAATAAACCTGGTAGGTTACTAAGGTCATCTGATCAGTTTATTCTTTTTGTACCAAGGTACCGGTGCTTTTGCTGGCCAAAATACTAGAACAAGCTTCCACCCACATTAGACACGCTTCAACTTTATCTATTTTTAAAAACCTTTAGAAACTGCATATTTGTTCTTTAGCATTAGAGCCTTTTTAATTTGGAGGGGTTTGTCTTATGTTTTAATTGTTATGTATGTGCTGTACGACTTATTATGTTATTTTAATTAGTATTGATTGTGTTCAGCACTTTGGGCAATGCTAGGTTGTAAAAAATGTGCTATATAAATTAAACTAACTAACTAAGATATATAAATGTTAATAGTTTAATCATCGTTTACTGACGCATTCTGAATGATCTTAAAAAAACACCAACTATTCTTGAATAACTGGTTTGTAAATAATGCAATACTTTGCAATGAAAAATGAATCATTAACAAAGTTTGAAAACATCATTAAGCACATGTGCTGATAAGTCAAGAATACAGCATTTGTAGCTGTATTTCTAAACTACTATACTAACATCTATTTATGTAGAGTTAATGTTTAACAATTAATGAATTAACTATTTGCTAATGCTTATTAAATGATTCAGAGTGTGTAGTTATTATAAAGTGCTACCAGACATGGGTCTTGGTCAAGTCCAGCAATACACTGTATGCTTTTTTCACATATGAAACAAAGCCATTGATAGAGCACAATTGTTCAGAAAATGGGTGACATTACTGAATGTGTCTACATAGAATGGGCATTGACACTGGTCGTCTGATATATGCTTGAATGTGGCTGCTTTATATGGTTCTGCCTCCGCATGAGCACGCTGTGCATCAATTATTTTCATTCAGAGACATGTGGGGGGCTGCTAAGGCAAGACTAATAGAGGCATGTTAATGTAGCTGTTATCTGGACATCAGTACAAATGTTTTGCTGAAGATATAATAATAAGCTTTAAAGTCCCATAAAAAATGAAAAGTACACTCAAAAAAGTCAACAAGCCACTTGCTTGATTTGCAAAATACAAATATGTCTTATGCACAGGTATGGAATGAGTTTAGTTCTGTTAACTGATTCATTCTAGTGATTTAAAACTAAATGAAGAAATAATCAAAAGAATTAGATGAGAACTTATTGATTGAATGAGATTTAGGCTCTTCATATGAAGGACTCTCACTGGTGAGTCACTGTGTGCCTCCATCACATTAGGTGGCGGTATGCACTTATAAGCTGGTTCGTAAACCCACCAATAAAACCGCATACGAAGAAGTCACTGCACATGCTTAGCTCAACAGACTGAACTTTTGAATTTCTGCCGTTGTGGATGTTCCACATATATATGGACAACTTATTTAAGTAATTTTGTGTAACTTGGGAGTTCTATTTGCGTTTTGACAATTTAATTTTAACACTGTTCCCTTCAAACAAGCTACTGGGGCATGAACACTGGTGCATGAGCTTAAACAAGACTGATGTAGTGATTGAATGAAGAAGATGCACATTTGTAGCTTGACAGAAGCTCTCCTAGACAGCGGTTATTGTTCCTTTAAATGGGGTGCTACAGCAAGTAAGCTCAGAGTGGAACAATCATTGATGCTTTTTTTTTATTGGTACTTATTAAATACCATTGTTTTCTTCTATGTTACTATTTTACAGCTGTAAAAAAAAAAAGTTATTTGCAAGTGCTCTTGCTATAATTTTATGTTTATTTGTGTTATTGTATAAATGTTACTTTGTTTGTCTCATGCCATGGTTAACTTAACTGCTTACTTAACGCTTTTATGGCCTTTTCCACTGTAAAAGGGTACCATAAGGTGGAGCTAGACGCGCAGCTGAACACTATTGGTTTACAGAGAAATGTCACTCGCAGAAGCAGGAGAATGAAAAGAATGTTATTTTTAAAAACACAGCTGTGACATTATACCATAATAATATATACATATAATAGCGAGCCGTGGTGGACTTGAGCTCAAACAAACCTTGTCGTTGTCTTGATGAACAGCCACAAAGCCAAAAAGAACAAAATCTGCTGTGTCCTGTTGTTGTTTTACGAGCCCGTCTAAAAAGTGCGACCGGATTCGCTTTCTCCAGAGAGCTCGCTGCGTGTCTATATTTGAAATAACAAACTTTTTGAGCTCATATTAATAACGTGCTCGTGATCATTGAAGCGCTCTGATATCTGATCCTTTCAGAAAAGAGACAAACGCGAGAGTGAAGCGCGAAAAAACAAAGGAGAAGCCGAAAAAAACAAAGGAGCAAATGATGCTTCTGCAACCTAAAACATGAACAAACTGCCATGTTTAACTATTATCATCACCTTTTGGACTATTATAAACTCGGAATAACGGAATTACTTTCTAACATTTACTTTCTAACAATTACTTTGGTGCTGAAGATTAAAGACACATATGAGAGGTTTGCACTGACTGTGGGCTATATTTTGTGTTGTTTTTGAACCTAAATAAGGACTAAATGTATGCTGTGTGTAGTTTTTCTGTAATTGATAACATATCGGAGACTGTAAGGGTCTGTGTGTTCATATTTGTTGCATTTATTTATTTATTTTATATAATTGCGGACGTTACAGTAGACTATTTCACATTTTCATTGATCTGCAGTTATAATCAAATCATGTTCATAAAAAGGTTAGTAATAAACATTTGTAGACAAGTATTTATGTGTATAGAGCATCTGTTTTGTAAGAAGTGCTACTCGTATGATATGTAAACGACCCGTACGGCTTTACTGTGACATTTCCTTAAGTAAAAATGACATCGTCTGAAACTTTCTGTCGTACACCACGCCCGCCACGTGGAAACGCAAGCTTGATAAAGGTGACCCGTACCGACCCGTACCTTACTGTACTGTACCACTCAGTGGAAACGGGTCATTAGAGACATATTGTGAGGATGTGAGGCAATATACACTGTAAAACCCATAAAGTTAAGGTAACTCAAACCGTTTGAGGAAACCGATTGTGACAAACCATTTAAGTTCAAAAACTAATCATAATGAGTACTGTGAACTTACTCCATTTGAGTACATGAAGCAATTTGAGCACAGTAAAACCTGATAAATGATGAGAACTCAAACCAACCTCATGCACCATGCAGTGTATGCCATTCTTTTAAAATGCTATTGCGGTTTGAATCTTAACATCCAGTGTGATTTGAAACTTATCTTTAATTTTCTAAATGTCCAAACATTTTTGTGAGCTGTTGAAAATGATCTTTTGCTTTATTATTCTTGTTACTTTGTATAGTGGATTGTTTTTTAGATAAATAAAAGTTAAAATTAAATTAAAAATCAAGAATAAGAACATGTTTATTGGAGTTTATTATTACGATATTGAAAAAACTGACATTGTGATATTTTATCTTTTCTGCAATACTGAGTATAATTTCAGCAGATGACTTTAATGCCTCTGTATGGAAAGAATTTGTCACTTTAAATTGATTGGGATGACTTTGTAGCCCAGTACATCTGGATGAAATATAATAAACCATAATTAACAATAAGCTTTATAGCTTTCTGAGAGTCTATAAGTATTCTGGGACATAAATTGAATTATCAAATGGCTTCACGGTGGCGCAGTGGGTAGCACGATCGCCTTACAGCAAGAAGGTCGCTAGTTCGAGTCTCGGCTGGGTCAGTTGGCATTTCTGTGTGGAGTTTGCGTGTTCTCCCTGTGTTCGAGTGGGTATCCTCCGGGTGCTCTGGTTTCCATCACAAGTCCAAAGACATGCAGTATAGGTAAATTGGGTAGGCTAGATTGTCCGTAGTGTATATATGTTAATGAGTGTGTATGGGTGTTTCCCAGTGATGGGTTGCAGCTGGAAGGGCATCCGCTGCGTAGAACATATGATGGATAAGTTGGTGGTTCATTCCGCTGTGGTGACCCTGGGTTAATAAAGGGACTATGCCAAAAAGAAAATGAATGAATGAATAATTTAAGGCGGCACAGTGGCTCAGTAGTTAGCATGCTTGTGACAGGAGATTATATTATTCATATTTAAAATACACTCACCGGCCACTTTATTAGGTACAATATACTAGTACCAGGTTGGACCCCCTTTTGCCTTCAGAACTGCCTTAATCCTTCGTGGCATAGATTAAACAAGATACTGGAAATATTCCTCAGAGATTTTGGTCCATATTGACATGATAGCATCACGCAGTTGCTGCAGATTTGTAGGCTGCGCATCCATTATGCGAATCTCCTGTTCCACCACATCTCAAAGGTGCTCTATTGGATTGAGTTCTGGTGACTATGGAGGCCATTTGAGTACAGTGAACTCATTATCACGTTCAAGAAACCAGTCTGAGATAATTCATGCTTTATGACATGGCACATTATCCTGCTGGAAGTAGCCATCAAAAGATGGGTACACTGTGGTCATAAAGGGATCAGCAACAATACTCAGGTAGGCTGTGGTGTTGACACGATGCTCGATTGGTACTAATTGGCCCAAAGTGTGCTCTTCTGCATACCTCGGTTGTAATGAGTGGTTAATTGAGTTACTGTTGCCTTTCTATCAGCTCGAAAAAGGCATTTGCACCCACAGAACTGCCGCTCACTGGATATTTTCTCTTTTTCGGACCACTCTCTAAACCCTAGAGATGGTTGTGCGTAAAAATCCCAGTAGATCAGCAGTTTCTGAAATACTCAGACCAGCCCGTCTGGCACCAACAACCAAAGTCACTCGGTTTGAACTGCAGCAGACCGTCTTGACCGTGTCTACATGCCTAAATGCACTGAATTGCTGCCATGTAATTGGTTGATTAGAAATTTGCATTAACGAGCAGTTGGATAGGTGTACCTAACAAAGTGGCCGGTAAGTGTATTCTAAAACTATAAAACGTACCTGGACCTGTATGACACTGCAGAGGTGAATTACAGTGAGGGGGTGCTAAAAAGTTTGGCTAACTTATTATAATTTAATAAATATCTGATGGTGTTGACAAAACTTAAATTTCTTAATCTTATATTTTAATCACCTAATATTATAAAACATGCATGTGTTATTGATAAACAACCTTACCTTGCTATGACACATAAACAAACTTTTAATAAAACAAGTTTTTTGATTAAAAAAAAAAAAACATCCATTCAATTGCACATGAACGTCTGGACTCCTCTCTATGGATGCACTGATGTAGTGAAAAGACAATAAGTGCTGTAAATGTAATATGATGATAAAGTTCGATTGAAGAGGATATTCATTCATTCATTTTCTTTTCGGCTTAGTCCCTTTATTAATCTGGGGTCGCCACAGCAGAATGAACCGCCAACTTATCCAGCATATGTTTTACACAGCAGATGCTTTTCCAGCTGCAACCCACTACTGGGAAACACCCATACACACTCATTCACACACATACACTATGGCCAATTTAGTTTATTTAATTAATAAAATAAATAAATAACATTGTATATTGTAAATTATAAATTATATGTTATATATTGTAAGCCCATAGAATAAAAAAAACACTGGTAAAAAAATGTAACTACTCTGGTAAAAAGATACACATTGTGTTTCAACTGATAGGTGTTGAGCCTGTTGATGAGCCTGTCATTTTTGTGATTAATTTTTCCAACAGTTGCATAGTTTTGACATTTCCCCGCCAATGGTTTAGAGATCAAATTCACTAACACTGAAACTAAACACCTCTCCTCCTCCCTCCAGCATAAAGGTTTGTATATGTTTTGTCTCATTTATGAAGTGTTTACTGTGCCGTAAATCATTTATTTCACACAATGCAAGGTGCAAGATGTCAGGCAGCTATACATGTCAGTGACAGCCATTTCATGTGTTGTTTCATTATACATTAACACTGAACTAAGGCCCCGTTTACACTAATACGTTTTAGTTTGAAAGTTTTGCTACGGTTACGCCATCCGTCCACACTACGCCGGAGTTTTCGAGTGCCGAAGACAGAGTTTTTTTGGAAACGCTGAAGAGGACACTTTAGTTTTAAAACGCTGCTGCTCCGTGTTAGTGTGGATGGGGAAAAACGGAGACATTTGGAAATGGAGGCATGGCTGCAGACATTCATCTCTCTGATTGGGGCTTTTTCCTCAATATTAAGTAGCCTACGCACAGTCCTGCATCCTCTTTGTGTAAGTTCAGACTTCGCAAGTTTGAGAAGGAAATCAAACTCCTGAGGACACGTCAAAGGCAATCTTCAAAGGCAACAGTGTACTTTATAACATCATTCACATCACCCTGGATACATTGTTTCACTTTAACAATAAAATGAAAACATGATATAAGGAACTACCTATTTTCATTTTGATATTAACTTAACAGAGACCAGAAATGTTGATGCATCGTGTAGCTACATATTTATATGACCGTCATCTTCATTGTATGCATATTTATAACAAAACAGAGCCTATAACATTACTGCCTCATTTCATTTTCATTGAAAATGTGAAACATACCCTCTCTTTAGCTAAATATCAGTTAACGTACACTAAGTTTATAGGAAATAAAGGCAAGCAATCAGTCAAATGTGCAGAATCAGTGTACGTGGTTAAATTAATTAATATATGAACCTAACTTGGCTGAGACTTGTCTGAATCATAATGTTCTTACTGATCTAATTAACATACCGGGGTATACTTGTTATAGAAGGGACCGGGTGAATAGAAGGGGTGGTGGTGTTTTAATTTATATAAGGGAAAATTTGAAATGTTTGCAGCTTGAAACTCATGTGAATATGAAGTGTTTAGCACTGAATGTAATTCTCTCTTCAAATATGAAATTTAACATAATCTTCCTTTATAATCCTCCACATCATGATGCAAGTTTTATTAAAGAATTGAAAAGTCTTTTGTCACTTGTTGATGATCGTTGTGAATGTATGATGTTCGGTGATTTTAATATTAATTGGATTTATAAAAACAGTAAATTACAGTTGAAATCAAATATGGAGAAATTAAATTTTACACAATTAATTGATAGACCTACCCGAATCACTAGAAAAAGTGAAACTCTTATAGATCTGATTTTCACCAATAGACCAGAGAGAGTAACAAAAACATATAATTTAATCACTGGTCTCTCAGATTTAATTTGACATTAATTGTAAGAAAGTTAACTCAAAAACGGTTACTGCATCATAATAAGGTGGAAAACCAGATGTTAATAACAGGAATTCTGAAATCGAAAATAGCTCATTTTGAATATGATTTAAAGGAAGTTAATTGGGGAAAGGTTTTTAAAGAATCAGATCTAAATCAGACTGCTGGTCATTTTGCAAATATTTTAAGTAATTTAACGAGTAAATATACAAAAACCTGGAAGAGTAGGTACAAGAAATTTTCACTTGCATGGTTTAACAGTGATATTCTTCAGTTAATTAAAAGGAGAGATCTTGCTCTCAAAAAATCTTTACTAACGAAAACTAATACTAAACATTTTTGTTTATACTGGGCTGAGGAACAAAGTGGTATCTGAATTGCGGAAGGCTAAGATGAAATAGTTTTCTAAATTAATTGAGGAGGCCCATGGCAGCATTAAATTATGGCAACGTATTAATAAACTATCTAATTCAAACAGGCAAAAACATTCTAAAATAAAGCATCTTAAAGTTGCTAATAATATGATTTGGCTACAGCAAATGCTTTTAATAGTTTTTTTATTGAGTCTGATTGTCAAGTAATTTTAACTGCACTAAATCATACCCTGAGGAACCAGATTATGTTCACCCAGACTTCTTTTATATTAAAAGTAGTATCTTGTGAAAAAGTCCAAAAAGTAAAAGAAATATATATATGATTAATATAAGAAATTATACGGCTAAGGATATTTTTAATTTTCACTCTGAATTAATTAAGAGATTACGTATTTAGTAAACTTGTCGATACAAACAAAAACTTTCCCAGATAGTTGGAAGACAGCAATAATTATACCGATTTATAAATCTGGCGATAAGGATGTTGCTTGTAACTATAGGCCTATTGCCATTTTACCTGTAGTGTCAAAAGTGCTGGAGAAAATTGTTGCGGAACAATTAATGGAGCATTTACACTCTAAACAGTTGCTTTATCCACAGCAGTTTGGTTTTAGAGAGAAATATTCCACAGAAACAGAAAATTGTTATCTGCTTGAAAAAATAAAAGGGTCGCTGGATAAAGGTAGTGTGGTCGGGGCAGTGTTCCTGGACCTAAAGAAAGCCTTTGACACGGTTAATCACAGTATCTTACTGAATAAATTAAGAGAGTTCAAAATGTCTGCAGAAGCTTTACAATCATTTGTGTCTAATTTGGGTGGGAGACAGCAATGTGTGAGGGTCAATGAGGTGAAGTCATCTGTGCGTTCTAACAATATGGGAGTACCTCAAGAGTCTGTTCTTGGCCCATTGTTCTTTACAATGTACATAAATGATCTTCCAGATTGCTGCCCAGGGGTTAACTGCCAGTTATATGCAGATGATACAGTCATATATGTGTCAGCAAAAACACAGTGCCGGGTAGGTGAACAACTGACCCAGGCTTTCCAATATATTTCAAGAGGGCTTGAGCTTTCTCATTTAACGTTAAATGTCAAAAAAAACAGTTTCTATGTGCTTCTCTATAAGAAATAGGCCTGTACGAGATACATTTAAGGTGCTGATTAAAAATAAAGTTATTAATGAAGCGAATGAATTTAAGTATCTTGGCATAACTCTAGACATTAATTTAAAATGTGATAGTCATGTTAAAAATATAAGAAAGAAAGGTAAGCCAAGTCTAAACTGTTTTCATTTTATTAGAAGGTTTTTAACATATCAAACTGCAAAATTATACATGCACACAAGGATATTCTCTCACTTGTCATATTGCATTACATCATGGTCACAAGCCTCTTTAACTACATTGAAGCCTATTGACTCAATATATAAACAAGCAGTTAAAATTATGGACTTAAAGCCAATACGATGGCATCATTGTGAAGTTTTATGTAAACATAACCTTTTTAGTTTTGATAGTTTTATTAAATTTAATCATCTTAAATTAGTTTTTAAATGCTTAAATAATCATGTTCCAATGCTGTTTTCTGATCTAATCAGTAGGCATCAAACCTCTTACAGAGTCACACGAGCAACTGCTAATAGTGACTGTCTAGTGCCAAAGTGTAAGACCTCATTTGGTCAATCTGTTTTCTCTGTTAAGGGAGCCAAACTGTGGAATGATTTACCCGTTAGCCTAAAATCAGAAAGTAATATCAATATTTTTAGTAGCGTTCTTAAAAAATGGTTAAAAACAAAACAGCAGTGTTTCCACAAATAGTCTACTATTAGTTTGTTGGATCATGTTGCCTTTGCTTTTGATTTCAGTAATTTCATGTAAAGAATTATAATGTTTTGTATATGTAAAACTATATTTCCATTTTGTCAAGCCTCCTATGGACAGGTGTTGAAAATTAGCAAGTTTGCTAAAATACTTAAACAAATGCATTTGGTTGTCCAGTGTAATTGTGATGTACATGTCAAATAAATAAATAAATAAAACTTATCTTTGCGCTCAGTCAAAGCACGTTACCGGAGAATAAGTAATAGATTCAAAAGACCAAAGTCGAGGAATATGTCGTTAGATATAGACAACAAGATGAATGAAATATTTAACAAATATAGTGAGATTTGATCCAGTGGTTAAAAAAAAACCAGGAAACAAGGAGAAACGCTTATGTACGGACAGCAACAGCTTAACAATACTCAGCAACATGTGTGTGGAACAGAGGGGTTTAAATAGTCCAAATAATCAATGATCATGAGTATCAGCTGTAAATGTGTAATCAGTAAAGATCTGGAACTGGCTGTGTGTGTGATGCATGACTGGGTTTTGTAGTCCATATTAAGGCAGGATTGTAGTTTGTGTGAGTGTGAATGTTTTCCACCGATCACTGGTGGTTAGATCGCTGGTGATCGTGACAACATGCCAGAGTGTGTGTGTGTGGTCAAGTGATGTGCGTATTTAGTGGTTTAGTGTAGACGGAGAGTTGTTCAGAAACGCTGGGTGAAACGCTAGTGTGGACCTGAATCATTTTCATTCTAAAATGCTGTTTTAAAAATAAAACGTATTAGTGTAAACGGGCCTAAATGAACCTGCATGCCAGTCAAAGCAAACCAGCACAGAACTGTCATCGAAAATTAAAGGGAATGCATACTGTACACATGCAATCCAATTTTTTTTTTTTTTGGTGCAACGTACAGTAGCTCAACAGGTCAATTTGGCCTGCTAAAGATTATTGTATCTTTTATTTTATTTAATGTTTTTTTTATTATCTGTGCTCAAAAGTATTGGAAATATTAAGCTTTTTGTTTGTGTCATTTAAATGCAGTTAATACTCCTAAAGCTTGTCGCACCCCAGACGAGAGGGGTAGCACCGCATCAATCCTCCATCAGTGTCAATACTTTCACGAGTATGCGCTTGTGGCATCTGTCATTGCTAAGCAACCATCAGCTGCACTAAATATTGTTTTCTATTTGCTGCTGGTTGCCACATGCAGTGTGCATATGCTACACTCCTAGAAAGCAATGTGAAGCATTTTAAAGACATATCGCAATGTGGAATCTCGTCCGGTGTGTGACAGGCTTTACACTTTGGTGTAAATGGTAAGTGGCAAATGGTCCTCTTAGAGCTATGAAAAATAAACATATTAAGACACTACATGGAACACTACTACAGCACCTGCACACATCATCATTTGTCATTGTGAGCTCTTGCTTCATATGAGATCAGACGATCACGACTGCTGTAGTTATTCCAGTTGTGTTTTTTTTTTTTGTATTTATCTTCAGGACATCACTGAAGGCAATGCTATTATGTTATCATGACGATATAATGTGGCAATAAGATTATAACTGTACTGTGCATTTGCACCGTGGTCATGTTCATCAATGTAAACACAAGAAAAAAAACATTAGCGATATACCAGACACTGTAAAAAGCTGATTCCCAGCCACTAGACTTTTCTGACAGGGGATTCAAGTGTCATCGAGTGACAGAATGTTGTGGGACTACTATACAAGAGTTATTATTAGGGATTACAGATAGCGAAATTTAGCGTTTTTTATTTTAGTGTTTTTTTTTTAAAAAGCCAAACAGTAAAACACGAATGTGATTATGAATGTATTAAAACATATGTTTGTTTGTCGTAAAAATTTGTAATAATGACAAAAAATACTAATTTGTGGATCTCCTGACTTCCGGGTGCAGTCATGCTCCCTTTGTGGCTGGTGTATTCTGGGAAATTTTCTTACCCCTTGGTTTCGAGTGTGGTCCTGAAAAATCTCTTTTTTGAGGGGTATCTAGCCCTTCCCCTTAGCCCTATGCCTTCAAGCTGAAGAGAATTAGGAAATCCCTACCTCTTCACGTGAACGGGCAAAACGAGGGGTAGGGGTAAGGGGAAGGGCTAAGGGGTAGAATTGGGATTGGGCCTAAAGCTATTATCAAGTCAGTTCACGAGTTCATTGAGTCTGCACTACCTGAACCTCTTACTAGTATCATATATTTAATAATGTATGATTTATTTATTTTTTTTGGTTGTGATGAAAGGATACGTCTGTGCAAAATCCAATCACTGAGCCACATTGTACAATAAGAACGACTATTAACGGCAAGTAAATATGAACGACGTTAGTATACTGTTACTAAACCATTACTAGAAGAAGTAAATATAACAACAACAACAACTTTGTTTGGACCCTAAGTAATATGAACCATAAAAAAATAATGTATCAGTTTGGTGTAATATTATGGACCTAATGAATTGTTAAATATTAAAATATATTCCCCTATTAAAATATTCACCTATATTAATTATGGAGCTCAACATATCTGCTCATAGTTTAATACTCTGGTTAAACATATAGTAAATGCATTTTTTAAGGTATTAAGCCTCTTTTTTTAATATTATCATCATGTTCATTATTATTTCTTAAACATAAGGACATGCCAGAGTTAGTAATTAAACAGCATTTTAAAGTGAGTAAAACTGTTGAAATTATCTTAAGCAAAGTCTTTTAATTTGTGACCTTTCATATTTAATGTGGTTTAATTGTGGCCCCCTTGGCCTTTGAACTTGAGTACCACTGACTTACAGTAGCTCATTCTTTTGGTGTTAACACTGAAAGAAAACAAGACATAGCAACAACAAACTGCAGAAGACAGCAAAACCACAGATTTCTGCACTCATGAGTATAAATGTTAAAAGATATAGTCCACCAAAAAACGTCAATTCTGTCATCATTTACTTGTCCTCCACTTGTTCCCAACCTGTTTGAGTCTCTTTCTTTTGTTGAACACAAAGAAAGAATCAGAATCAGAATCAGTTTTATTGCCAAGTGTGCTTCACACACACAAGGTATTTGTTTTGGCAACAGAAGCGTCCAGTGCACATAAAGTGACAAGTGACAACACAAAATTAAATATGAGAAAAGAAAAAGGCGATAGACATTAAACATTAAACAGAAAAGCAGTTAGTCAAAAAGATCTGGATGTTGAATTGTTTGTACAGATTTGTTGTAAATATACAGGTTATGAGGTGCTGTGTACCAATGCGTGTGAGAAAGTATTGCATTGTATATTGTTATAAGGTGCTGTGTACAAGTGCGTATGAGAAAGTATTGCACATTGATTGCACAGTAGGGGAATATTTAACTGTTCATGCGGTAGATGGCCTGAAGAAAGAAACTTTTCCTGTGTCTGGCTGTTTTTGTGCTCGGTGCTCTGTAGCGCCGACCAGACAGTAACAGTTCGAACAGGTAGTGTGCTGTGTGCGAGGCATCCAGAGTGATTTTGCGAGCCCTTTTACTTACTCTGGAATAGTACAGTTCTTGAAGTATAGGAAGGGTAGTGCCAGTGATTCGTTCAGCATTCCGGACTATTCGCTGTAGTCTACGAAGTTCGGTTTTGGCAGCTGAGCTGAACCAGACGGTGATTGAAGTGCAGAGGATGGATTGGATGACAGCTGAGTAGAACTGTACGAGCAGCTCCTGTGGCAGGTTGAACTTCCTCAGCTGACGAAGGAAGTACAGTCTCTGCTGGGCTTTCTTCACAATAGAGTCTATGTGAATGTCCCACTTCAGATCCTGAGAGATGGTGGTGCCCAGGAACCTGAATGACTCTAATGCAGCCACAGTGCTGTTCATGATGGTGAGTGGGGGGAGTGCAGGGAGGTTTCTCCTAAAGTCCACTATCATCTCCACAGTTTTGAGCGTGTTAGGCACCAGGTTGTTGTATCTGCACCATAAAGCCAGTCGCTCCACCTCCTGTCTGTATGCAGACTCGTCACCGTTCCGGATGAGGCAGATAACAGGAGTGTCATCCGCAAACTTCAAGAGCTTAATGCAGGGGTCTTTTGCGGTGCAGTCATTGTTGTACAGGGAGAAGAGCAGTGGGGAGAGAACACATCCCTGTGGGGCACCAGTGCTGATGGTGCGGCTGTCGGATGTGATTTTGCCCATTCTGACTAGCTGTTGTCTATCTGTCAGAAAGCTGGTGATCCATTGACAGACAGAGCTAGGGACAGACAGCTGTGTCAGTTTGTACTCGAGCAGTGATGGGACAATGGTGTTAAAGGCAGAACTGAAGTCCACAAACAGTATCCTTGCGTAGTTTGTCCAGATGTTGTAGGGTATAATGCAGTCCCATGTTGAATGCATCATCCACAGACCGGTTTGCTCTATAGGCAAACTGCAGGGGGTCCTGCAAAGGTCCAGTGATGTCCTTCAGATAAGCTAGCACCAGTCTTTCGCATGACTTCATGGCTACAGATGTTAAGGCAACAGGTCTGTAATCATTGAGTCCTGTGAACTTTGGTTTCTTTGGTATTTGGATGATGGTGGAGGATTTGAAGCAGGATGGAATTTTGCGCTTTTCCAGTGATGTGTTGAAGATCTGTGTTAAAATGGGGGCCAGCTGGTCAGAGCAGGTTCTCAGACAGGCTGGTGAAACACCGTCTGGGCCTGTGCTTTCCATCTCTTCTGTTTACTGATGATCTGACGCACATTATCCTCAATGATCTGAAGTGCAGGGGGGGAGAGGGAGATGGCTGGAGATGTTGATGGCTGTTCACTGCAGATCTGACCCACATTATCCTCACTGATCTGAAGTGCAGGGTGGGAGAGGGAGATGGCTGGAGGTGTTGATGGCTGTGTAGGGAGATGGTCCGGGCGGGTGTGGGGTGTCTGGTCAAAGGTGTCAAATCTACAGTAGAACATATTCAGCTCGTTTGTAAGATGTTTATTGCTGTCGATGCTGGGGGATGGTGTCTTGTAATTAGTGATGTCTTTCAGGCCTTTCCACACTGATGCAGGGTTGTTGGCAGAAAACTGGTTTTCCAGCTTTTTGGCATAGCTCTTCTTAGCCACACCAATCTCTTTTGTCAGTGTGTTCCTGGCCTGGTAATCAATAGCCATTGCTGGGAATCAATAGCCATTGACGTCCATAGTATTTTGTTCCTACTATGGATGTCAATGGCTGCTTTATTCTCAACATTTTTCAGAATATCTTGTTTTGTGTTCATTCATTCATTCATTTTCCTTCGACTCAATTCCTTATTTATCAGGAGTCACCACAGTGGAATGAACCGTTTGTTTTGTGTTCGACAGAAAGAAATTCATAAAAGTGAAATAGTAAAATTTTCAACTCAAGCTTATTCTGAATTTGTACCTCTATATACATTTCTGCAGAGTGCCAAATACATCCCAGGAGGTAAGTTTTTTTTAAGCTTTTGTTTTCACGAATCCAACAAAGGTCACTGTGTATGCTTTTTGAGATCTCAAATTTCTCTCACGAGTGCCATTTGGGCCTGCTCTTCTTGCGTAAATCCACCAGAGACAGCTGTCGACTGACTGACTGATCGACTGACCCACCCTCCTCTTTTACTAAACCTAACCGATAGTGTTTTCAAAAGGACAGATTGACCCACCCACTCACTTCCCTAAACCCAACCGACAGTGTTTTCAAAAGCAATTTAGAAAAAGAAAAGCTTACCACGAAAAACTTACCACGTTTTCAGATTTTGCCACTTTCTCATCCTGTAACAATGGAAAAGCCATCCATATGGAGGTAAGCGGTCATGTGGTAGCACGAAAAGGAACAGCATCATACCGCCCTGTATTGTTCGTTTTAAAGACGAAATGCAGCCAACTGCATCTGGATAACCCATCCTCGTCCAATAATGTCGACCTGTATTACACAAAGGCGCGCTCCATGTTCTGCCTCTTTTATTTCAGTACCTCTGGCTACATAATTTGCGATCTTCAGAAATGTATATAGAGGTTTTCAGAATGGGCCTACAGTGCATCCGGAAAGTATTCATAGCGCTTCACTTTTCCCACATTTGTTTATGTTACAACCTTATTCCAAAATGAATAAAATTCATACAAACTCAAAATTCTACATACAATACCCAATAATGACAATTTGAAAAAAAGATTGAATTTTTTGCAAATTTATTAAAAATAAAAAGTCACATGTACATAAGTATTCACAGCCTTTGCCGTGAAGCTCTACATTGAGCTCAGGTACATTCTGTTTCCACTGATCATTCTTGAGATGTTTCAGCAGCTTAATTGAAGTTCACCTGTGGTAAATTCAGTTTATTGGACATAATTTGAAAAGGCACACATCTGTCTATATAAGGTCCCAGGGTTGATAGTACATGTCAAAGCACAAACCAAGCATGAAGACAAAGGAATTGTCTGTAGACCTCCGAGACAGGATTGTCTGGAGGCACAAGGCTGGTGAAGGTTACAGAAAAATTTATGCTGCTCTGAAAGTTCCAATGAGCACAGTGACCTCCATCATCCATAAGTGGAAGATGTTTGGAACCACCAGGACTCTTCCTAGAGTGATCGGGGGAGAAGCGCCTTAGTCAGGGAGGTGATCAATAACCCAATGATTACTCTGTCTGAGCTCCAGCATTCTTCTGTGGAGAGAAAAGAACCTTACAGAAGGACAACCATCTGTGCAGAAATACACAATCAGGCCTGTACAGTGAAGCATGGTGGTGGCAGCATCATGCTGTGGGGATGTTGTTCAGCAGCAGGAACTGGAAGACTAGTAAGGATAGAGGGAAAGAAGAATGCAGCAATGTACAGAGACATCCTGAATGAAAACCTGCTTCAGAGTGCTCTTGACCTCAGTCTGGGGCGACGGTTCATCTTCCAGCAGGACAATGACCCAAAGCACACCGTCAAAATATCAATGGAGTGGCTTCACAACAACTCTGTGAATGTCCTTGAGTGGCCCAGCCAGAGCCCAGATCTAAAGCCTATTGAACATCTCTGGAGAGATCTGAAAATGGCTGTACATCGTCGCTTCCCATCCAACCTGATAGAGCTTGAGAGGTACTGCAAAGAGGAATGGGCAAAAATTCCCAAAGACAGGTGTGCCAAGTTTGTGGCATCATATTCAAAAAGATTTGAGACTGTAATTGCTGCCAAAGGTGCATCAACAAAGTATTGAGCAAAGGCTGTGAATACTTATGTACATGTGACTTTTCAGGTTTTTTATTTTTAATAAATTTGCAACAATTTCAAAAAATCTTTTTTCACACTGTCATTATGGGGTATTGTGTGTAGAATTTTGAGGAAATAAATGAATTTAATCCATTTTGGAATAAGGCTGTAACATAAGAAAATGTGGAAAAAGTGAAGCGCTATGAATACTTTACAGATGCAATGTATGTATTTTATTTTTGATTAAACTATCCCTTTAAGTAAGTAATCGATATTCTCAATTCTCTTTTAAATGAATACAAAGATATTTGTATTGTTCAGAACTCATAGAACTGTTCATAGAACTCAACAAGTACTCTGAAGACTTACTGCATTTCAGAAGTGTGTGTGAAGTGTATATGATGGCCATTGTACTGTATTATATGCAACATACTTTTCCAGTGCTTAAAAAGCAATTATTGATTCTAAATAAGTACATGCTCTGTGATTTTGGAGGCATTCTAGCATGTAAGTATACAGATACTCTGACACATAGAGAGAACTTATGATTAAGTGTGTTTTTTGGCATGGCCCTGATTTTGCAGTCTTGAGAGCTCGACTGTCTTTTGTTCTGAATCCAATTTCCTTGAAACAGACCAATGTATAATGTATCTTGTATAAAATCTCTACCTGACATCTGAGAACAGGTTTAAGCACAGAAAGAGGAGAAAATCGTTTGACTTCTCCTTTACTGGTGCAAATTAAATGTGTTTATGTATAATAGACTCTTGAAACTCAGTAAAAAATGGCTGTTTTAAATACTCAAGGCTAATGAGCTCTACGGGCACGATGAAGCTGACAAGAAACTGAGCAGACTAATTTAAAAACCATCTGCAAACGCGATTCGGCAATAAACGAGGCAGCTTCTATAGGAACAGTCTGAAATGGCTACATCGCATCTAATCACTTCAGTCTTTTTATTTCACTAATCTGTTGTGCTTACATAATCTTTTGTTACGGTCTCAGTCCTTCGATTTTAGGTGCAATTCATGCTTCGTGCCAGAGCACACAAAGTATTCTCAGAATCTCAATAAGACAAAGGAAGGTCTGAAAGTCTAGACTGGCACGACTCCGGAATTCCATTCTCCGAGACTCTGGTACAGTGAGCGAGAGTTCCATCTGTATTCCAGTCTGACACGTGTGGATAACCCATCCTCGTCCAATAATGTCGACCTGTATTACGCAAAAGGGCGCTCCATGTTCTGCCTCTTTTATTTCACTGCATGCTTTCTTTAGCCCTTCCATCTCTTTTGTTTTGCCTCTTTAGGGCTCCAGTCACCCTCTCTCTCTTCTCTAATGATGAGTGATGAGCCTAGTTTCAGCTCTGTGTGAAGTTCGGCGAACAACAGAGGAACAGCACACGCTGACATCTCTATCCCAAGTTCAAACAACAGACACGCATTGTTCTCCATTGTCTAGAGCTACAATTTCCAGTTTCCAACCGGAAGAGATGCAGCAGACATGCCAATTTCCTCATTTTGGGCTGGGTAGGTGTTGAGTTCACTGGCAGTGTGATTATGCATTACATGCAAGAGTGAACCGCCTGAAATATCTCCATTACCTGACTTGGGTGTCTAACCCTGCGCTTCGTAATTTTACCAAAGGAAGCATTTACTTGAAGTGTTCTTTTAAAAGGACTCATCCAAAATTACTCTAAATTACTCTTTCACAGTTAACACTCTCTCTTTTTCCTTGAGTAACACACAGTAGAAAACTGCCAAGCACACGCACACACAAACTGCTTTACTGTAATTACCCACCATATGCTGTTCTGACAGGTATCTGCGTGAAAAAGAGTATTTTGAAGTCTTTCGTCTTGATGGAATATTAACATATACCAGCAAGCACACACATTAGCATGCAGCAGAGGGACGTTTAATACATGTATAGCTTCACAATAAGAAGTCGGCAGGCTTTCTTTATGTAACTTAGATGTTGCAAAAGATTATGAAGTAAAGGGTGTAATTAGTGGCACTCTCTAAGGAAAGCATCACTTTTTCTATTTCTCGCACTTTGATTAGCTTTTTTTTTTTAAACCTTGAACCCAATTATTTAAGGGACAGAAAACGATCTCATTTACTTACCCTAATGTCATTTCAGATCTGCATGACTTTCTTTCTTCTTCTGAACAAACAATTTATTTTTTTAAAAATGGTTAATGGGGTGCTTTGTTGTTTTTGACCCTGTTGATGATGATTGAACAGACCAAAGCATTTTATAAAATATCTGCAAATACTTCAAATCATTCAGCAAGATTAAAGAGGTCCTGTTATGAAGTTAATCCTTTCAAGCATAAGGACCAGCAAGGTACTAACACATGCAGAAATCCTAAAGGTAATTTCAATAGCTTTTTAAGACTTTTTAAAGACCTTCTCAGAATATTTTAAGACCTCATCACCACTTCAAGTTCTACTCAAACCTTTAACTTAATAAACAGTTGTTAATAAACAGTTCTAGTTAAAGAAATCTGTTGCATGGTTGTCCTCCATTGAACTCAGATAAGCTCGAAAGAAACAAAGCTGGACAGAATAAATTACGCGATTCAACGACAGGTGTCAGCCATTGTTTAAACTCGTCTTTCTCCAACCAAGAGTACGCAAACTTACATTTTCCCATTTTGCCATCTGTTTCGCTCTATGGTTTCGCTACATGAGGAGAGCGTCACATCACCTTTTCACGTTTGTTGCAAATTACGCGACATCGCCCATTGTTAATATTAGGAGGTAATATATTTATGTTTTTTTGAAGTCAAACACTTTGGACAATGCTTGGACAAAATTTAAGACTTCGTAAAAACGCGATTAAGACTTTTTAATATCTTTTAAGGGCCTTAATTTTCTCATAATTGATTTATTAACATTTAATACTTTTTAAGACCCCGCGGACACCCTGACAAGGATCCCTACAAGGGATGTAACCAGGGTGCGAACTACGGGGGAGCTAGGAGGAGCTCGGCTCCCCTCATTAAGACATGGGCTACCCTGAAAACATGATTTGTGAAATTTTGAGGGTCTCAAAAATATTGACAATGTGTTATTTTGACATGCGGTTTCAGTATTGTGTAATGTGATTAGGGATGCAATGATTAACCGGTTACACTATTAACCGTACTTTAATTCGACATGGTTAAGTAATAGTAAAGGCTTCCCAACACGGCGTTTCTACACAGAACAAAACCACTGCAACTAAACAAAGTTATGCCAACTGTGCGTTATTTTAAAGTTCCGAGCTTGTACACCGAGGCAAATACCCAAACGCACAGGATTAAAGACTAAACAGTTAAAGATTAAACACAGAAACTATGGTTGAGGTTATTAACTAAGGGCCATTCACATGTTGCGTCTTTTACATGTGCAAGTTCGCTATTTTTAATGAAGGCCACGGCTTGCGCAGACATATTGGCAGTGCATGTGGCGTGCGAGCGGTGTGATGAGCTCGTGCTTTCCAGGCGCACCTACTGTAGTTGAAAGTGTTGCGAGTGCACCCCGAGTCATGAGACAAGAACTGACCGGTCAGCTTCATACTTTGTATGGAATATACAAATTTCAACTCCAAAGCGAAAAAAAAAAATACAAAATGAAAATACCAAACAATTTGTAATACAGTTGATCAGAAATGCCTTTCAGACAGACGTTCAACAGCCTTTGACTACATTTGTTTTTTTTTAAAGGGCAATACTTAGCTAATATGTAGCTTAGATTTACACTAGACAAATACAATTTTATTTATCTATTTATTTATTCATTCATTCATTGTTTTGTTGTTTATTTTCAGTGTAAAATTACCTATGTTTAAATGCCAAAAACTTTTTTCACTTTTTTTACTATTGTTTGTTTCAAGAGTTCACACTTAGCTCATGATTGATTATAAAGCTTGTTTGGCATGCTGTCTCGGGAGAGAGCCCTGAGCTCATAAGATCCTAGAGCCCGGGGCTCCCTCCCGTTTGCAAGGCGAGAGGGGAGTTTGAGCTCAGGTAGATCTCGAGAACTCCCCTGCTATAGTAGCTAATGAACAGATAGGGATTGCTCTTAAGAGATAACTACTTACTAGGAGCATGTCTATGGTGCCGATTTGGATTAGTCAATTAACTTAAGTTGCATGTTTGTGGATGGTGGTGGGAAACCGGGGAACCCGGGGGAAACCCACGTGAGCACGGGGAGAACGTGTAAACTCCGCACAGAAACGTTGGCTGGCTTAGTAAGGACTAGAACCAGTGACGTTCTTGCTGTGAGGCAACAGTGCTAACCACTGGGCCACCGTGCCATCCATCTAGGAAAGGAGGAGGAGTAGGGGTGGAAGGGGGGATTCTTCAAAACAAAGATGGCTGTTATATGGAACTTCGGGTATTTATAGTGGCTTAGGAATCGTCTGATTGGTGAATCATAAATTGACTATGCGAGGCCGGCTGCAAGCAATCATAAGCACATGATCCTCTCAAAATTAGTTTAGAAATAAACTTCACTTATTATTATTATTTTGTGCTGTATTATTTAGTTATTGAAATAACGCTTTAAAATATATGAAGTTTTCATGTGGTTTTCTAAACTAGTAGTGTTTTGAAATTAATGAATACATAATAATCGTGATAACTGTGAAACCGTGATTATTCCTCAGACTATAATCGTACAACCAAAAACTATAATCGTTGCATCCCTAAATGTGATCATGGATTATTATGTGTAAAAGTGCAAAAATATCATTCATGCATGACGGCAATTTACACCTCACCTCATCAAAAAGATAACTACATGCTATTCTTGTCATGAGCATCAAGGTGTGGGGGTCAAAGACTGCAGTCAGATGCTGTCATATGGACGTTGCAACACTACTTATTAATTTCCTGAAACAAATGATGTGACGTTGTGTTCCGTTTTATTTGCTTCTTACAGTAGGCCAATACAATGTTCTTTGTTAAAACATCGTGACATTGCTGTAAACATGTTGGACAATTCAATGCCATTTCTTTCATTTTCGATTCGCGATTATGTTTTACCGCAGTGAAAAGTGAGATCCCATGACATATAGGCCTACGTAAAATAATAAAGCATATGCTGTCCTTAATGCCATTATTTAGAACTTATAAAGCGAATTGAAAAATGATAGGCTACATGACGATTTATTATTTATTTTTGTTGTTAAGTGAAACATATTTGTGTTTGTTGATTTTATATAAATGAATGCATTCCGCTCACAGAAGCACTGCAGTTAAAATAAGACAACAGTGTTCTGTTTTTTAGGCTGCTGTTGTTTGTGCATGTAAAAATAAATCCCTCAAAAGATATTTTCAAGGGTCAAACAAAGTTATTGATGGAAAACAGGCGCTTTTTAGCGAGAAAGTAAAGCCTCCCTCTCCCCCCACTCCCCAAAAGAAAAAAGAGTGGGTTCCCACAAAGGCCACGGTATAGTTCGAACACTGGATGTAACGATTCACTGTGAGCCAGTTGAAAATCGTTTCAAATATGTGGCGATTCAAACCGGTAGAAATCACAATACATTTTGTAACAGAGGGGGCGCTGTCTTTACAGGCGCAAACTCACTTTACCTGCACATCAGTGGCGAGCAAGAGGTGGGGTAAAATGATAGCGTTGAAGTGCACCAGACAAAAGACAAATTGTTTGCAAAAAGACGTTTACTTACACTAACAGAACAACAAATATGTCGGCACAGTAAAAAACTACTGTCATAGATGTTTAATACGCGGACAAAACTATTAATAAGCCAAACCACGTGGACCGGATGATTTGTAGCTCCACTTGCTCCAACGAGTGTTACGGAGATCACATGGTGCATCAGTGTTTTCAAAGCGAAAGTGTGAAGATGTATTTCAGACTGAAAGAGAAAGCTGTGCTGTTACAGAACCAGGTATTAGATTATTTTTACCCTCTCCTTTTCAAATTAGTTAATGCATATTTTAATAATTTGCTTTTTATAATTGAATATTTAAAAATGTTCAAGATTATATCTTCTTAAGTGTTTCACACTGATATTATACAAGTAATATTAATTATTCACCTTCATAATCATGTTCAACTCCTGTCTCTATCCTACTCTATAATTAGTAATTTTATAATCAGTTTTTTTTTATGCCAGTGGCCAGTCTCCTAAAGCAGAGGGCCTATTAACCACCTCTGTACACACAGCTCTCTGGTTTAGGAAAGGCTTTCCTCTCCACACCAGCCATCTCAGTGCCCAGTGAATGAGGTTTTTTTTCAGCAGGGTACATTGTAAATGTGCAAAGACCTCAGATTATGCCAGACAACATAGATATGCTGATATTTCTTTTTAAAAATGTAAAATCCCAGCACAGTCACAGTTTTAGTTTGTAATATTCTGTGTTTGGTTTTTTTGGAACTTGTTTTTAAAATAGCTATTTAGTTATGGCAGAAAATATATTATTTAGCAAACAATGTGCAGCATTTAGGGAAAAAATTAAAGGGCTCTTAAATTTTTTCAAACAATTTTGCTTCAAAATCGTGACTAAATTGTTTTCTGAGATTGGTATTGAGAATCGAACTGTGAGTCAGGTGAATCATTACATCCCTAATCCCTATAAAAGGTGCTATTCTTTATGTCAGTAAGTACTGTTTCGGAAATAACACAAAGACTTGACTGTAGTCATGAGTTTTCTTCCAGGAACATCCTGCATCCCAATACCTGTCTGAACGCTGGCTTTCTGTCTAAGTGTTTTTGTGTCTGTGTTCTCATATTTATATTGTTGTTGCCAGAGTACCAGAGGAACGATTTGTAGATACAGTCCTCTTCTGAAAAGGAAATGGGGACCAGCACTACATTTACCTTTAAATGAACAATCCACTCTTTTTTGGAAAACGGCTCATTTTACAACTCCCCTGAGTTAAACTGTTGAGTTTAACCATTTCTGAATCCATACTAAAATGAGCCTACAGTATTTCCAAAAAAGTGTTACTTTAGAGAGACACACAAAAACGTGTTGCTACCACTCAAAACAAGCATTTACAGCATGGTATAATAAATGATCCAGTATATACAGCTGAAACTTAACACATTCTGAACACACCTGAGAATCATGTGGCATCCTGTAAAAGCTATGTGAGGGGTTACTAACAATTTTGCTGAAAAGATTCTAGCATACCATTTTCCACATGCAAAAACATTCCCCAAAAAATCCAGCAGAGCAAATCTGGGACTATAGAATCCACCTATAGAAAGCATCTGGTACAATACAGCAACTTCCATTAACATCTTAGAAATCACATAGCAACCAAATGGAACAACATGGGACAAGGGTAAAAATTAATGGCAATTTTGGCCAATACCAATAACCTATAATACTTTATAGTTGGAGGCTGATAAATAGAAAGCTTGATATACATTTTTCTGAACATGATTATGAAAACATTTTTTCTTTTTTTTCTTTTTAGTATAAACTCATTCAAAGTGGATAAACCAGTGGTTTAATAATAATCAATAATAATTATTATAATAATATGAATATAAATATAGAAGTAAATATTTTTTTAATTGAGAAAATAACTCAAATGTTAAAATAAGCATATATCAGCTAATTTAAATTGAGATTTAAATTGAGAATCTCAACAGCACTGTTTATTATTTATGTCATACATTTAGAGTGCATTTGCAGAAAATATTGTACTAAAAGCATTTTAAAGGGTTAAACAAATTACACTGCTGTACACATTCACAAACACATTACCATAGTTGTTTCAGTTGTCAAGTATTTATAAATGCCTATAGACTGAAAACATAATATGGATGATGTCACCGCTTGTTTTAAATTTTAAAATCCTAAATGAATATTGGAGTTAGTTTTGCATGCTGGAGGAAGGATGACACCATGGCTGAACTATTTCTTATAGACAGGTAATGTTATGTTTTAAAGGTATTTTAGTCACGCAAAGCTGATGTAGATTGTGCTGTTTTACGCATGGGTTAGGGGAGCGCGGGGCACAAAGTAACGTGGGGTTAAATGTAAGTTTTAAGGTATTTGCTCAGGGTTAACCATGGCATGCTTCCGAGGTTTTCGCCACAGTGTCGGCAGACATCTTCCTGCCAATTATTGAAAATTTTCGGCGAAATTTGGACGAGAAACACAGGAGAAACCATTTTTGCAGCATAAAAGTATTTTTTATTATAGTCAATATTTTTTCATTTTAAAGAAATCAGTGAAAGTATATTAGTGAAATCTTATATTGTTGTGATCACCGTCTTCTAGGCTAAAAGATGAAACCATTTTGAAAGATGTATAAAACACACAGTGACTGCTAGCCAGTTTTGAGTAAAATATGACACAGCGGGGTTAGTTGTAACAGGTTGTTACAATTAAGCCACACACTGTTGGACACCAACTAAACTAACACATTTTTTATTTATTTTTTTTTTTAATTTTGAGTGTAATGTTGAGAACATTTTAAATAAAAATGTTTTTTAGCAGAAAATATTGTTTTAATAGAAAAAAATATTTTATTGCTAATAATGCAAATAAATGCATTGAATAATAATGGATAAATGGATAATAATGCAAATAGATTCAAATGTGTTTATCCAATAAACAAAAAAATAAACACTGTGCTATGTAGAATAAAAAAGAAATGAGCCAATTACTGAGGAAATATAGCTACTATTTAAAGTAAACTGAATTTAAATTAACTGTGTGAAATCCGCCTTTATAAGCATGTGTTACAACTAACCCTCTGTCTGTTACAACTTGCCCCGCAGGTGGGGTAAATAGTAACATTTTTACTCCTGGCACTTTTGGCAATACTGCACAGAAACCACAGGTCCGGCGATCAAAATTCTAGTGCTCATTTGTAGGAAAGGCTTGTTTGTTGTTGGTAAAAAAAAAATATGGTTTGTCTAACCTTATAGAGGTGTGAACCTACACTGGTCTCACGGTTCGGTTCGGTTACGATTATCATGCCATCGATTCGGTTCAATTCGATATCTCGGTGCATCACGGTGCATTGACGATGCTTTCCATACACAGTTTTATATTTTCTTCACAGCACAGCAATTCTTGTATTAAAATGTATAAATATATTTATATACTATTTGTAAAACAATTTTGTCCTTTAATACAAAGTCAGATATATAAACTGTACCTTTAAACAAGACCATTTTGAGGGATGTAAACAAAAACAATGGTCCTAACGTATTTCCTGTTTTACATTTTTAATTTCCATTGCTTCTGAGAATCCAAAAAGGTCCACATATTGATAAATAGTGTTATGACGGCTGATTGAAAATCAAGTTATGATTGAATTGCCTCTTGTTACAGTTAGGAAATAGTTTAACGTCAAGCAGGAAATGTTGATGGGCCAATGACATGACCACATTGAAATGGTCTATAGCAAATAAACAAATATAAATATCCCGCTCGCTTTCTGAGCCTTGTCTACCAAGTTCTTTCTTACACCGCTTTGATTGGTCACGCGCTCAACAGAAAGGGCTGCGATTGGCTCTTACACGCTGGCGCTCTTCACAGATGCACTCATGGGCCACAGTCAGTGAGAGAGAGAGAAATGGAGTTTACTTTCATTCTCTTAATCGCCGTGAAATAGAGGCTTTTGCTGTGTCAGTGAAACAGAGTTCAGCAAACACACACGAAGTGAAATTGTGCAGTTTCAGAGTTTTTGCGTAGTTAGAGCGTTGTATATACTCGCGCTCGCCTTCCTCGCCATAGTAAGCTACGGCGACATAGCGCATGTGAGATAAATTACGTCAGTTCATAATAACCGGTTATGATTATTACTGAACCGATACCGAATTGTCCGCGCCTGAATCGCGGTGCACCGAAGAAACGATTAATTTTGACACCCCTATAACCTTATTACTTTGTTCATTATTTGACCAAAACCAAAAAGTGTTACTTTGTGCCCCGCTCTCCCCTATATGCACAGAAGTGTTGTTCAGCCACTGAAATCTTCCGGCAAAAGATTGATGTGACTATTTTCAGTTTCATAAGTAATTTTTATTTAGTTTAACAACAAAACATAAGTAAATAGCGTTATTCCGCCTAGCCTGCTTTGCTGAGGTGAAGTTTATTGAGGTTTTATATTAACATTGGTTCATTTTTGAACAATGACAACCGTTGACACGGTCCCTGTATTGTTTACCAAGCTACTTTGAATATTTGGTCTGAAATAGCATGTTAGTAGTAATAAGTCTAATTCCTGCATGCTGCTGGCCAACCACTAAGCATACAGTAGTGGCTTTAGGACAAAGCATGTGAGAGAGTGAGACCTTGCATGCATGAAATATTGCACATTATGACCAGTTTTGCTTGCTAACTACACAACTGAAAACCTGCTAGATATAATACAGTTTTTCGTTCAGAATTTTAGTATTATAAAGTACTATAAAGTTTGCTAACTGGCGAATGACATGATCTAGTGGGTCTCTGTCATCTTTAATGTGCGTGCGTGATTTCTGGAGGTGTGGCTTTGGATGGCAGGGGTGGAACTGTGTTTCAAAGATATTATGCTAACTGGTTAGCATTTAGACAGATCACCTACTGAACCTTTAGGCTTGCACTTTAAAACCCATATGCCAAAGTTTTTGGAGATTTTTCAGGTCACCTAAAATGATGTTGTGAAATAAATGAATGACCAAAATGCATACAATTGTGAAAAAACAAATTACCCCTTAAAGGTATAGTTCACCCTTAAGCTGTTCTAAACCTTTATGGGTTTCTTTTTTATGTTGAACACCCTGAAAATGGGTAAACATTGACATTTATAGTAGACAAAAATATATACTATATAATTCAATTTAACTGTTTTTTTTTTTCAGTTTTGGATGAACTGTCTTTTTAGGGGACAGTTTCCTGTGTACACTACATTTCTAGGTTCACAAAATAATATGATAAAATATGTCAGATGGACAAAATAAAAAGTCACGTTTTTGTCACACACAAAAAAAACATTGTTATGGAAATAATTTTTCCTCTTTTGGATGACCACAATCTTACATGTCACCATGGGGTGACCTTTAAAGGTCCCATGAAATTAAAATAAAGTGTTTTAGATGTTAGTATCAGTATTATTTATTTTTAAGATATCTATAAGCTAGTGTGCCTCAAAACAGTGACAAAATTTGCATTTAGGGGATAAAAAACTGATATCAACATGTAAAGCTTGTAGTCACTTCCGCCCAAACGGTTTTATTAATGTCAACCCATACTACAGTTTCTCATCACATCATAACCAATTAAATGTTCTCTAGTATCTGAAATGCCCCACCCCTTTCAAGATGCTTCTCATTTGCTTTTTATTTGATGCACTTGAGCTCTCATTGGCAGAGCTGTAATAAAACAATACACTATTGGCTGTTTTTTTTAAAAGGGGAGGGACTACTCTATGTCCCACCCTCTCAGCGTGTTTCGGTTGAGATTGTCAAACATCTAATAAAAATGCCAATTATACCAAATGAAATTTGTTCCAAAAAGTGATATTTCTAATGCCTGTTCCACTTCCTTTCTTGACGTACTGTCATTTCATTTGCCAATGTACTAGCATAAACATTTATGGTTTGTAAAATACACACTGATGTCTATAGGGACGGTAATAATTATTATTTTTAAACATAATCGCAGTGTGTGTTATTCACATCGGATACACACTGTTTATGTTACTAGAGTGTTTACTTTATTCTTGTCCAAGTTAAACAGCTTACTTTCATTATTTTGTGAGATGTTAAAAAATGTAAATGTTCCACAAAAATCCAGCAGTTTAATCTTTCCACTGCAGCACAGACTTGCATGGCAGCATGAAAGGTCATCATAGATCAACTAATATTATGATTAATAAGCTGTTTAAACAACAAAATACACATATTTTTAATCATATTTAAGAATCGTAAAATTAGATATATCACAATGGGTTGATTCATGACAAAAATCATCATCGTTCGGTTCTCTAGTCACAATTCAGTACGTGTACGTATAGTTTAGTTCATGCTTCTTTTTGTTTTTGTTTTTTTTTAATCATTTGAGAGGAAAGTGAGTGTTTGGAGTGTTTTGTTATCTGACTGGAATATTTGATCCATATGTTATCTGTCTTTCTCTCTCGTATGTCCACAGCTCCTCAGCCACTTATCAGCCCAGGAGAATTCCGGCTGCTTGAAGTCATTTTTTGGTGTTTGGTGTTACAATGGTTGCAACCCACTACAGTTTATTCTGGCCTATCATGGTTTTACTTTGTTCATTTCTCCAGAGTTTACAGTGTCTCTTTTACAGTTAATTCTGCAAACTCACATGCTTCAGGTTTGATCAGGTTTGGTTCTAGTGCAAGACGCTGCAGAAACTCAATACTCGTGCATATTTATCTCTCAGGTTACAAATGCTTTTTTTTTGTTCTTGTGCTACAACATATATAAAATAATGTCATAATAATCTTATTTAAAAGTCGGCTAAGTCTGAAACTGTGGTCACACTGCACTTTTCGCCCCATAGACATCCATACATACGCATTCATATGCAAATGTGGCAGACCAGAAACGCAAGCTTTTGCGACAAGTTTCGCAGTTCACTGCGTTGGAAAGTTCAAGCTTGGTGATTTCTGACCTGCGAAATCGCATCACATAATTGCATGAGACCAATAGAAGATCAAAACGTGACCTCTCTGTACAGAAATTTCAAATATGAAGCAATCGTTCGCTCTAATCATCATGTTTTATCCCGCCCCTTTTGACAGCGCCATATGACAGAATTTGACATGCTCAAATTCTTGTGATAACAATAGACCCTTTTCACATTTCTGGGTTTCACAGTAGCAGAAGGCGTCATAGCTAGGTAAACTCAGAGAGCAGTAAATGGGAGAGTACAACAAAAACAAAAATGTCCGATCTTATTTGCTCAAATACTAAAAGAAAACTCCACGATGGTGTTATCAAGACTTTCAGAAAAAGGAAAAAAAATTGTGTGAGACTGGTAACTGCTACCAGAGGAGAGAATAACGTCATATTTACTCTCAGCCCCATAGGTGCTACATTACAAACAACTGGCATAAGAGGTAATTCATTTTTATAATTTGACACAAAGATGATTTAATACATACATAAATACACATAAATGTTCATACGATTTTTTAAAAATAAAAATATTAAAAAAGGATTTAACATTATGATGACCGTAAACGTGTCATAACATGTGTCTTGTGAAAAGGGTCCATTGTGAAACTTCATCAGTCTCTATGATTACAATAAAATGGGTAAAATTGTACCAAATTGTAAGTTGGTGTGATCAACTGAGTAAGTTAGTGGCACCAGTGGGATCATATAAAAAATTAGTCTGGAGCCCCTGGCTAAAGCTTTACAACAAAAAGCACTGTCTTGTTTTTATAGCAAAAGATATCCAGCTATATGCTTATTCTTTTATACTGGACAATAAGTGTTTTTGTTCTTAGCTGCAAACAGTTTTACAAATAAATGAAAAGCCAGTTGGAATTAACATTTCCCCTCTCGAATATCAGAATCTCACAGATTTCATTTATTAAAATAATGTGTCTATAACTAAGATCAAAATGCCTTTTTCTTTCATTTTTTTGATTACATGTCCTTGAGAATAAAATTTTTTATACTGTAAGGTGTAGATTATAAGGCTATGTATTTTATGCTGATGCATGCTATTTCTAAATGGGATTTTTTAAGAATGAATACCGAATCAAACTAGAACCATAATTCAAACCAAACAGACAATTTTGTGAACCGTCCCAGCCCTAATCATAATATAATTAGAACATTTGACAATATTTGCAGATGTGAGAAAAAGAAAGAAAAACAAAATATGCATAAATAATTGGGGCTGTGGTGATCACATGATAAACTTGATGTGTTGCCATTGGAAACTTTAAAAAAAATGCATTCTAAATAGTGATCATATTAAAAAATTGCATTGCATGCAGTGGGGTCAGAGGGAGTATTTGAAATGTATTTGTGAAAAGAATAACAGCATGGTGAGAAAGTTCAAAGCTTGAAAATATAATATTTACATTTTCCATTTTATTTTGCAATATTTTATGTTAATCATTCATATTTGAAAAGGCTTTTATGTTTATTAATTTCTATATTCTTATATAAAAATTTGCCCATAAGTTATAAATATAGAGATAAATATAATATGATCACAAATGAATGAGTCCTTTCCATGTGATCAGTATATGGTTAAATTCACAGAAAATGTAATACCCCATTGTGATACACGTTATTATCATCATCAAGATGACATATATTTTGATATGAGATTATTGTCATATTGATTAGGACTACTAAATATGGCTGAGTGGAATGATGGTATATGTCATTACTGGTGAAAAATGTTTGAACCACCATACACTTTTTTTTACTGTGTATAGTGCTAAATGTAAATAAGTTGGCATCGAAAAACAGTAATCTGAGGTGAACTTTTAACTGTGATTTAGATTAACTGTTTTGGAGAACTGAACCCTAACTTGAAACTGCAAATGTGCGTACAGAATAACTCCATGTATATCCCTCAGTAAGTCAATCAGTCACTTGTGCCACCTCTGCTGACTAAAAGCATTTTCCCCTAGTGGGCTAATGTCTTAATTCTTAGACTAGGAAAATGAAAGTAAAATAGACAAATAACATAAAGTTATGTCATAAATGATTATTTTTTGAATATATAATATAAAAGATTGACTTAATTAAGATACTGAACTTAACAGTATCTGCTCTATGAATTGTTTTTCCTTTACTTTATCACTCCCAAATAGTCTCCCACTGGGTCCTAGTGCTTGCCCCATGATAAATTTATCTCCATAAAAGTAATTGGAGGTTCATTCCACTGTGGCTACTCCTGATAATTTAGAAGTCGAAGTGAGTGAGTGAGTGAGTGAGTGAGAGTGAGTGAGTGAGTGAGTGAGTGAGTGAGAGTGAGTGAGTGAGTGAGTGAGTGAGTGAGTGAGTGAGTGAGTGAGTGAGTGAGAGTGAGTGAGTGAGTGAGTGAGTGAGTGAGTGAGTGAGTGAGTGAGAGTGAGTGAGTGAGTGAGTGAGTGAGTGAGTGAGTGAGTGAGTGAGTGAGTGAGTGAGTGAGTGAGTGAGTGAGTGAGTGAGTGAGTGAGTGAATGAACACTTCTCAAAAACACAAACAGAAAATACAGTGCATCCGGAAAGTATTCATAGCACTTCACTTTTTCCACATTTTTTTATGTTACAGCTAGGGCTGCAACAACGAATTGATTAAATTGATTAATCGATTACTAAAAGCATTGGCAACGAATTTCACAATCGATTGGTAGTGTCGCGCGACGCGGAGATGTTGGATTACTAAAAAAAGTTTAGTTGAGCGCAGAGCGGAGTGAACACACGCTGCCTCTGTCATACACTGATGCCAGCAGAGATCGGCGCCTTATAGACAGGACGGAGCAAAAAAAGAAGCAAAGGTAACAATAGAGGAAAGATACATGGCGAAGGCAGAGAAATCTGTGCAACCCTAGTCATCCAAGGTGTGTGAGCATTTCACACTAAATAAACAAAAGCAGCATTACATGAAAAATTCAAACTGAGCTTTGGTGCGTTGGCTGGCGCTGAGCCAGAGAAAGACGTGTCATATTATCACAATTATGCATTGTTTTCAACCACCCAATGCTTCTTTTATGTTTTAGAGATGCAAATACACACAAGTACTAGTAAAACAATAGACTGAGTTCACGCAGCCATAAATTTTAAACAGCGAAATCGAGGCTGCGGTGGGAAGAAACCCGGAAGTATCGCCTGAGTCACACAGGAATGTTGTGTACCTGGCTGTTTATCTTATCAGCGAAGAGAAAGTGACACAAATGTATCATTTCACCGCCTGAATGGAAAGTGAAAATAAAAAGGGATATTGGACCTCATTTTCAGCTAAGTTAGGGGAAATGGCACTAGTTGCCTAACGTTTTCTTTCCCAAACACACATTTTAGATGTCATTTATCAAACTCAAGTTAATGAACTGATTCTTTCACTATATTAGACTTGTCACAATACAAAATTTCGGTACTGAAATAAAAAAAAAATGTCAGTTTCCTGTTAACATTTAAGCACTGTTCATGGTGTTCTTAAACAGCGCTGATTTGCCATTGTGTTCACGTGCTCAACAGAAATGACTGTGATTGGCCGTGAAGGTCATCAGTTCACCACACTTCACCGATGTTTACTGAGTGCAAACACAGATGAGCGATCCGCTGATGAATCGACTGATCTTCACGGCTTTAAAGCGCTCCAATGTCCGTCTATCTGTGTTTGTAATCTCTGAAGAGCGGTGAACTGATGACCTTTACAGCCAATCACAGTCATTTCTGTTGAGCACTGGTGAATACAATGGCAAATCAGCAGTGTTTATGAACGCGCTCAGCGGTGCATAAATGTTAGCAGGAAATGGACGTTTTAAAACTTCAGTACCGAGAAAACACTATTACAGACAACATGAGGGTGTGCTACAGAGGACTGCATTGTTTAATCGCTCACTGGATTACATAGGCTCAAGCAGGGAAGCGTCCCCACTGTGTTTACCTGGTGCCATGAACTGAAGCCTAGGAGGACACGTAAGCTACTCTACTCAATCTCTAAAGATGTTGTTTGATGCCTAATATGCTTTTAATTGTTTAGTTAAACTGAACTGAATGATATTAAAGTGATGTTTACACAATATCTGCATTTTAAAATTGCTGCAACAGCTGGAGGTTTGTAGTACAGCATGTTGTTGCAACGTTTACAGTGCTGATCTTATACTTCCGGGTTTCTTCCTACCGCAGCCTCGGTTTCGTGTTTTAAAATGGCAGCTGCGTGAAATAAGCGTATACATTTAGAGTTTGTAAAACACACAAGAAAGTCTATGGAAGTCTAACAATCCATTTAAATATAATTTGCCGATGTGTATTATTCATATCAGATACACGTAGTGAAGGTAACAATACAGCTCAATCTATTCTTCTCCCAACTGGCCAGCCACTTGCTTGCATGCGTTTTTGGAGTAACTGCTGAATTTACGTGCTGAGTCCTGCGTGTTTTGCTTTCATGAATGAGGCATACGACCAGACGCAAGTAAACATGGCGATGCCCATGTCACATCATAGATCACGATAAAGATCATTTATACATCTTTTAAACAACAAAAAACACTCACACGTTTTTGTGAATTGGAATATCAGGTAGTTGATGACATGATGAGCAAGTGTGTGAATATTTTGTATTAAAACGGAAAATCTTAATAAAAGGGTACATCTGTCATACAGCGCTATTGTGGCTGCGTTGTGTCATGTGACAAATAATGTGGGCCAGATAGAATCTTTTAAACTCACCAGTGAAAGGGTTAATAACAGAAGTAAAGCTGCGGTGGTATCGTTAATTTGCACTTTGCATTGCAAGACAAAAGGCACGTTTTTATTCACTCGCCTTTTTTGGATCATTCATTTTTCCATCTGTAGTCATGTATAGCTACACTGCAAAAAAGCTTTTCTTATTTAGTCATTTCATCTCGTTTCCAGTCCAAATATCTACAAAATCTTAAATCAAGACTAGACAAGAAAAATGGCATGAGAAAATTAAGTAATGCTTAACTTTAGTTTGAGATTATTTCTCATTAAGATAAATTTTCTTACCCCATTGGCAAATAATTTTGCTTGTTTTAAGCAAACAATCACTTAATTTTGATGTGGTGTTTTTTTTTTTAGAAAACAAGACATAATTTTCATAATTTCTTATGCTATATATGTCTAGTATGTATCTTGATTCAAGATTTTTTTAGATATTTGGATTGAAATCAAAACAAAAATACTAAGTTAGTTTTTTATTTTATTATTATTATTATTATTATTATTATTACTATTATTATTATTATTAGTATTATTATTATTATTATAACAGCTCAGGGATGTTTAAGAGCAACGTGTGTGCACTTTCAAAAGATTTTAGTTCTGTTTTTGAATAAAGGGTTGGAAATTATTGCTTTTCTTTTTTTATCCGATTCATCAATTAATTGAAAAAATAATCGACAGATTAATTCGATTATTAAAATAGTCGTTAGTTGCAGCCCTAGTTACAGCCTTATTCCAAAATGAATTAAATTTATTTATTTCCTCAAAATTCTACACACAATACCCCATAATGACAATGTGAAAAAATATTTTTTGAAATTGTTGCAAATTTATTAAAAATAAAAAACCTGAAAAATCACATGTACATAAGTATTCACAGCCTTTGCTCAATACTTTGTTGATGCACCTTTGGCAGCAATTACAGTCTCAAATCTTTTGAATATGATGCCACAAGCTTGGCACACCTGTCTTTGGGAATATTTGCCCATTCCTCTTTGCAGTACCTCTCAAGCTCTATCAGGTTGGATGGGAAGCGACGGTGTACAGCCATTTTTAGATCTCTCCAGAGATGTTCAATAGGATTTAGGTCTGGGCTCTGGCTGAGCCACTCAAGGACATTCACAGAGTTGTTGTGAAGCCACTCCATTAATATATTGGTCTAGTCAAGCAGGTTTTCATTCAGGATGTCTCTGTACATTGCTGCATTCATCTTTCCCTCTATCCTGACTAATCTTCCAGTTCTTGCTGCTGAAAAACATCCCCACAGCATGATGCTGCCACCACCATGCTTCACTGTAGGGATGGTATTAGCCTGGTGATGAGCGGTGCCTGGGTTTTTTTTTTTTTTTTCAAACGTAACGCCAGGCATTCATTTCAAAGAGTTCAATTTTAGTCTCATCCGACCAGAGAATTTTGTTTCTTATGGTCTGAGAGTCCTTCAGATGCCTTTTGGTGAATTCCAGACAGGTAGTGGCTTCCATCTGTCCACTCTACCATACAGGCCTGATTGGTGGATTGCTGCACAGATGGTTGTTCTTCTGTAAGGTTCTCCTCTCTCCACAGAAGAATGCTGGAGCTCAGACAGAGTGACCATCGGGTTATTGATCACCACCCTGACTAAGGCACTTTTCCCCCGATCATTCAGCTTAGATGGCCAGTCAGCTCTAGGCAGTGGTGTAAAGTAACTAATTACAAATACTCATATTCCTGTAATTGAGTAGTTTTTCTCAGGAATTGTAATTTACTGAGTAGTTTTTAAAATGTGTACTTTTACTTTTCCTTGGGTACATTTTTACTGCAGTATCTGTACTTTTACTCCACTACTTTCCTTCAACCTGCAGTCACTACTTTTTCTTGTCCATGGGGATTAGAAAAATCAGTGCTGTGATTCCTGTCCAATCAAATCACACATACCGTAGAAGGTAAATCGCATCATAATGAACTACCTCAAGACGTGTGCACATTATAATTGCAGCAAACTGTTTGGAAGTATTAAAAGTGTCCATTAAGATGTCCAAAATCTTTACGCACATTGACCAGAGACTGTTAAGAAGCATGTCATTGATGAGAAGATGACGGATGTTTACTGTATGATGACCGAAATGGCCTTAAACACCCAGCAGGCACAGGACGTCAACATGATGTCTGATTGACGTTCAACCCTAACGTCATGGGGACTTTGCATTTTGTTTGGAAATGAAAATCGGGTTGATGTCAGAACTCAACGTCAGGCCAGCATCAATATCCAATGTCTAACCTAAAACCAACCAAATATCAACGTCTAATGATGTTACAGCTTGACATTGTGTGGGCGTTACCCCTATGACATCTATCAGACATTGGATTTTGGTTGTCGTACCTGACGAATAAATGTCAGTATTTAAGGTCATACATGATGTTGGTTTAAGATGTTGGCTCTACGTTGGATTTTGGTCACTTTCTAGCAACCTTAAATCAACCAAATATCAACGTCATTTGACGTCATTATTGGACATCAAAATAACGTTGTCCTTAGCTGCTGGCTTGACCATTAATTTTGGTCACCTGACATCACAACTTAAATCTAACCTAATATTAACGTCTCATGATGTTGTGTGCCTGCTGGGCAATAACTAAATGAACTACAGAATGTTACGTTTACACACACATCCACAAATTACATGTAAATGCATCAGCTTTTGACAGCATAATACTCACTACTCTCACTACTTTTAAAAGGGCTACTTTTTACTCATACTTTGAGTAATATTTACAACAGATACTTTTACTCTACTTGCACTACATTTTTAGGCAAGTAATGGTACTTTTACTTGAGTATGAATTTTCAGTACTCTTTCCACCACTGGCTCTAGGAAGAGTCTTGGTGGTTCCAAACATCTTCCACTTACAGATGATGGAGGCCACTGTGCTTATTGGAACTTTCAGAGCAGCAGAAATTTTTCTGTAACCTTCCATAGCCTTGTGCCTCGAAGCAATCCTGTCTTGGAGGTCTACAGACAATTCCTTTGTCTTCATGTTTGGTTTGTGTTTTGACATGCACTGTCAACCCTGGGACCTTATATAGACAGGTGTGTGCCTTTTCAAATCATGTCCAATCAACTAAATTCACCACAGGTGAACTCCAATTAAGCTGCTGAAACATCTCAAGAATCATCAGTGGAAACAGAATGTACCTGAGCTCAATTTAGAGCTTCACGGCAAAGGCTGTGAAAACTTATGTACATGTGATTTTTCAGGTTTTTTATTTTTAATAAATTTGCAACAATTTCAAAAAATCTTTTTTTCATATTGTCATTATGGGGTATTGTGTGTAGAATTTTGAGGAAATAAATTAATTTAATCCATTTTTAAATAAGGCTGTAGCATAAAAAAAGGTGGAAAAAGTGAAGCGCTTTAAATACTTTCCAGATGCACTGTATATCAGCTCAACCAAAAGGAGCTTGAAAATACTTACACAAATCCAATATAGCATCCCTACTACTGTACATTTACCAATATACTAAAGGTCCAAGTAAAAGAAAAAAGGTTATTTTAATTTCTAAAGTATTTAGGTTAATTTATTATAACACCTTTTGTTAATTTTCTGCAATAACTACATATTTAAATAACAATATTCGGAAATACATTGTTACCAAGAAATCTATTTAGTAAGGTGTAACAGAATTTTGGTCATACCGCCCACCCCTACTAAATATGGATCGCTGTTTGGTCATCAGAGATTCAGTGTGGAGATAAAGGTGGGAATCAGGATCATACATTTTTAACCATAAATATACTATTTGTGTTTATTGTTTGCTTTTAGCGTATATATAAAGTGACTGTACCCATGGTGCAAGACTTACCAAGTGGGAAGCAACTGCCTAAAAACACCCTGGCAACACACTTGGCATTGTGGTGGCAAATTATGTATGGGCAAGCCAAATAATTTGGCTTTGCATAGCACATTCAAAATAAATTGAAACTGGCAACAGCATTGCTTTGGCTAGAGCGAGAGGTCTTTCAATTCTGCCTATGATGTAATAAACACAAAATCCATCTCCCGAAAAAAAGAACATACAGTATTCAAACACTCTCTGGTAATGCTCTCCACATGTATCATTTTTTGAGAGCCACTGTGAATGATGCCTAATGGTGTGTTCTCCATTATACCCCCATGTCACTGTTGTCACTTTCCTTCCAAAATGACAGGTGCTATTTCCAGCCATTCCTGTGCTATTCTCAGCCATGTTACCTGCGGCAGCCCAAGGTGTGACAGCTGCACAGGTAGTCTCCCCTGAAGGACAAACCACAGTCACATGGGTGCACGCCATCACAGTTTGGTAATATATGGACCCAACAGCCCAGAGGACACCATGTCCCCTGAGAAGGTGGAGCTCTCTTTCTCTCCTAATACTAAAATAAAACACAGTCTCATTTCTCAAGCCTTAGAGACAGTCGAGTGGAAAACAAGTTATCTGAACGCAGTGATAAGGCTGAATCGTACAAGTTCTTTCTATTAGGACACCAAAACAAAGCGATAAAAGCTGACAGGCTTTGCTCTGTGAAATCAGTAAACTTTTATCGCACAAAAGAAAGGCAGGCTTATTTTTACCACCACACAATATGCCTTGAGATGAAGTACTGTCTGACTGTTCTGTGGTCGACCAATTATATTTGATCGATGCTGGTCGTTACCTGGGGCCATGCGAGGGATTTCATCAGGATGTTAAGACAGCCTTTTTTTCATGCATGATCTAGCCTGAACCTTATTTCAATAGCCTTCCGATCGCTACTGTTATCTCACTTAACCTTGCTTGAGCTCTGCATGAAAGATAAGCGTTAGGTCAGCCAAGTGATACACTGACATGTAAGCCAGTGGGCCTGCACATTGTTGAGATGGCACTAATCTAACTCAGATCTCCAAGAACTGAAATGGATGTCAGTGGCCACTGATCTAAACATCAAAGCAGCCCAAGTGCTCTAACAGAGAGGGGCTGCCCTTGTGCGCTGTCCATGGTGCTGAGTTGGCAGATGCTCAGGCTCAGACCTAAGAACAGTACCAGCAACAACAAAAAAGTGTCCAGCAAAAAAGAAAAAACAATTCCTAACATACATACATGAAAGAAAATAATAAACCTGTGGACAAGCATTATGCTTGCCAAGAATGAATAAATCCCAGAAATATGAATACAGTACTCAGCATATATGAGTACACCCCTCACAAATCTATCTTTTAAATTCATATATTTAATAAGAAGATATACAATATTATATTTGTGCATTTACACTAGATTAGTCAGTACTGAAGCTAAATCTGGAGCTTATCTAACAGAATAACTTACAATAACGGCCCAACAATTAGTACACCCAAATTTATATGTTATAGAAAAATATTAAATACAAATTTTAAGAATGTAAATATTTAGTTGAAATTTTGCAATATTTTACTTGAATTTAATTGTATTATCTTTCAGTTTCTAAATATGTTCGATGATTAAAATATTATTTTAATAAATATATCTGTTTTATAAATCTGTTTTGTTTAAATGCACCAAATAGCCTACTATGTATATTCACTGAGAAATGGATAAAAATATTCATTTTCAAAACGTGGTGACTCAACTATGCTGAGCACTATATATATATATATATATATATATATATATATATATATATATATATATATATATATATATATATATATATATATATATATAACAGTACATATATGTACTGTACACAACATAAAATGTACATTTCTCGTAAGCAGTACATACTACTGAACAAATTTAAGGCATGCAAACTGTAAGAACAAACAGAATAGACAAAATTAAATTAAATGTTTCATATAATATACACTGAAATATTGTGCACTTTAGTTTGCAAGAACTTTTACTATTAAGAAACTGCAGGACCCTATTAAGTTTTCTTCTTGCAAAAAGCACTCAAAGCTTCAACAAAATCTACAAAAAAAGTACTGTGAATTGTACTGTGTTGACTTTTAAGATAATTTCACTTCAAATTGCTAATTTCCAGACTGTATTTGAATAATTCATGATGGTTTTAACTAAATCTGTTGGTATAATTTACTGTAAGGCGAGATAGAAATATTGTCATAATTTAGCGTTATAAATCACAAATAATTTTAGTTGGAAAAAAATGCTTTTAATGCAATCTATTTAAATTTATTCACTTTTAAGCAGCGAATTTCACTTTCACTTGCTAGGTTTTAAACACATCTGAATATTAATCAATCACAATGCTCTTAATCTGTTGTCATTGAATAATTTTAACAGTTCACTTTTTCAAACTAACATTTGTAAGATTAAACGATCAAACAAAGTAGGCTACTTCATGCCCTGTACAACAAACTAAACCCTCTCCTTAAAACCCAAAAGCATTTTTACACACAAACAGGGTAAATTGCCATCTCGATAACTCACGTGTGCCGTCAAAACGCGTCGCTATAGTATCCAAAAATGTGTTCTGTGGAGCGAGCAATCCCTTCATAACAGGCATTTTCCCGCCCTGATATCGTATTCCCCATCAAAGTGACGCTTCGATGTCAGAGACAAAGGTATGGATACAGTTTGATGCACTCCGGTGAAACTGAGCTTTCAGTGGACTGAGACACGAAGGATCCCGTTCCTTCACGAGCGCGCGGGCAGACTGGATGGGAATGCGCGCCCCCGTGTCACTGGGAGTGACGCCCGCAGGTGCGCGTCAGGTAAATGCGCGCGATCCGTCTGTACAAGCGCCGCGTGAAAATCAATATTCAAGCAGTTGTGGAGCGCGATAATTCAGTTTATCAATTCACATTTGGTGTAAAGATTAAAGGGATGGTCCAACCAAATATGAAAATTTACTTTCCCTCAAGTGGTTCCAAATCTATGAATTTCTTCATTCTGTAAGACACCAAAGAAGATGAAAACATGTAACCACTGACTTCCATACTAGAAGAAACAAATACTATGGAAGTGAATGGTTACAGGTTTTCATCTTCTTTGTTGTCCAACAGAATAAACAAACTCGTAGATTTGGAACCAGAAGATGAAAAAAGATATCTTTAAAAATATCTCCTTTAGTGTTCAACAGAAGAAAGAAAATAAAAAAGGTTTGAAACAAGTAATGTGTGAGTAAATGATAATTATTATTATTTTATTTATTTATTTATTTTTTTTGGTAAACTAACTCTTTAGGACAAGGATTTTTTATATTCTCTATAATATTCAGTTGAAGTCAGAATTATTAGCCCCCTTTTAAAATGTTTTCTTTTTTAAATATTTCCCAAATGATTTTTAACAGAGCAAAGAAATGTTCACAGTATGTCTGATAATATTTTTTTCTTCTGGAGAAAGTATTTTTTTTTATTTCTGCTAGAATAAAAGCAGTTTTAAACTTTTTTAAAAACCATTTTAAGGTCAAAATTATTAGCCCCTTTAAGCTTAGTTTTTTTCGATAGTCTCCAGAACAAACCATTGTTATACATTAACTTGCCTAATTACCCTAACCTGCCTAGTTAACCTAATTAACATAGTTAAGTCTTTAAATGTCACTTTAAGCTGTATAGAAGTGTCTTGAAAAATATCTAGTCAAATATTATTTACTGTCATCATGGCAAAGATAAAATAAATCAGTTATTAGAGATGAGTTAATAAAACTATTATGTTTAGAAATATGTCGAAAAAATCTTCTCTCCGTTAAACAGAAATTGGGGAAAAAATAAACAGGGGGGCTAATAATTCTGACTTCAACTGTATGTCTGATTCCTTTTTGTTTGCCTACTATGGAAATATTTGTGTAAATAACCAGCAATACCCATATAATAAAACATTTTCTGGCTAAAATATGTTTTATAATTAAATATTGTTTTCTGTACAAATATATTTTACTTGCAAAATATATGTTGTCACTGTGTGGCTCAATAAAATACATTTTTAAAATAAAACATTTTAATTAACCTTTATATACTGAGCTATGTTTCAGAATGTAGGCTTATTCGAAGTCGAAAAAATGCATTTCCAACTTTAAAGTATAGATTATAAATATATTATTAACAATTATCATATATTTAGAATGGTGCCATGGTGGTGCAGTGGGTAGCACGATCGCCTCACAGCAATAAGGTCGCTAGTTCAAACCCTGACTAAGTTAGTCGGCATTTCTGTGTGGAGTTTGCATGTTCTCCCTGTGTTTCCTCCTGGTGCTCTGGTTTCCCCCACAGTCCGAAGACATGTGCTATAGGTGAATTAAATAAACTAAGTTGCCTGTAATGTATGTTTGTGAATGCAAGTGTGTATGGATGTTCCCAGTGTTGGGTTGTGGCTGGAAGGGCATCCACTGTGTAAAGCATAAATTGTCGGTTCATTCCGCTGTGGCGACCCCTGATTAATAAGGGGACTAAGTCGAAAAGAAAATAATGGATGAATGAATATATTTAAAATTGCATTCTGAAATAGTTTAGAATACAGACACACACACAAACACACACATAGAAAAAACGAGTTACCCACTTTTGAAAATGAATATCTTAATGAATATCTCAGTGAATATAGACAATAAGTAAAAGTTTTATTAAACAGTTATTCATTCATTCATTCATTTTCCTTTGGCTTAGTCCCTTTATTCATCATGGGTCAACACAGTGGAATGAACCGCCAACTTATCCAGCATATGTTTTACACAACGGATGCCCTTCCAGCTGCAACCCAGTAGGAAACATACATACACACTCATTCACACACACTATGGCTTATTTAGTTTATTCAATTCACCTAGCGCATGTCTTTGGACTGTGGGGGAAACCGGAGCACCTGGAGGAAACCCACACCAACACTGGGAGAACATGCAAACTCCACACAGAAATGCCAACTGACCCAGTCAGGACTCAAACCAGCGACCTTCTTGCTGTGAGGCGACAGTGCTATCCACTGTGCCACCATATGTCACCCTATTAAACAGGTAATTTTATTAAATTATGAGTGTGGTCACTAACATCTTTAGGAATTGAAAAAAAAAATACATTTAATGTCAAATGAGGTATTGCAACAAAAAAAAAACTGCAAGTTAAAAATTTAATTTTTTTATGGTTCTTTTGAATTTTCCTTTTTATTAAATTTTTATTTAATATTCTTCTTTAACATTAATTTGAGTGTATACATTTTTGCACAGCGGTCTTAATTAATTTGTTAAATTAGTTCCAGTTTTGTCTTTGGCACTGATAATGTATACACACAAATATTGTATTGTATAAGATCCTATAAAAGGAATATATTTAAAAGAGAGATCTGTAGTGGGTGTCAAATTAACATTTTCTACATTTTCTTACTAAATAATTAGGCCAATTAAATTTGTAAATGCTTTTTAAAACTATTTCTATATTTTTTACATTAAAAAATGAAGATAGATTGGTCAAAAAATATTTTAGCAAACACATTGGTCAATTTTTGTATGATTTGAAATATATTTAAAAATAATTTTTAAAATATACATAATTTATCATAAGGTAGCAGTAAAACTTTTCAAAGAAAACGACAAATGAAAAACAGGCCTAAATTTAGAAAGAAGCATTAGCACATACCTTACCCACTTTAGTGCATTGTTAGCATAAAGGTAATTAATCATTCTCACAAGATGGCCTAGTTCAGTCAGCGCTGAGCACTCTGTTGAGTGTCTGTTTCACCTTAAGTTAATACAGTACCACTGCTCAGCTGGTTTGGGGTCTTGAGGAAGTCCCCAAAACCTATTTGACCCACCATATATATTGAAATATATGCATACCTGCTTAGAAAAATGTATATACCTTTGCGTAACAGAAATATATCTCATGTAGGGTAGGCTACAACTGTACAAATAGCTGTGGTTTTCTATCGTACAGTCAAGAAGAGCTTTATTGTTTTTCCTTGTATGTTCCTTGCTTTGTGTGTGTGTGTGTGTGTAGTCATGTGAAAAATGTTAGGACACCCTATTGAGTTTCATGCTTTTCCATTTCAGGGCACAATAAAAAAAAAACAACTTAGCAGGTCTAAACATTTGGAAGACAAAAGCTCAGATGAAAAAAATCACATGACATCTCACATGTCATTATTTTACAATAATAAAGCCAAAACAGAAAAGCCATGAGTGACATACGCAGGACGCCCTATATCAGGGGTTTCCAAACATTTTTAGCCATGAACCCCCAAAATAACAATTCCAGTTACTCATGAGCCCCATTAGCCTCAGAGGTGGTTATTAACATACAAACAATTCACTTTCTCATCTACTGTACTGAGGCACAATAATTACATCACAAGTCTATTCTTGGTTTAATTTTGGAGACTGCCACTTGGAAATCATCCTGCATGTTTTTTCATAGCCTTTATTTTTAATGTACTCTCTCAAAAATAAAGGTAAGAAAGCTGTCACACTCTTTTTAAAAGGTATATTTGTAACTAAAGGGCCCTTATATGAATACCTCAAGGGTACATATTTGTGCCTAAAAAGTACAAAAGTGTACCTCTTGAAATTTTTAGTACAAATATATTTCTTGAGATACCAATATGAACTATTTAAGTACAAATGTGTACCATTTGAGGGCAACCCAGTGGCTTAGTAGGTAGTGCTGTTGCCTCACAGCAAGAACGTCGCTGGGTCACAGGTTCGAACCTCGGCTGGGCTGGGTCAGTTGGCGTTTCTGTGTGGAGTTTGCATGTTCTCCCTGGGTTCGCGTGGGTTTCCTCCGGGTGCTCCGGTTTCCCCCACAGTCCAAAGACATGCAGTACAGGTGAATTGGGTAAGCTAAATTGTCCATAGTGTATGAGTGTGAATGTGTGTGTGGAAGTTCCCAGAGATGGGTTGCGGCTGGAAGGGCATCCGCTGCGTAAAATCGTGCTGGATAAGTTGGCGGTTCATTCCGCTGTGGCGACCCCGCAAGGGACAAAGCCGACAAGAAAATGAATGAATGAATGTGTACCATTTGAAAAGGTACCACCCCAGTGACAGCTCTCGTACCTTTATTTCTGAGAGTGTAAGTGAGTACCGTAAATCTGTCAAAGTTGAACATTGTGCCGTAAAATCAATTGCTGCAACTGATGCTATTGCTAAGTCGTTAATCTAACCTAATGACCCTAGTGGTCGCAATCCATTGGAAAAAAAATAAAGTTTTTTTTATTTGCATGTTCTTTTTTAAATATAACTATTAAATACTATTTTATCTTCTGTAGTTTATGGATAAAATATGGTCATTCTAATAGTTTAATAAAATGTACTCGATTTTTGGAAATCACAAAGCGACCCCCGCCCACCCCCTTACCCCCATTGTCCCGCATCCCACATATATGGGAATCACTACCCTGTATGATTCAGATGCTTGTACAGAGTTCAGTTACAGCAATCCTCTACTGTAAGTGCCATCTGAAATTGTCTGTAGGTTTTGTAGTTTCACTTTTTGTCAATGAATAGTTTATTTTCATTGGCTTTAAAGTGAAATAACTGAACATAAACAGAAAATTTCAGATGGCACTTCAGATTTTAGCAGTAATTAAAGTAATCATTTATTTACTGTTATAAGTCCCTTAGATCATTCCGTAGAGGAGTTTTGGAGATTTATGTCTGGTCACTATACTACTTTAGCACCTTTATTTTTTTTCTTTCTGATTCAGCTGTTCTGTTGTAGATTTGCTGGTGTGCTTGGGATCATTGTCTTGTTGCATGACCCAAATTTAGCTAAGCCTTACCTGTAGGATAAGCGTTGTGTTCACGCACACCTGAAAGCTCCAAGCCTTTTAATGTCACTTAAAGTTTTATAGAAGTGTCTTGAAAAATATCTAGTCAAATATTATGTGTTGTCATCATGGCAAAGATAAAATAAATAAGTTATTAGAAATGAGTTAATTTGAGTGAATTTAATAGGGTGCCTTCAATTTTTTATTTCAATATGGCCAAAACTGTATATAATGCACATTGTAATTATTTCTCTAAAATATATTTTAGCTAGGGAACACGGTGGCTTAGCGGACAGCTCACTGTCGCCTCACAGTAAGAAGGTCACTGGTTCAATTACCGGCTGAGCCAGTTGACATTTCTGTGTGGAGTTTGCATGTTCTTCCCATGTTCGTGTGGGTTTTCTCCGGGTGCTCCAGTTTCCCCCACAGTCCAAAGACATGCGGTTAAGGTGAATTGATTAAATTAAATTAGCCGTAGTGTATATGTGTGCATGTGAGAGTGTATGGGTGTTTTCCAGTACTGGGTTGCAGCTGGAAATGCATCCACTGTGTAAAACATGTGCTGGATAAGTTGGCGGGTTCATTCTACTGTGGCGACCCTTGATGAATAAAGGGAATTAGCCAAAGGAAAATAAAGGAAAGTTTAGCTAATACATTTTAGCTTTTTTTGTATATGTGTTTAAATATATATTTGTATGTTTTTATCTTATCAACATACTGTACACTACTTTATTTATTTTTTTAACTATCATTGAGTATTGAACAAAATGTAAAAATTATAATATACAATAAAATGTTAATTCAAATACAATAATAAAAATGAAAGAAAGAAAGAAAGAAAGAAAGAAAGAAAGAAAGAAAGAAAGAAAGAAAGAAAGAAAGAAAGAAAGAAAGAAAGAAAGAAAGAAAGAAAGAAAGAAAAAATGGTATGAGGCAATTGCAGCTTAAAAAAATTCACATATAAACCTAATGCCTTTTGCTTTATTATTTTTCAATTCAAGTAACAACTGAATATAATGTTTCCTATCTATTAAAAGATTGGGTTTTCCTTTAGCCCATTAATATTCGTGTATATGGTACTTTCCCATAATCAAACAAATATTAACAATGACCACATTTGGTGGTAAACCTTCTCTATAAAAATAGAAAACTACATCTTTCTCAGAAAAAGAAACTACTGTACTTCAGTTGTTAGCAAAATATGACATATGGCTGACGTAGCATGTTTTAATAGCCAAATTAAAAATCTGCATATTCAATAAAATGCAAATATGTATACCATCTTTTTTTTTCTATTCTATTGTTTTTTCATAGCCTTGATTTAAAAGAAAAGACATTGTCAATGTCTATCCCTTACAAACACTTTTAGTTATTTAGGTGCATTATCATTTTTTAAATATAAAATATAACATGTTAAAGTAGTTAGTGAAGCAAAAGCTTGATTTGCTTTTCCATGGTTTAATTACAATATTTTTTTTATAAAATATTTTTTTCAGTATTTCAACCAATGAGTTGCATTTATTTTTACTATATTTTTTTACATTTTATATTGTGTTGCCATTTCAATTTTACAATTAGATTGTATAAAGTTAAACTGTGGATTACTGTAAACAGAATAATTTTACACTAAGAAACTACGAAAGTGCATAGTTATTGGGTAAAAACACTGAAGTCAACCATTCTGTGAAACAGATCACACAAAGCAGGCTATACCGCCATCTACTGTTCATACGGTCGCAATACCCTCCTTTGTACTTTTTTATTACAGCACAACTACACTACAATGGACAAAATTAGAGAGACAGTGAAATAAATATTTAAGCAATGTGGCATAATAGAGGATTCATTGAACATTTTTCTTAAAGAATTACGTTAATTTCATATCCAGTATTGCTGGGGTAAAGTTTAAGATATGATTACTAGCAACAAATTGACGAATCTTATAAAACATATCTGCATCTGTTTCTTGTGTAGGGTATTGACACACACTTAATACATATTTAAAAGTCAGTCTGTTTTATTATGCTTTAATAATCACATTTAGGTGAAAGCAAAAAGAGGCTTTTAAGCATCAAAACAGCAAGTTAACAGGTTGGATATTTTTTCATATATTAGTTATAGTAGTATATAATAGTTTTTTTTACTAATATATTTTATTATTATTTATTATTTTTTCTAATATTTAATATATTGCTAATATTTTTACTATATATACTTTTTTATAGTCTTCTTAGAGTGTTTCAGTGTAACAATAGTTTACATAATAGAAAAAAATAGATTGTCAGGTTTATTTAATAAGAATCATTTGACACCATATTTAGAGCTCCAGCATACCAATTGATTGTAATTGCAAGTTTTTTTTTTTGTCATTATCCTTCAAATGACTCATTTAGCTTTACCCATTAATCAGAAAGATGTTTTTCGTTTGGAATAGTTTTAACAAATATATTAGAATCAATTTTTATATATTTTAGTACAGGTCAGAATAAGCATGTTGTTAAATTTGTGTGTATACATGTATATGTGTAATTGGTGTTGAAAAAGTTATTACAATCTTAAGCCTTTCTTAACTTTTTTAAAATAAGCACACAAAAATAACAACACATACTTGCACATTGCATCTTTCATACCTTCACATTAAGATAAAACACAAAAATAACAGGACGCATGCACTGTAAAACCCAACAGTCAACTTTATCAAATGAAATGAGTGTAGTTAACTCAAAATTTACTGAACATTAATTCTACTTATTTGAAAAGAGTTTGAACTCAGTGTTGAAGGTAATGAGTTAATTAAATACCTCATTACTTTAACTTAAATGGAGTAAGTTCACAGTACTCATATAGATTAGTTTTTTAACTCATTTGTTGCAATCGGTTTCCTCAAATGGTTTGAGTTGGAGAGAACGGGGAGAACATACAAACTCCACACAGAAACGCCAACTGACCCAGCCGAGGCTCGAACCAGCGACCTTCTTGCTGTGAGGCGACAGCACTACCTACTGCGCCACCGTGTCGCCTTATTGGGTTTTACAGTACTCAATTAGTTTGAGTTCACTTCATTATCAGGTTTTACTGTGCTCAGTTTGCTTCATTTACTCAAATGGAGTAAGTTCACAGTGCTCATTAGGATTAGTTTTTGAACTCAAATTGTTTGTTGCAATGGTTTCCTCAAAAGGTTTGAGTTACCTTAACTTTTTGGGTTTTACAGTGTAGTTTCACATTACTATTCATATTTTCATATTAAAAAACTAAAACAAAAAACTATCATAGCACATATTTTCATATTACTACTTTCTTTCTTTCACATTAAAAAACATAAACAAAAATATAGCTGCAAGCAGCCATTTAGGGGCCAAGCACTTTACAGCCAGAATGAGCAAAGCAGTCCTAAGCCAGAATGAACAAAGCTGTCCAGAGGCCAAAAACGGTGGCAGAGTTACAAATGTGATGTGTTGTCGTCAGTGTTAGGTGACAATGAAGAACTTAAAGTTGGGTGTCAATATATTTAAGCACTGCAGAGAGACAGCTTCAGATGCAGTTTGACATTATACCAGCACATTTGTAGATGCTGTGAACAAAAACCGTTTTGCCTATTGACATGAATTTCACAACACTTAGTCATCATGGTCTGATGATGAGCCGAGTTAAATTTGGTGATATTTCGGTAAACGGTCTAGCAGGAGTTTGCAAAAGAGTTTTTGCAAAATCAAAATCAATATGGCAGACAGGACGTTTAGCCAAATATGGCATATTTGGTATCAATGTTCTTGGCATGACCCAAGGAATAAGTTGAGATCATTTTTTTAATAAACATATGCAGACTAAAGATTTTAGCAAATTCATGAATCATTGATGGTTAGTGAACGGTTTATAACTTGTGACCACTAGGTGGCGCTGTTAGCAAATTTATGTGTTGGAGTCATTGTGAGTTGCCAATGACAGACCTAAAGATCAGTGTCAATATGTTTAAGTATTGCAGAGTCGCAGCCTTAGATGCACATTGACATTGTGCTAACACATTTGTTGATGCCGTAAACAACAACTGTTTCGCTAATCAATATGATGTCCATAGCTTTTGGTCAGCATGGTCTGAAGATGATCGGAGTCAAATTTGGTGAAAATTGAATCAACGATCGAGGAGGAGTTCGCAAAAACACGTTTTTGAACAAAATCAATATGGCGGACAGGAAGTTTGCCGTAATATGGCATGTTTGGTAGCAATGTTCTCGGCATGACCCAAGGAATAATTTGATGTCAATTTTACCACATTAAACCTATGCAATCCACATTTTTTAGCCATTTTGGAAGATTCATTATTGATGCTTAGTTAAGGGTTTATACCGCATGACCACTAGGTGGCGCTGTTGCCAAATTTATGCGTGGTGGTTATTGTGAGTCGCCAATGACACACCTAAAGTTCAGGATCAATATGTTCAAACATTGCAGAATTACAGCCTCAGACGATCTTTGACGTCGTGCCAGCACATTTGTCGGTGGCGTAAACAAAAACCGTGTTGTGTATCAACATGAATTCCATAACTTTTTGCCAGCATGGTCTGAAAAACATCGGAGTCAAATTTGGTGAAAATCGGAAAAACAGTCTAGGAGAAGTTAGAAAAAATAGGTTTTCAACCAAAAATAAAAATGGCGGACAGGAAGTTGAGTTCATTTTGGCATATTGCCAAATACTGCTCCAGACATTTTTTTGAGTACCTTCAGGGCATGGTGTCAAAGATGCATACCATGTTTTGTAATGATACGTGAATACGTTTGTGAAATATAGCATTTTTGACAAAAATCTAAATGGGCGACGCCCAAATTGCCTGACCTAGGAAAATCGGACATTATTCGACTCGGCATGCTCTGTCGGATGTGAAGAGACCAGTTTTATTAGTTTTGGACGGAGGGCTGAGAAGATAAAAAAAGAAATTTTCTGTATCTCCGGACCACTAGGGGGCAGTGCTCCAAAACGTTGCAGATAACCTCAAACCATGGTTGTCATAACACACACCAAGTTTGGTGTGAATACGTCAATGCGTTACAGAGATATCGCTTCAAGTCGATTTTCGCAAGCTCTACATTAGATTTGTTCGCAAGTTAAACAAAAATGGTTAGTCGAATCAGCTTGAATTCCATAACTTTTGGTCAGCATGGTCTGTATTATGTGATTCAATTTTAGTGAAAATCGGATAAACGGCCTGGGACGAGTTTGATCAAACAGGTTTTGCAAAAAATTCAAAATAGCTAAAAAAATTCATGATGGAAAATTACATCATAGAGTGCTTTTAAATCGGAGGATTCAGAGGAAAAAAAAGAATTTTGACTGTAGCCAATTCGGTTCAAAAGTTATAATGATAAACATAAGTGAAACTTTGGACAAGTGGTGGCGCTAGAGAGTTTGAGTTAGAGACTTCAGGTTTGCTGTGGTTCATGTTGACACTGCCCTCCAAATTATACAACTTTCCTGCGTACAGTTTTATGGGCTGTCATTCAAATCTGGCGGAAGAAGAACAAAGATGACTTAAGATTGTACATTACTTTTTTACCAAACACTGTCTGTTATTTATTGGCGGTTCATTCTGCTGTGCCGTCCCCAGAGTAAAAGAAAATGAATGAATGAATGTCTGTAATTTATATTTTGATTTCACAAAACTTATTTAAAACACTTTTTAATGATAAATAATTTAATTTGATACAGACACTAAAATGGGGCGTCTCGTCATTGACCCATATATTGAATGCTTATAATTTGGTTGTAAATAAATATGCAAGCTCATGCAAACAAAGACACAAATGAAGCTCTGTTCGCAATGATTAAGCTTACGGAAAAGAATGATTGCCAAGCAGGGTGACTGTCATGTGCACAGGTGACGAGAAGCATTAATCACAGAGATCACTTGATGAGGCTGATTAACAGTTTTTGTCAACTGAAACAATGAATGCACTGCCTCTCATCCATTACTCACAGCTTTTATTCACATATTACCTATTTTTTTACACTTTATAGAGATCCTTGTGAAATAACTCAATCAAAGAAAGAGTAGATTCTTTCAAAACACCATAAATAAGGACATGCATACAATTTTAAGATGCTTCTACAATGAAGTGTCTAATGATTATACATGTAACATTGTGGAATACAGTATATTTAGAAGTTTTACAACAAAGCTTTCTACATAATTAAATGTTCAAATGGAATTTGTTTCTGTGATTTTAACTTGCTGATTTTTACATTTTTAATTATTATTGTTAAAAAATACATTACCCATGATGCTGTACAGAAAATTCCACCAATCATAGAGCAGCAGGCAGAAAAGCAGAGCACAGGTATTTAGCTCTGCCCACTCGAAAGTATCAGACATTTGAAATGTGTTTCTAGCTAATTGTAGTTTAAAGTTTGGTACATAATCTTCTTAGCTGTCAATATGTTTCATATACCTTTTGTATAGGCTCTCTGATTGAATAACTGGAGTAACATGATTAATAATTTTATTTTAGGTCATTGTTAAGAATGTTGTTTAAAGGGATAGTTCACCCTAAAATATTTACTCACTATTTACTCACCCAAACCTTTATCATACTGTATATTTTGTGAAACGTTAAACCAGTTGGTGGCAGCACGGTGGCGCAGTGGGTAGCGTTCTCACCTCACAGCAAGAAGGTCGCTGTTGTTTGGAACATCACCAAAAAACAAACAAACATGTAAGACATTTTCGGGGGCTGTTCACAAGTTCTTTCCAATGGAGGCGCATGGCTTGCAGTTTTGCAACATTAGCTGCCAGCTGATTTTGTGAGATGGCAGTGTTCATGTAAAATGGGCCAGGTGATCAGCAAAAATGGGCCAATCAGACTGCTCATTTTATCTTAACACATTCAGGTAAACTGTGGCAGTAATGACCAATTATGGTCCCACTTTATATTGTGTCGCTTATACCTGTGAACTTACATGGTAATTAGATGTGTAAGTAGTATATAACTAAAGTGTATGTACACACTGGTACAGAGTATTTACTTGTGTATACTGGTATAACTACACTCATGTAACAACCCACTGAATAGTATGTGTAAGTACAAATGTGTAACAGGACATTGGTAACAACACTAGGAAAGTACACATCTGTAACAAGAATTATGTAAGTGCATTGTGTAACAACAATATGTACTTGCAGATGTATTTCCACTTCCACACCTGTTTGCAGATTATGCACTTGTGAACACTGTATGGCAGAACTAATGCTGCATTAGAAGGTTTCACCTTGTTATACACGTGTACTTGCATGGTAAATCCACAGGATCCACTTAATATAAAGTGTAAAATGGTCACAAATGACTGTTCATACATTCATTCATTTTCTTTTCGGCTTAGATGGGTTGCAGCTGGAAGGGCATTCACTGTGTAAAACATATGCTGGATAAGTTGGCGGTTCATTCCGCTGTGGCGACCCCAGAATAATAAAGGGACTAGGCCGAAACGAAAATGAATTTTATTTTAAACTTTATATTGTGGACTGTTCCTGTGGAGTTACCATGTAACTACACTGTTATTAAAGTGTTGCATAGAAGATATTTCTACAAGTTACACAGTAATTTGTGACCATTTTACACTTTATATTAAGTGGACAGTTCCTGTGGAGTTACCATGTAAGTACACTGGTATCACAAGGTGAAACCTTCTAATGCAGCATTAGTTCTGCCATACAGTGTTCACAAGTGCATGATCTGCAAACAGGTGTGGAAGTGGGAAAACATCTGCAAGTACATATTGTTGTTACACAATGCACTTACATAATTCTTGTTACAGATGTGTACTTTCCTAGTGTTGTTACCAATGTCCTGTTACACATTTGTACTTACACATACTATTCAGTGGGTTGTTACATGAGTGTAGTTACACCAGTAATACAAAAGTAAATACTATGTAAACGTGTGTACATACACTGTAGTTACATACTACTTACACATCTAATTACCATGTAAGTTCACAGGTATGCGACACAATATAAAGTGGGACCAAAATTATTTTTCTTTATAAAAAAATATTGATTATTTAATAAAATCAGCATATTTTTTCAGAGAGGCCATCAAGACATGGATTATGAATTGTTATTTCTTAATGTACTTTTTTTTTAATTGATTTATCATTATTGACAAGTAATATTGGATAAGCCAGGCCACTCACTTTGACTATTTCTGGTGTGGTCTCAGAATGAGGCATTGCCACTCCCCTGTTAGCAACCTCAGACCAATAAATTATTTAGCTAAATGTCAAGTACTGTTAGGCCAACAGTTTGAAATTCTTTGCAGTCATTGACTGTTATTGTCATTGTGCAGCGCCATTGATGTGATCCAAGTGAAGTGAAAAGACCAGTGAAGAGATGATGCCAAGGTATCCATAATCCTGGACCAGGCCGTATCCTGAGCAGATGCTGTGGCGGTCATGGAGGAGTGGAGCGCATGAGACTGATTCCTGAAAGACCCCAGTGACAGAAGAGTCCTGGCATTGATCCTATGGGCCAGCCTGAACACTCGCCGGTGACCTACTTACAGTACACATGCAGCTTCTCCACGGTGGACATCCAGTGTTCTCCAGCCTCCGGTACCTAGACTGCAGCTCTGAACAAGTAGTTTGGCCAGAGGAGAAATGGTTGTGCACAACTGAGCCTGTTTCTCTCTAGGTTTTTTCGTTCAGTTTCATCAATTGGCGGAGTTTGTTCCTCGCCACTGTCGCCACTGGCTTGCTTGTTTTGGGACTTGTGGAGCTGTGCATCGATGGATTGGCTCTTTAGTGTTTGGACTTTCAGGAGTAAAATTTAAACCACACTTAACTGAACTGAACTCTGAAAACTGGACTGACACAGTTTCATTATATTTGAACTTCTATGTTAAGCTGCTTTGACACAATCTACGTTGTAAAAGCACTATATAAATAAACATGAATTGAATTTAAAGACATTTAAAGAGATAAGAACCATAAATGATCCATTTTACCTGATGTCCCAATTTGCATGATGTCACCCACTATTGACTTCCATAATAGGAAAAACAAATACCCATGGATGTCAACGGTTACCGGTTCCCAACATATATTTTCTTTTGTGTTCAATCTCAAACAGGTTTGTGACAAGTGAAGGGTTAGTAAATGATGAGAAAATTTAAAATGTTTGGTGAGCTGTCCTTTTAAATACTTTAAGATTGCAAAAATAAAAAGGTGTATTAATATTAATTACAAATTAATTTCTAGTTGGCAGTCTATATAGCCACAAATGTAAAAAAAAAAAACGGACAAAATACTTCATGTAGGCTAAAGTCACACATTTTCAAGGACTCAAATAGAGAGAATGCTTTGAAATAGATAACTACAATCAGATATAATAACTTAAGCGTTTTGACCAGCCAAGAGATCAAATAAAGCTTGCTATATTAATTATTAAATGTTTAAACAGCCTGCCATACTATAATAGTCATGTATTCTGACAGAAGGCACTTCCGCTAGAAGCGGATTGGTCCGCACTCGGTGACATCACATTGATGATGCTTTGTGGGGCCGCCTAGAGATTTAATTACGGATCTCTGTTCGCACTAAATATTATACGAGCCGTTTTTCCTCGCGTTTAACCTTTTTGTGGATTTAAATGTGTCTGATTTTACCATTTGCTAAAAACAAAGACCTTTCCTTGGAAGATAAAAGCCGTTCTCGGGTGTCTTTTCACCGGACGCGCGCATTGATTCTGGAGCCAGTGTTTTTGTTAGTGAGCGATCCTGGGACGAGCGCTCGGTCTGTCGGCATGTTAGGATACCCGTCTAAAGGATTATAAACCACCAGTAAAACAGTACTGCAGTCGCTAAAGTAAGTATAATAACCCGACAGGTGAAGAAGAAAGACATAGGTTGGGTATTTAGGCTATACATCACCTGTAGCAGTGCTTCACGGCTGGAAAAAAACGTCTTAAACCAGCCTAAGATGGTTTGCTGGTCGCAGCTGGTTTAAGATGGTCTCCAAGCTTGTTAAATCTAGTCTTCGCTTGGTTTTGATCGGAGAGAAGCTGCATTAACAGATAACAAAAGTAGACAAACCTTGGAACCAGACAGTAGATCAGCCTGAGCATCTTAAACCATACGAAACTGGTCATGGTGATAATAGACATATGCTGTTTTAAATTGGTTTTGTTTAGCAGGGTTCGTGTCAAATATTTCACAATTATAGTGTTTTATGTTAATGCTGATGAATGCATATGTATAATATGTTTGAATATGTGAATAATATATAGAATAATTTACGATGTAGTAATAATAGATTTTTTTAGAGCTGAGATTAAATATATTATGAAGAATGATATGTTTAGGCTAATACATATATACCGTATGTACTTAGATACAAAAACGTGTTACTCCGTATGATATTGTTTTCCTTTAATAAGAACGTACTTGTTTAATTTTTATTATGTATTAATAAGAATGTAATATTTAAGAATAATAGGGTTGTAACAGCTGAGACAAAAATGTATATGAATTATTTATAGACTGTAGATGCAAAATCCTCTTGGTCCATCTGACATGTTTTCTGTTAAATTAGAATTTTTATGAGGCTCCTATGTTTTATGTTCAGTAATTTAACTTAAATTGACTATTAACATTTTTATTGCCGTTAAAGTGAAAGTACTAAACTTAAACATAAGGGCCTCTTAAAAAAATGCTTTATAATAAATAAAAATCAACAGTCGGAGGTTTGTATTTGAGGTGTTCATATACATAAATAATGTGTATGTGTGACTATAAATAATTTATACATCATTTTTTATTCTAAAGGTTGGTGAAATCCAAGATTAAAACCAGTGATGGACCATTTGGCGACCACTAGTAGCGCCCAGGGGCCGGCACTGTGTGAGCCCTCTTATCCTCCCTGTAAAATGGCCCGTATGGAAAATTGTAGAGATCTACCTGTACCTGGAGTCACACCTGTTAGCTCCAAACAGACATCACACACTAACAGGAGGAAAGGTATTCATTAATGACCATACATGTAGCATACCATATAAGTTCATGCCATTTTTTGAGTAATATAGTCCCTCTTTCTTTCAACGCAGGTAGTTTACTTCCTGTATTCTGCATGGTGGAGCAAAGTGATGCCCCACCATCCGAAGGGAAGAGGTCGGAGCATGCAGAATTTGTGCTTCTGAAGAAAGACCTGCTGTTCAGCCAGATTACAGAAGCTGCATTGCAAGAGCTGGGATACACACACACCGCAGCGGCTCTGGCTACAGGTACACACACACACACACTGATGAATAATTCACACTCAATTCCAGTTGAATATTTAAGCCTAAAGGATAGGGACGGAATAGACTGCGACTATGAAAAAACTACAACCTGCATCATATTATCTTACATTTTATGCTTTATACATAAATTAGCTTTTAGAAAATTGGTGTGGGAAAAAACAGTTTTAAAAAAGAAGTGTTTTATTCTCATCAAGGCTATGCTGATTGAACAAATATTGGGATATAGTAACATTGTGAAATAAATTTCCTATTTTAATATATATTTCAGGATGCAATTCGGAGCTTAAAATAGCTTTTTTAAAGGGATAGTTCACCCAAAACTGAAAATTCTGTCATCATTTACTCTTCACTTGTTCAAAACTTGTTTGAGTTTCTTTCTTCTATTGAACACAAGGGAAGATATTTTAAAGAAAGCTGGAAACTGGTAACCATTGACATCCATAGTATTTGTTGTTCCTACTATGGTTTCTAACATTCTTCAAAATATCTTTTTTTTGTGTTCAATAGAATATAGAAACTCATAAAGGTTTGGAACCACTTAAATAAGGAGTACATATTAATTTTTGGGTGAACTATCCCTTTAAATTCATTGTGCTGAAAATGTTAGTCCTGCTTGAAGGGATAGTTTATTAAAAAAATACAAATGTTGTCGTCATTTACTCTCCCAAGTGTTTCAAACCTGGATGTAAAATAAAAATAATAAAAAATAAGATATTTTGAATAATTGTGTAAACCAGCTGCCATTGCAAATGGTGAGCAAATTTAATATTTCTAATGGAAACCATGATAGAATATTTACAGGATTCTGTGATTAATGGAAAGGTCACAAGAACAGTATTTTTAATCAATGTAATGCATCCATGCTAAATAAAAGTATTAATTAAATATAACCAAGCCCATGCCTCTGAACAGAGTACATATAATTAAAAAAAAATCAGCAATTACATCTAACTGATAATTTTTAACAGCAATGTTATATATTTAATAAATAAAAGTATTAATTAAATATTACCAATCCAATGCCTCTGAACAGAGTACGTACAATTAAAAAATATTTTCAGCAATTATATCTAACTGATCATTTTTAACTGCAATTTTATATATTTAATAAATAAAAGTTTTAATTAAATATTACCAATCCCATGCCTCTGAATAGAGTACGAACAATTAAAAAATATTTTCAGCAATTATATCCAACTGATCATTTTTAACTGCAATTTAATATATTTAATAAATTAAAGTATTAATTAAATCTAACCGAGCCCATGCTTCTGAACAGAGTACATATAATTAAAAAATATTTTCAGCAATTATATCTAACTGATCATTTTTAACTACAATTTAATATATTTAATAAATTAAAGTATTAATTAAATCTAACCGAGCCCATGCTTCTGAACAGAGTACATATAATTAAAAAATATTTTCAGCAATTATATCTAACTGATCATTTTTAACTACAATTTAATATATTTAATAAATTAAAGTATTAATTAAATATTACCAATCCCATGCCTCTGAACAGAGTACGTACAATTAAAAAATATTTTCAGCAATTATATCTAACTGATCATTTTTAACTGCAATTTAATATATTTGATATATAAAAGTATTAATTAAATCTAACCGAGCCCATGCTTCTGAACAGAGTACAAATAATTAAAAAATATTTTCAGCAATTATATCTAACTGATCATTTTTAACTGCAATTTAATATATTTAATAAGTAAAAGTATTAGTTAACTCTTACCAATCCCATGCCTCTGGACAGAGTACGTACAATTAAAAAATATTTTAAGCAATTATATCTAACTGATCATTTTTAACTCCAATTTAATATATTTAATAAATAAAATTATTAATTAAATATTACCAATCCCATGCCTCTGAACAGAGTACTTACAATTAAAAAATATTTTCAGCAATTATATCTAACTGATCATTTTTAACTACAATTTAATATATTTAATAAATTAAAGTATTAATTAAATCTTACCAATCCCATGCCTCTGAACAGAGTACACATGATAAAAAATATTTTCAGCAGTTATATCTAACTGATCATTTTTAACTGCAATTTAGTAAGTTACACAATTAAAAATCATCAACATTGTCTTCATCTACAATCCCACACAATTTAACTTGCCTTGTACTGATTTTTTTTAAAATCCATATGTGCCTAATTTTACTGCTTATGTGTATAGTTATGAAAAATATTTAACTTATATGATGCCCAAATTAAGTATTTAATCATGCAATGTTTAAAAAAATACAAGATGTGGAATAAAGAATTGAGAAAGAAGTGCAGAAAACATGTCCGAAGCTAACAATAAGTATCAAAAGGAACAGAAACTATTTATGGATCATATATACATTACCTGACAGAAGTCTTGTCACCTATCCAAGTTTTAGCAACAACATATAATAACTTGACTTCTAGTTAATTATTTTGTATCAGAAGTGGCTTATATGAAAGGCAAAGACCTCTAGATTACGCTTATTTTACCAAAATAAAATTTGATCATGCCTTAATTTTTTAATTATTTAATTAGGACAATAAGGTCTGACTTTGCTGAGACATAAGTCTCGTCACTTAACAGAAATAATGTAAAGTATAGAATATAAAGTCATAGTGCAGTGGGAAAAGAATTGATATTGTGTATGACTCTCAAGGGCTTGGACGACTGCATCCATACAGTACATCTCTGCAATGACTCAAATAGCTTATTAATAAAGTCATCTGATATGGCAAAGAAAGCATTCTCGCAGGATTCCCAGAGTTGATAAAGATTCTTTGAATTCATCTTCAATGTCTTCTCCTTCATTTTACCCCAGGCATGCTCAATAATGTTCATGTCTGGTGACTGGGCTGGCCAATCCTGGAGCACCTTGACCTTCTTTGCTTTCAGGATGTAATGTAAAAGTCAACATAAATGTCTTGATACCTCAGGCTGTTGATGTTGCCATCCACTCTGCAGATCTTTTGCACGCCCCCATACTGAATGTAACCCCAAACCATGATTTTTCCTTCACTAAATTTGACTGATTTCTGTCAGAATCTTGGGTCCATGCGGGTTCCAATAGATATTCAGCAATATTTGTGATGATTAAGATGCAGTTCAATAGATGATTCATCAGAAAAATCTATCTTCTGCCACTTTTCCATATGATCAACTAGAAGTCAAGTTATTATTTGTTGCTCTTACAACTGAGATCAACGACAAGACTTTAGTCAGGTGGTGTAGTATTCACATATTATAATAATGTTCATGTCTGCAACAGGTCAGATTCAAGTTGGCCATTGGAACCCTGTGGCATTGTCCAGCGTGACAGACGTCTCTGACGCTACAGTAGGAGACATGCTTCAAGACCTGTACCACGTCATCACCTTAAGAATAAAGCTGCACAGGTACAGCACACACACACACACTTACTCTGAGTGTCACATTTCTCTCAAAACATTCAGAATTAAAACTCCTCTGATTTATGATTAAGGCTAATTTTCGCAGGCAATTTAGTATTAAAACTAATTTCAAAATTATTAAAAGTTATTATAGCTATTAAGGTTTTGAGGATAAACGCTTAATAATGTGGCTATTTGTGAAATAATAATTATTTGTGATTAATGTCCCACAGTGTAATTAATTACTGCAGTACATTGTTTTTCTACTTTGTTTTTGTTTTTTCTCACTGACTCACACACATTCTCTCTCTCTCTCTCTCTCTCTCTCTCTCTCTCTCTCTCTCTCTCTCTCTTTCTCTCTCTTAGTGTTTCTAAATTAGAGGACTTGCCTGCTGAGCAATGGACTCATTCTACAGTCAGAAATGCTCTAAAGGATCTGCTGAAAGAGATGAATCAGAGCACATTGGCTAAAGAGTGTCCATTATCTCAGGTATGGCTTCTTAAAAATCTTTTTGTATATAATTACTCACTGTAAATACATTATAGGGTTGGTAAAAAGTAATAATGCAATATCTAATGGCTATAGAACTTGTAGTATCACTGGATTCATGATGAAAACAGCCTCTAAATAAATTATAGATATAGGATTTCATATTTCTTGCATCGAGTAGTACAAGTATCTATACAAAAGGCAGTATTATGTGCCTACTTACATTTCAAACATTCTGTATTTTACCAAATACAGCTTGTATGTTAATGCTTTAATCAGCTTAATAGCATGTACAGTTGAAGTCAAAATTATTCTGTGATTTTTATTTTATTTATTTAAAATATTTTTAAAAATATTTTTTAATAATTTTAAACAGAGCAAGTAATTAAAAAAAAATCTTCTAGAGAAAGTCTTATTTGTTTTATTTTGGCTAGAATAAAAGCAGGTTGTATTTTTTAAGGTCAAAATTGTTAGCTCTCTTTTATTTGACTGTCTACAGAACAAACCACTGTTATTAAACCTTTAAATTGCACTTTAAGCTCAATACTAGTGTCTTAAATATCTAGTAAAATATTATGTGCTGTCATCATGTCAAAGATGAAATCAGTTATTAGAAATGAGTTATTAAAACTATTATGTTTAGAAATGGTTTGAAAAAAATCTCCTCTCCGTTAAATGGAAATTGGGGAAAAAATATACAGGGTGGCTAATAATTCAGGAGGGCTAATAATTCTGACTTCAACTGTAGCTACAGAATAAAATAGTGCTAATTGCCTCATCTTGAGTATAAAGAGCAGAACTATGATCGAAGAAGCGCTCACCATCGAAGAAAACAACCTACCATTAAGATCCATCCCTAGTTTGAAAACCAGCTATTAAATGTATTTAGCAAGAAGACAAAAATCTTTAGCACATCCGTTCTGGACACATTTAGTCAGCCTAATTTAGTAGACTCAGTATGGCTAATTACTATAGCATGCTTTATGGGAAAAAAGGTTGCATTGGGTCAAAACTGTATTGTTGGGATAAATAAACAAACAAACAATACAATAAAACATATAACAAAAATCCCTAAATGTTTTCACCATTTTTTTAAATGTTTAGTGAATTTTAGATTGTGGAAGGCACTTTTGGTTTGAGGAAATTGTACTCAACAAGACTGAAACATTAATGTTACAAATAATCCCTATTCATCAGTTTGATGAGCACTAAATATTTGTTATATATATACTATATACAGCTAAAAAATGTGTTTTAATGTGACTTGGTGTCACAAAAATGATCTATGGGAAGAGCTTGTTTCAGGCTGCTGCATTTTCCCTCACCTGATTATTATTACTTCTTCTTTGTAATCTGTGGTAATAGTATGAAAAAACACAATACATAGTATAATGCACATTTATGGTCCGCTCTCCCCATTTAAATCACAATATATCCAATGAATAATTCACTAGGATAGGATGGACTAAGAATTTATTGTGTTTCTCCCTAAATCCTCTGTTTTCTCCTCATTTTACTTTTGGTCAGTGTTTACTGGAACTCTTTTAAATAAAATATGTGCTATTTTTATCACTCGGTGTTCCCATTAATCAGTCCCTCCAGGATTTTGCAGGGCCATTTTATATTTATGATTTTGTGATGGCCTATCTCTAAACTTATGGCATTATTTGCTTAAATTCTTGTGTTTTGCTGTAAAATGCACATAAAAACTTTGTTTTATCTTAACCATTGCACTTGCAAAATTCTGGAGGGCCTGATTAATAAGTATTTTGCACAAGGCCATGTTTGTTAAATAACATTGACATAATAGTATTGATAATTGGTTCAATAATCTTGATATATTACTACTGAAATGTCTTTAAATTTGTTAAATAAAACACTAGTTTATTGTCAAAGAAGGTATTATACAATGTCACAGTTAATAAGTATATTTAAATGATGTAGTGTGTTATTACTCCAGTGATATTTTTGGGATTATTCATGTTTAAGTAAATTGTTAATGCTAAAACACATTTCAATTTGCTGCAGAATAACATAATTTCACTGTACACAGTGCAAGTGCTTACTATTGCTTTAATAGAGCGAACCATTTGCTGGCTGTTTAATGGAAGTTTTTCCCATTATTCTCCTAAAGTGTCATAGAACATAGATGTTCATAAATTCAACAAATTCAAAAAATGAAACAGATGGAAATTATTGTGACAAATTGATTTGAAATAAAACCAAAGCAAACTGGATTTGTGAAATCTCATTCAGCTTCGGTATTATTATTTATCAGATTATAAAATATTCATTCCTTAATATACAGCACATCATTTTTGTTATTGTCTTTTTTTTTTTTTTTTGTACATGCACATGAACACATTTTGACTTCACTTATTTTTTTATTTAAAAGAGCATGATTTCATCAGTGGTAAACGGCACTTACTATGCCAGCATCTCTGCTGCGAGATGTCAAGAGTTCGGCCAGTGGTACAAACACTACAAGAGGACAAAAGCTATAATGGGTGAGTAGCTAATCAATGAAAAAAAAAAATGCTATTTTTAACATTATAGTTATAAGTATTTCGTTATTAGCTGGATGTGAGTGTATCAAAGTATTATTTATGTGGTTTAATTTCATATGGATGAAATTTTGACAATACAGGCTTAATGTGGTTAGTTCATGTCATGAAATCAGTTATTTAGCTTTCCTTTAAAGTGTTTATTTTTTATTTTTAGAAAACACTTTATGCTTTGGTTTGGTTTGTTAACATTAATTAATGCAATAAGTAACATGAAGAATTCCTGAAGCCTGTTTCCACCATTAAATAAAAATAATAATAATTTGCAAGTCATAATATTGACAATTTTATTATTATTATGATTTACTTTCTCATAATAACGAGAAATTGTCTCATAATAATGAGAAATTTTTAATAATAATAATAATAATGAGAATTTGTCTTGTAAAAATTACTTTCCAATAATAGTGACTTCTCATAATAATAAGAAACTTTCTCATAATAATCACTTACCTAGAAATTTTCTCATAATTATGCCTTGTAAATTATTGTTTCTTAATTGGCAGAAAAGGGCTTGTCTAAAAAAACAATAAACAATACAACATTTATAAATGTAGGTAAATATGTATTTTAACATTAAAAGTTGTAAAAACCACCATTAATTGTATCTATAATTAATAAACAATAGATAATTCATTGTAAAATAATGTAATAATGAATTAATAATAGTAATAATAAAATTTTATTTAATATTTTCCCTAACATATAAATTTGGGCTACTAATATTTGAACCATTATTGTAAGTTATTATGTTATATTATTTCCAGATTTCTGTACTGACTAAACTAATGTATATGCACAAATATAATATTGTAAAGCATCCTATAGAAAATATTCATTTAAATGATAGATTTGTGGGGGGTGTGCTCATATATGCTGAGCACTGTATATAATCAGAGGTAAAGCAGAGACTTTTTTTTTAAAGAAAGTGTGCTCTCTTTTCTGTAGCTTTATAAATGGATAGAATAAAAAGTTAGCTGTCTTTGAAAAGATGACTAAAATTTAAAATTCAATGCAATGATGTTTTTGTTTTGTATTTTATTAATATTATATTCTCGCACACATTTGTCAATTTAAATGTTTTTTTATTGTATTGTATTTTATTTTATAATTTATTTTAAATGTCATTTCTGTTACACAAATGTTGGGGTGGGAAAGTACATTCTGAAATATTATTTAAGTTAATATTCTGTATTGTTTGCTGGGTAAAAACAAAGTAAAAAAAACTGAAATATTGTGAAATAATTGTATTATTTAAAATAGTTAATTTCTGTTTTAATAAAGTAATTTATATTAATACATTATTAACAGATAATTGTTCAGAACTCATTTTAATAAACTGATGCTCAAGATAAAGTTTATACCTATTCATTTTAGAAACTATTGAGCTGCTTAATATTTTTCTGGAAACTAATACATTTTTTATGATTTGTTAATGAATACAAAAAACAGCATTTGATTAAAAAAGAATAGTTTTTACTATCACTTTTTATTGTAAAATTAATAAATCTTTCCTAAATAAATATTACTCCTTTCTTGATTGAATCTGTTAAATTTTGAAACTTTAGTACCGGCTGGGTCAGTTGGCATTTCTGTGTGGAGTTTGCATGTTCACTGTGTGTTCGCATGGGTTTTCTCTGGGTGCCCCGGTTTCCCCAACAGTCCAAACACATGCGCTATAGGTGAATTGAATAAACTAAATTGGCAGAGGTGTATGTGTTTGAATGAGTGTGTATGGGTGTTTCCGAGTACTGGGTTGCAGCTGGAAGGGCATCCGCTGTGTAAAACATGCTGGATAAGTTGTTGGTTCGTTCTGCTGTGGCGACTCCTGATGAATAAAGGAACTAAGCCGAAGGAAAATGAATGAATGAATGGTAGTGTATCTAAAAAACAACATTTAATAAAAAATATTTAACTTGGACATAAAACCTGTACTAAACCTGAATATATAACAAACTGAAAAGTAATAAAAAAATATTATTCAAAATAATCTAAGTTTAGCTATAAGATAAGGTTTTTAAAAGGGCCTCCGTGATTTTAGTACAAATACTGTAGTACTAAAGGTTTCTCCCCCTTGTCAGGTGACATGAGCAGGCAGTGCACTCAGCCCTCGTCCTCCAGTCAGCCCTCGATGTTCCAGCAGCCAATGGAAGGCAGCAGTGCAGAGTCACGTGGTGTTGTCCAGATGCAGGCTGGGATGCCTGGTCTGGTTATGGCTCAGCTTCTCTCACAGCAACACGCCATGTCCCAGCTCCTCACACACGCTCACACCCACTCACACATACCTCATCCTGCACCTCTAAAGACTCCTCCCAAATGCACTGTGTCGCCTCCAACAGTAACTCAGTGTCCTTCTCCTGTCACCGACGTGTCACCTGAAATTTACCACTGGGTGCGCGAGGAGCTGAAGAGGGCAGGCGTTTCCCAAGCTGTGTTTGCACGAGTGGCCATTAACAGGACACAGGTAATATGACTATTTCTGAACACAGTTTATGATTATTCATCAGTGTCGAAATTTTTAGTAAGGATTTGGCTGGATTATTATTGTATTTACATTATTATTTCATATTTTTGCAATTTTTGTTGGCTTTTGTCATTTTTATTTGTTGTTGTCTTTTATTATATCTGTTTTTTATTTATTTATATATTATTATTATTATTAATATTAATATTAAGGCGATGCAGTGGCGCAGTAGGTAGTGCTGTCGCCTCACAGCAAGAAGGTTGCTGGTTCGAGCCTCGGCTGGGTCAGTTGGCGTTTCTGTGTGGAGTTTGCATGTTCTCCCTGCGTTCGCGTGGGTTTCCTCCGAGTGCTCCGGTTTCCCTCACAGTCCAAAGACATGCGGTACAGGTGAATTATGTAGGCTAAATTGTCCTTAGTGTATGGGTGCGTATGGATGTTTCCCAGAGATTGGTTGCGGCTGGAAGGGCATCCGCTGTGTAAAACATGTGCTGGATAAGTTGGCGGTTCATTCCGCTGTGGCGACCCCGGATTAATAAAGGGACTAAGCCGAAAAGAAAATGAATGAACTAATATTAATATTATTAAAGGTGTGGTCCAGAGTGTATTTTTAAGTCTTGGTTGTGTTTATGGGGTGCAAAGCAGTGTGTGTTCATGCTTCATTTGTAAAAAAATCGGATAATTTTTTCCATATATCTTACTTTGATTATATACAGCTACTCAGCTAAAATGAAAACGATTTTCTAGTTTCTTCGAGGGTCAGCCTTTAAGAGTCTCTGATTGGTCAGCTAATATAATGTGTTGTGATTCGTGGATTGGCTTTACGTCACCAGGAAGTGTCACGCCTCTACTAGCACACGATTTGCCATTGTGTAAATACTGTCAGTCAGAGTAGCTGTTAGCCGAATCAGTTTGAGCCTGAATCAGACTAAAAAAGGGAGAGGACACAGCTGAACCTCACGCCTGCTCTCTAAAATAAAATCTGACAAGTGTTCGGAATAAGCATATGTAAGTCATTTGAAACCTTCACATGTCTTTTGTGAGTTGATTATTTGAGATGTATAACACAGGTAAAGTGGCCACATAGAGAGACACTGCAGCGCTGGTGAAGATTGTGGGTGTTTACAGCAGTTTGATGGATAAATGTGAATTTGTAGCTAAATTGTTAACGGTGACAAACAGCATTTCCCATTGTTTACATCCTTGTTTACGTTCTTGCTACAACATACTGTTAACGCTAGAAACTGTGCAGGTAATAGATCAGTTTTTTTTATAACAAATAAAAATACTTACAGGTTGTGGCTCACAATCCACAGCTTCGTCTACTATGGTTGGAGCTGCTTCTTCTTTGAGGAGTTTTTAGCCAAATCCTGACCTGACCTGGGAGAGATTTTGGAAGCTGTCCTTTGTCAAATAATAGAGCTATATATTTTTATAATTCTCTGTAACATAATTAAAATTAAATTGTAAGCACTTCTCTCTTTGTGTCCTTAGGAAGACTAAATACAGAAACAGAAGAAGCTCTGTGGAAATAGCAGCGTTAGGATGGCATTTTAGCTTTCTCTGCTATAACATTACAGCACCTCTGGCCATGCCCCTTTGATGCGCTGGGTGTATGCACGTACCATGAAGGGTTTATGATTTCATTTACCTGGATGTATTTTTTGTAGTCCACAAACTTCGTTCACTGTAGGCTTTGCTAAGCTAACTCTGGAAAAGCCAATGTCTCCCTTTGCATTCAACTTTGAGTGTATTACATACAGAGATGTTGTTCATGTTTACACAGCTACATTACACATCAACTAAATTTTAAAATATGATATTGTAGTGGACCACCCTTTTAAATATATTTGTATAGTTTTTGTTTTTATTATTATTATTTTATTCGGTAAGGATGTACGATTCATCGTGAGCCAGTTTAAAGTATATGATTATTCAGCTTGGTTGGAATGTTAAATGAATTGTGATGCATTTTTCGAACAGCATTAACCATTGTGTTTACTGTAAATGCATTTAATATGCATAATTGAGGGCGATGAAGTTGTATCAAATAGTTTATAGTTTTTAAAAATATCTGGATCGTTTTATCATTATTATTTTTTATTATTATTGCCTTTTTGTTTTTTTTATACATCAAGTAGTGATGTGGCGATTTACTGTAAACCAGTTCAATTATGTGAGCCATTCAAATATGTGATGGTTCAAATTTGTTAAACGAATTGCGATGGATGTTTTGAACAGCATTAATCACTGTATTTACTGTAAATGCACATAACATGTGCAATTGTGTCGATCAAGTTGTAGCAAATAGTTTAAGGTTTATCATTTTAAATATATCTGTATATTTTTTGTTGTTGTTATTAGTTCTATTAATATTACTATAAAAACAAATATTTTTAAACATCCAGGGATGTAACTATTAATTGTGGCCAGTTGTAAAATGCTTTAAATATGTGCCGATTCAAATTCAGTTGAGTTATTAAAGGAATTGACATGCATGTTTTGAACAGCATTGATCATTGTGTTTACTGTAAATGCACTTAACATGCGTATATGCGGCAATCAAGTTGTAGCAAATAGTTAACTTTTTTTTCTTTTTTTTTTGGAATGAAATTTTTTGTTTTCAAAAACTCCGGTTCCAGGGTTGTTGTATAGTCAGTGAAACCAGAGATTTTTTACTCCTTTGTTTGACATCTCTTGACCACAATCTCCTTTTTTCAAATTTTTGATTGGCCAAAATGGCTTTATGCTTAGGGTTATATTGCCACTTGTTGGTTAGGCATGCTCTTGACAGTGCAATATAGTGTATTCTTGCATTTTCACATGGACCGAAAAATCCCATGTGTTTCCATTAGTCTTGCATTAGTGCATTTCAAGCCTGTATATAAATATTTATTACATTAAATATATATTAATTGTATGTACCTTCTTGAACACAATATAAGTGCATCTTTATGTATGTTTATTTACAAACAAATGAAACAATGGGTATATGGGTCAAAGACGGAAAGTCTTTCTGCATCTGCATCATTCATTCATTCATTCATTCATTCATTCATTCATTCATTCATTCATTTGTTCATTCATTTATTTTCTTTTGGCTTATTTAGTCCCTTATCTATCAGGGGTCGCCACAGCGGAATCAACCTCCATCTGCATCAAAGTTAATTTAGAAAAAATGAAATAAAAATTGGTATTACATAGGAAGTAAATGAGTGTAATGTCTTAAACATTTCAACTAGGTTTTTTGAAATTAAAACACCCAACATATAGGTGAAATAATGTTACAATTCCAACATAACAGATTTAAAAGTTTTTATGATTGTCCTATATATAAAAATGAAGCAACAAAATCTTAGCTATATTTGTTAAAATAATTAAAAGAATAGGTTATCATATCAAATGGCTAAAACCTATGACATAAAGTCAAAATGTTCAATTTAAATGAAATTTAATTAGTAATGTGAGCCATTTATTATGTCATTACTCTTTTATTGTTTTTATGCTTCAAAACCGTTTCATCTTTGACCCAAATATAAAAAATATATCTCATGCAATTTTTATTCTTTTTCAAATATTCCCCAAGTGCTGTTTAGTGGAGAGAAGATTGTTTCCTCACTACATCTTTAAAAATAATGGTTTTAATAGCTCATTTCTAATAACAATTTTTTGTCTTTAAAATTATGACAGTAGTTATTTTGCTAGTTAATAGTATTTAGCCTAAAGTGTCATTTCAATTAGGGTAATTACTAGGCTTAACTAGGTTAATTAGGTCAACTAGGCAAGTCATTGGACAACAGTGGTTGTTCTGTAGCCAATCAAAAAACAAAAATGCTTAGGGGGCTAATAATATTGACCTCATTGGATTTTAACCTTTTTTTTATTCCAGCCAAATTAAAGGGAATAAGATTATTAAAATAATTAAAAGAATAAGACACCAGGATCAAGAAAACATATATAATAGAAAATACTGCAAAATATTTTCTTGTTCTTTAAAACATCACTTGGGAAATATTTGAAAAGCAAATAGAAATTTCACAGGAGGGCTAATAATTTAGTCTTCAACTGTATAACTGTTTAATTTCATAGTCATGTTTGTAAATTGCATACCTCTTACATGCTGTGTATCTGTGCTCATTTTAAAGTATCTGCCGCTGATCTTGTTTTGCAACAGGGCCTGCTGTCGGAGATCTTGCGAAAGGAAGAGGACCCAAGATGTGCATCTCAGTCTCTATTAGTGAACCTGAGAGCCATGCAGGGCTTCCTGCAGCTTCCACAGAGCCAGAGAGACTCCATCTATGTGGAGGAACGAGAGAGAAACCTCAACACTGCCTACAACACCAATACAAGCTCACCTCTGCCCATTCAGGTTGACCCTCAGATTTGGTTATAGACCTGACTGAATGTATCATACATTGCAAAAAATGAAGAAAAAAATGTTTATATTCCAAATATCTATAAATTCTTAAAACAAGAAGCATTTTCTAGACAAATTAAAATTATTGTTTTGTTTTCAGAAATAATAAGTCAAAATTAAGTGGGTTTTCCTTAAAACAAACTAAATTATCTACCAGTGGGCAAGTAAAATAATCTTGTTTTCGGATTGAAATAAGTTAAATTATTTTACTTTGCCCACTGGCAAATTATTATGGTTGTTTGGAAAAACTAGAAATGTAGAAGTCATTAAGTAAATAAAGAAAATTTTTGCAGTGTGCACTAATAATATGATTCTTATGCTTAAAGAAGAAGCTTATTCTGCTCACCTAGGCTGTGTTTATGTAATTTAAAAGGTCATGATTCGCACTCGTTTTTATATAGCTTTATTTTACATTCTTTTAAAATTAATTTCACGCACTGAGGATCATTGTGCCCAAAACCGTCAGTGTTTTGTATCTCCCAAGAATGTAAAATAAAGTTATGTAAAGTAATTATTTTACGTGTGCGAATCATGAAGCTTTTGAATGATATTGTTAACAAGATTAACGCACCAAAAATGTAAAAACTGCGAGTGCAGACTTTATTACTGAACGTGATGCAATTATGAAATAGAAACTCCAGTAAATAGATAAATAATTACAATTAAAAATATCTGTTTTATTATTGATTCTTGTTTAAAGTTTTGCTTATTTCTTTGATTTAAAGCTGACATTTCAGCAGGATTACTCCAGTCTTCAGTGTCTTATGATATTTCAGAAGTAATTCTAATATGATGATCTAATGCTCAAGAAACATCTAGAGTTATTATCAGTGTTTCATATTTTCATATCATATTTTTGGAGGGTGAAAATCATGATTCAGTGCCATTCAATAAAATCGGTTTTAAAAAAGTAAGACATTCATTAATCATGTTTTTAATTAATAATGTAAAGATATTTATAATGAAAAATTTTTTATTTCAAATAATTAAGTTATTTTGATATTTCATCAAAGGATCCTAAAAATGAAAATCCCTTTTCACAAACCTGTGAAGCAGCAGAAAATATTTTCAACATTGATCATAATATTAATGATTAAATACCAGTAATAATGTATCATAATAGAGCACCAAATCAGCATATTAGAATGATTTCTGAAGGATCAGGTGGCACTGGAGTAATGATGCTGAAAATTCAACTTTAAATCACTGAAATAAATGAAATTTTAAACTTCATTTAATAAAAAAACAGTTAGATAAACATGTTATAGGCGTCATGGTGGCGCAGTGGGTAGCACGATCGCCTCACAGTAAGAAGGTCGCTGGTTCGAGCCTCGGCTAGGTCAGTTGGCATTTCTGTGTGGAGTTTGCATGTTCTCCCCGTGTTCATGTGGGTTTCTTCCAGGTGCTCCGGTTTCCCCCACATGTCCAAAAGACATGTGGTATAGGTGAATTGGGTTAGCTAAATTGTCCGTAGTATATGTGAGTGAATTAGTGTGTATGGATGTTTCCCAGTGATGGGTTGCAGCCGGAAGGCCATCCGCTGTGTAAAACATATGCTGGATAAGGCGGTTCATTTCGCTGTGGCAACCCCAGATTAATAAAGGGACTAAGCCGAAAAGAAAATTAATGAATAAATGATTAACATGTTATAATATTTCACAATTTTGCTAGGTTTTTATATCATACTAATAGGATTTTTTTGACACATAAAGAACCTTACCAGTCACAAACATTTGACCAAAATGTGCTATAATCTCAATAGACAACACACCTTATTCAAATTAATAAAAAACAGCAGCAGCAGCAACAACAACAATAATAATAATAATAATAATAATACATTTTTAAATGATAGCTCATGCAAACTTTTAATTCTGTCATCATTTATGTTTGCATTTAACTTTTAACGATGACGTTTACATTTAATAACATTATTAATCCCACCAGGGGCAATTACATTTGGGCAGTAGCATCATGATACAACAAACACATAAAAAGACAAATCACTTACAAACAGTATTAAAAAACACAATCCAGCATGCTTCATAATAACTTCATAAATAGTACAAAAAATCAAATAAAATAGCAATAAGAAAGGACTCATACTCACCATTTAGATGGTCAAAACCAGTTTGGGGTTGTTGGTTTTCTTCTCTGTTGAACACAAAAGATATTTTGAAGAATGTTGAAGCTGTAACCATTCACTTCCATAGTATTTGTTTTTCCTGCTATGGAAGTCAATGGTTCCAGATTTCCAACAATCTTCAATTTATCTTATATTGTGCTCAACAGAACAAAAAAAAACTAAACTGGTAAAGGGTGTGTACAGAATGATGACAGAATTTTCATTTTTGGGTGTACTAATCCCTATAAGTGGCATTTTCCTAATGTTGTTGTCATGAAATAATGTCTCACCACAGGCCAAACTCTCTCCTGTTTCCAAGGATATTGTAGTGAAAGTGGAATGCGATGATACTGGAATAAACTACGGCATCTATGAGGAAATACAGCAGGAAATGAGGCGGGCAAAAGTGTCACAGGCCTTGTTTGCAAAAGTCTCTGCAGCCAAGAGTCAGGTAAGTGTGTACAGGAGAAATTGAATACATTAAGGCTGATTAAAATCTATGACAAAAAAAAGGCTACACCAGCACATTTATACATTTATCAGATGCTTTTATCCAAATCTACTGTAAATCATTCAAAATGCTGTATATATATATATATATATATATATATATATATATATATATATATATATATATATATATATATATATATATATATATATATATATATATATATATATATATATATATATATATATATACAGTTGATGTCAGAATTATTAGCTTCCCTTTGAGTTTCTTTTCTTTTTTTAAATATTTCCCAAATGATGTTTAACAGAGCAAGGAAATTTTCAAAGTATGTTTGATAATTTTTTTTCTTCTGGAGAAAGTCTTATTTGTTTTATTTCAGCTAGAATAAAAGCAGTTTTTATTTTTTAAAAAACATTTTATGGTCAAAATTTTTAGACCTTTTAAGATTTTTTTTCTCGATAGTCCACAGAACAAACCATCGTTATACAATAACTTGCCTAATTACCCTAACCTGTCTAGTTAACCTAATTAAGCCTTTAAATGTCCCTTTAAGCTGTATAGAAGTATCTTAAAAAATATCTAGTCAAACATTATTTACTGTCATCATGGCAAAGATAAAATAAATTAGTTATTAGAGATGAGTTATTAAAACTATTATGTTTAGAAATGTGTTGAAAAAAATCTCTCTGTTAAACATAAATTGGGGAAAAATAAACAGGGGGGCTAATGAATCAGGGGGGCTAATAATTCTGACTTCAACTGTATATAATACAATGAATATTTATATTATTGCAAGAACTAATTTATTTTAAATGAATAGATGTATATTGAATTTATATATGCAAATAATTAGTATTGATAAGAAAATAAATACAACAGGGGACCAAAATCTAAAACCCTAGTGAAACTGTATTCTTTTGCTTTTTTTTTCCATTTCCTTTGTTCAAAACAGATTTTATTTTCTAAATCTGTTTTGAACAAAGGCATTCATATGGTTACTTGAGTGCTGACCTAGAAATACTGCAGCATTTTAAACATTTCTTGAAAATTAAATATTCATCTCCTGCACATAAATATTTATTATATATTTAAATATTTATGTCATGGAAAGCATTAATTATTTCTTATTCATTTTATATCATAACATTTTCTCATTTTAAGTGGTTTGAGATCCTAAAACATTACATTAAACGTCCAGGTTAATATAAGGCATTGAATCCAATTTTCAAATCCGTCTTAGATGTGTTTCTGTTCTTGTATTAGGGCTGGCTGTGTGAGCTGCTACGCTGGAAGGAGGAACCATCTCCTCAGAATCGTACTTTGTGGGAAAACCTGTCTTTGATACGGCAGTTTCTTAACCTCAGCCAATCAGAGCGAGATATTATATATGACCAGGAGAGCAATACTGGGCAGACGTTCTACTCGGAGAAACACACAAGACCACTGAATGAACAGCTGCAGGTTAGTGCTCATGCACTCCTCTTTCTATATAGTAAACAATTACAGTACACTATGAGTATTCACTTTCTGTGTAGTTAAGCTTTATTATTTTTAATCAGACATTAAAATGAATAGAATATATTATAGATAGATAGATAGATAGATAGACAGATAGATAGATAGATAGATAGATAGATAGATAGATAGATAGATAGATAGATAGATAGATAGATAGATAGATAGATAGATAGATAGATAGATAGATAGATAGATAGATAGATAGATAGATAGATAGATAGATAGATAGATAGATAGATAGATAGAAATTCTGTCCATATACAGTATTATTTTTAACAATGATTTAAAGAAGACACTCTTTAAAATGTCATTCATGTTAACAATTATATATGAGATTAATACTAAAAAGTATTGTCAGGCATATTCAATAAAATAATTTAATGACATTAAATTAAATACAATTATGGTTCAGTCTCAATTAATTAAGTGTCATTTTAAATCTTTCTACTTTGTCACTATACTTCAGACCAATAGGTCTACAATATATTACAATTTAGTATAATCACTTATTATCTTCCAAATTTTAATAAGTACAGGTCAGTATTGTTTCTTATTTACAAATATATGTTGGTTACACTGAATGACAATGCAGGGCTCGCAAAATCTGGTAGCCCAAAGTTCTGGGGCTATTGTTTTTTCAGTCGGGCTATCTAAACTGTGCCCGGCGGGCTATCTAGATTTTGTGAGCCCTGAAATGTAACATTATTTCACTCATATTTTGACACTTTATTTTCACATGTTATTTGAAACATTAAAGTAGTCATCAAATATCAAGATATCAAATATGATTTCTATGTACATAAAATCACAATTGTAAATTTAGACAGTGGCAACAATATTTCACCCATATATTTATAAAAAAAAAAAAAAAAAACAGCAGTGATGGGTGTGGAATAGGGGTGTGAACGCTCTGGTTACTAAGGTGGGAACGGAAATGCTATGTGGAAACTTCCACTATGGGGATTTCGTTCAGAAAGCCAATCATCTGAAAGAGTATGTAAACGGGCCAATGAAATGCCAATGAGTTGGCAGCTTCAGCTTGCGCACCTGATGCTCGTTGCAATTAATCTTGCTATATGAGCACAGAGCTAGCAAGCCAAAGCATCCTTTTTGTAGCTGAAGCGACTTCGTCTCAACAGCCAAGGGGCAATCATTATGGCGAAGGAACATAGCATTTCCGTCCCCCCCCTCGGGGAACGAGGGTTACCTTAGTAACCAGAGCGTTCCCCTTCGGAAGGGGAACTTCAATGCTATGTGGAAACTTCATAATGTATGGAAAACGCCATAATGATTGAACCTTACCTTCGCCCCCGATGAGAGGTTTGCCAGGCAAAGAGAGCGTGAGCGCACCGTCATCACCAGAGGCGCGGTCTTCCAACGTGTTCCCTGGCCCTTACTTATCCCACTTCAACAGAAGATTTACAGATTTAGATATATTTTTCGGGAGCCGCAAGTGCGTCTAGAATATCTAGGAATTAATACGACAGTACGTTGGGAAGCGTGCAGTCCCGATAGGGAGGACGCTGCGGAGGCCACCTGCTACCCAAGTGGGGAGACTGGGGCAAATAGCATATGAACTAACCCTGAGAAGGGGGAGTAAGCATATGAAAATAAGATGGTTAGCGGTTAGGAAAGACACGAGTCTGCCTGTGAGGGGGGACTGCACCGTGGCAGTATAAGCGTATGGGATCGCCTAGTGGGGATCGCGCATAGCAGGCACCTATACCCAGAACGCGGGCTGACCAGCGGGCAGACCTACAACATAATGGGCCAGCGTCTGACTCCTCCGTTGAGCCAGATGCTGGGGGCCGCGGAGAAATCTCTGCAGGGTTCGCCAGCGGGGAACTTTACTGACAGAGTGAATAAGCGCACGTATCTCCGTATTAGAAAGAATGGCGCAGCAAGCGTATTTAAACACCTTCACCGAGTTGTTTCCTCAATCACCAAGGGTTACCTAATACCCTTGAGGAAACCGGCTCCACTCGCAGATTGTAAAATCTTGCAAATGTGTTAGGTGTCGCCCAGCCCGCAGCTCTGCAGATGTCAGTTAGAGAGGCGCCGCGTGCACGCGCCCAAGAGTATGCTATGCTCCGAGTGGAGTGTGCTCGAACCCCTGGGGGACACGGCTCGCCCTGGCTCTGGTAAGCGAGGGAGATGGCATCCACTATCCAGTGGGCCAACCTCTGTTTAGATACGGCACTTCCCTTCTGCCGACCACCGTAACAGACGAAGAGCTGCTCAGATGATCTGACGCTCTGAGTGCGGTCCAGATAGATTCGCAAAGCGCGAACTGGACAAAGTAATGAAAGGGCTGGGTCTGCCTCCTCCGGGGGCAGCGCTTGCAGGCTCACTACCTGGTCTTTAAATGGTGTGGTAGGAACCTTGGGCACATATCCAGGCCGGGGTCTCAGGACAACGTGAGAGTTAGCCGGCCCGAATTCTAGGCACGAGTCACTGACCGAAAATGCCTCCAGGTCCCCAACCCTCTTGATAGAAGCCAACGCGATCAGCAGAGCTGTCTTCAGGGACAGAAATCTTAAAGATACTGAGTCGAATGGTTCGAATGGATCTGTGCGCAAGCTCGTGAGAACGAGGGTAAGATCCCAAGAGGGCATGAGAGGGGGGCGGGGTGGATTAATTCGCCTAGCGCCTCTGAGGAACCGGATGATGAGGTTATGCCTTCCCACGGTGCTGCCAGCCACCGCGTCATGGCGAGCGGAGATGGCAGCCACGTAAACCTTGAGTGTGGAGGGCGACAGCCTGCTCTCCAGCTTCTCTTGGAGAAAAGAAATCACAACGCTGATCTGGCAAGTTCGGGGGGTCTTCTCTGCGAGAGACGCACCATTCAGTGAATAGACTCCACTTCAGGGCGTACGCGCGCCTCGTTGAGGGGGCTCTCGCCTGAGTGATGGTATCAACCACCGCCATAGGTAGGTTACCTAAGTCTTCCTCGCGTCTAAGGACCACACGTGGAGGTTCCAAAGATCCGGGCGAGGGTGCCAGATGGTGCCCTGTCCCTGAGAGAGTAGGTCCTCTCTCAAAGGGATCTGCCAGGGGGGGGGGCCGTCGCGAGGAGTGAGAGTTTTGACATCCAAGTCCGGTTGGGCCAGAGAGGCGCAACTAGCAAGACCTGTTCCTCGTCCTCCCTGACCTTGCACAAGAGCTGCGCGAGCAGGCTCACTGGGGGAAACGCATATTTGCGCATGCCCCGAGGCCAGCCGTGAGCCAGTGCATCCGTGCTGAGAGAGCCCTCGGTCAGGGAAAAAACCACTGGCAATGAGCTTTCTCGGGGGAAGCAAACAGATCGACCTGGGCTTCCCCGAATCGCGCCCATATCAGCTGAATCGACTCTGGGTGGAGTCTCCATTCTCCTGGACGTAAGAGCTGCCGTGAGAGCGCGTCGGCTGCACTGTTGCGCTCGCCTGGAATGTGAATGGCGCGCAGCGATTTCAGCCGCGTATGACTCCAGAGGAGCAGACGGCGGGCGAGCTGAGACATACGGCGAGAGCAGATACTCCCATATGGTTGATATATGCCACCGTCGTCATGCTGTCCGTCCTGACCAGCACGTGTTGTCGCTCCAGCACTGGTAAAAAACGGCGGAGAGCGAGGAACACTGCCAACAGCTCTAGGCGATTGATATGCCAATGCAGCTGGGTATCCTTTCACAGGTCCGCAGCTGCATGCCCGCAACACACGGCACCCCAGCCCGTGCTGGAAGCATCTGTTGAGACAACAACATGACTGGACGCCTGTCCTAGAGGCACTCCGGCCTGTAGGAACGAGGGGTCGTTCCAGGGGATGAGGGCGCGGCGACACAGCGCAGTAACAGAGACTCAGTGTGTGCCCGCGTGCCATGCGCGTCTGGGGACTCGATCGTGAAGCCAGTGCTGTAGTGGTCTCATATGGAGTAACCCGAGCGGCGTGACAGCGGCCGCGGATGCCATATGCCCCAGGAGCCTCTGAAAGAATTTCAGTGGGACCCCTTTTTTTTCTGTCGAACTCTCTCAGACAGTTCAGCATTAGCTGAGCGCGCTCTCCGGAGAGGCGCGCTGTCATGGTGACCGAGTCCAGCTCCAACCCGAGAAAAGAGATCCTCTGCGCGGGGGCGAGTTTGCTCTTTTCTCGGTTGACCTGAAACCCCAACAGATGGAGGTGCTGGAGCACCTTGTCTCTGTGCACAGTCAACTGTTCCTGAGAGTGAGCTAAAATCAGCCAGTCATCGAGATAGTTGAGTATGCGGATGCCCGCGAGCCGAAGGGGCGCTAGGGCACCCTCCGCGAGCTTGGTGAAGACCCGCGGAGACAGAGAGAGCCCGACGGGGAGGACTTTGTACTGCCAAGCTTGGCCTTCGAACGCAAACCTCAGAAACTGACGGTGGCGGGGAAGGATGGAGACATGAAAGTATGCGTCCTTCAGGTCTATCGCTGCAAACCAATCCTGAGGACGAACGCACCGGAGGATGCGCTTCTGCGTGAGCATTCTGAACGGGAGCCTGTGCAGACAGCGGTTCAAAACGCGCAGATCTAGGATTGGCCGTAACCCACCGCTCTTTTTGGGTACGATGAAGTACGGGCTGTAAAACCCGCTCCTCATCTCGGCTGGAGGGACCGGCTCGATTGCATCCTTCGCCAGGAGGACAGCAATCTCCTCTCGCAAGACAGGGGCGGACCTGGGGCTGACCCTGGTAAAGTACACGCCCGTGAACTTCGGGGGCCGTTTCGCAAACTGAATTGTGTAGCCGAGTCTGATTGTGCGTATGAGCCACCGCGAGGGGCTGGCCCGCGCTAACCAGGCAGGCAGAGCCCTCGCTAATGGACTCATCGCTACAATCGATGACGTACCTGCAGTGGGGCAGCGCGGAGTGGGAGGGCTGATCCGGGAAGCGCTGGGGTCCCGCGGATGAGCTAGAGATAAGAGAGTCACACTCACCTCGCTCCCGAACTCCGGAGAGGGGGCTTGAGGAGTGGGAGAAAGGAGACCGTCCTCCCAGGTCCTGTGAGCCATTGGCGAAATGCACCGAACCTGCGAGCCAGAAGGCATAGCGTCCCGGTCTGGCAGAGTTCGGGCTGTCACATCCGGAGAATTGGAAAAGTGCTCTTTCATTGAGATTTTCGTGGCACTGAAAAGTGCCGTTGGAAATGGAGCCCGGCCCTCCACCGGGGAAAAAGCACATTCCCTCTTCTCCGGATGGCCTGTCTCAGGGACGCTTCGCGGTCCGTTTACCAGACTTAGCGGCGCCCTGGGCAGGGGGGGCGGCCGGCTTACGAGGTGCTCGACGCGGCCGCTTCGCCGGAGGCGCAGGCGGGGGCGGGGCAGCTCTCGCAGGCGGACGCCCTCGGCGAGGAGCAGCAGATGTGGATGGCTCGGCGGGCGGAGCGGTGTTACGATCCCGCCGATAGATGACATTACCCATCGCATCAGACTGCTCTTTCACCGCCTTGAATTCCTGGGTGAATTCACCGACGGTGTCGCAGAACAGGCCAGCCTGGGATATGGGGGAGTCAAGAAAGCGAACTTTGTCGACCTCGCGCATATCTGCCAGGTTTAGCCAGAGGTGGCGCTCCTGGACCACTAATGTGGCCATCGACCTTCCCAGCGCACACGCAGCGGACTTAGTGGTCCGAAGAGCATAGTCGGTTGCGGTGCGGAGCTCGTGCAACAAGCCTGGGTCGGAACCACCCTCGTGCAGCTGGGCCAGCGCCTGCGCTTGGTAGCGCTGGTAGGTGGTTATAGCGTGCAAGGCGGAGGCAGCCTGGCCCGCAGCTTTGTAGGCTCTGGCTCCGAGGGAGGCAGATAACCTACAGGCTTTGGACGGGAGACAAGGCAGACCCCTCCAGGAGGAGACGCCACGCGGACAAAGATTGACCGCGATGGCGCGCTCGACCTTCGGGATTGTCTCATAACCCTTGGCTGCTCCACCATCGAGAGTGGTGAGGGCGGAGACGCACGCAGATCGGGCAGAAAAAGGTGCCCTCCAAGACTGCGTGAGCCTACTGTGCACCTCCGGGAAGAAGGGGACGAGAGGCTTCGAAGGACTGGCCTTCTTATCCTCAATGAGCACCCATCTAGTCGGTCCGGCCGCGGAGCTGGGGGATAAACCATCTCCAACCCCACGGCCGAAGCAGCCCGGGAAAGCACGGCCATCATATCCGACTCAAGATCTTTGACAGCGCTCCCCTGCCCGGAGGGAGGGAGCGGGTCTGGATCTTCATCGGACATTGACAGCCCACCCTCCGATGCAGCAGTGGACGTCTGGTCCCCTGTGTCATCGAGCGAGAGGGCTACCATCTGGTTAGACGGATCGCTTCCTCCGCTCGAAGCTTGGATGGAGCGCTTGGAGGAGCGGGAGGTCCGCGAGCCCAGGGGCGGCGGATAATCTCCCACTGGAGCCCTCAGACCTGCCCGAGTGCCCACTGCAGTGCAGGGGACAGCTGGGGTGGTTAGCCCTTTTGCAAGAGCTAACCGCGATCTTAACTGCGCAACAGTCATGCCATCGCAGTGACGGCATGAGCTGCCCGCGAGCACCGCATTAACATGCTGGACCCCCAGACATGCCACGCAGTGCTCGTGCCCATCATCCGGGGACAGGAAACCACCGCATCCAGAAACGCACGGTCGGAGCGACATCTTGAAAAAGACGCGCTGCACGACCGTATTGCTCTTTTAGGTGTAAGTGCAATACAAACCGCTCGGGGAGGACCGGACCCAAAAGACGCCAGGCAAGGGAGAGACCCAGCTCGACCGTCTGCCACCGCGTGTACCACACTCTGGACCGGGAGACCGCTCTCGTTCACTCTCTCTCGCAGATTTATCAGGAAATCGGCTGGAGGAACCCTAATCGACTCTCTCAGAAGGCTGTGAAGTCGTCTGAAGCGAAAAGGATGCTTTGGCTTGCTAGCTCTGTGCTCATATAGCAAGATTAATTGCAACGAGCATCAGGTGCGCAAGCTGAAGCTGCCAACTCATTGGCATTTCATTGGCCCGTTTACATACTCTTTCAGATGATTGGCTTTCTGAACGAAATCCCCATAGTGGAAGTTTCCACATAGCATTGAAGTTCCCCTTCCGAAGGGGAACCTACACTGGTCTCATGGTTCGGTTATGATTATCATGCCATCAGTTCGGTTCAATTCGATATCTCGGTGCATCACGGTGCATTGACGATGCTTTTCATACATAATTAGATTTTTTCTTCACAACACAAGATTTTTTTTATTAAAATCTATAAATATATTAATATTTCTATAATATTTGTAATACAGTTTTGTCCTTTAATACAAGCAGAAAGATATGAACTGTACCTTTAATTTGACCTGCTCAAAGAAAACACTTTTTGAATGTATCAAACAAAACTCCCAACACATGCGCAGAAGACAACATGAGCATTTATAGCAAATAAACTGATGTAAATATTATCCCGCTTGCTTTTTGAGCGCTGTCAAGCCCTATTGGTCATTGTCTTCACCCGCTCAACAGAAAGGGGTGCGATTAGCTTTAGAAAAAATGAAAGCGTTGTTCACCGATGAGTGACGCGGGAAGAACAGCCGCGGTTAAAGCCTGCATGCACATAATACGCGGTTATCACATAATAGACACAGTGGAGAAAACTTGCACCACAGGCATGCTCGTGTCTGGATCCACAAGTATCGCTTTAACAGCCAAGAGGAAAGGAAAAATTACCTCACAAACACACCAGCGGGTCAAAAGTCCAAAGTAAAAGAGAGAGAGAGGCAGAGATGGAGTTTTACAGCATTTCTCCCTAGTAGTGAAATAGCTGCTCGTGTGCTGTGCCTTCTTCAGTGTCAATTGAAGACTTTGAGGAAACTCACAAGCAGTTAAATTGTGCATAATTATCTACCTTTTAAGTAGTAGGAGCATTTTATTTAGTAGTAGACTACTTTATTTAGTAGTCGTAGTATTCTACTGCAACATCGCGCATAGGAGATAAATGACGTCAGTACGTAATAACCAGTTATGATTATTACTGAACCGATATCGAATTGTCCCCATCTGAATTGCGGTGCACAGAAGAAACAATTAATTTTGACACCCCTAGTGTGGGACGTTCTGTGGATGATTTACAGACAATGTGCAAATTAAAGAATTAACACGTAACATCTCATTTACATATCGACCAATGCAATAAGTGCAATGCAAATTAGCACAGTATCAAATAAGCAGAGCCTCGCAGGTGATCTACAATGACCGTGGGACATGTTATTTTCTCTATAAGGGGGTAAGGTGGAGCTAGACCAATTAGAGAGGGTGCTGAGAAAAAACAAACATATTCATGATGTCAAAGTTAGCCTACTTCATAAAAAATGCAGTTATATAAGAAAAGCAGCTATGGTAAACATTTAAAAAGGTATATTTATTTATTTCATGCCCCAATAATAGGCATATTCACAAAGTAGACAAGCTCAATATAAGTGACCACAAGATGACAACAAAAACCTCTTAAAAACAAAGGTGAAGGACAAAGGTGAAAGAACTGGACAGCACCCATGTGCTTAGCTTGCATTTTTACGTTTACTTACAGTAGGCCATATCCGACAGTATTAATATCAGATCCAGTCCATGAGATGTACATTTTAACAACTGTTTTGTGTTTTTGACAGTTTTGTGAATAAATGAGCGATTCCGTTTTATTTAAATATTTCCCACGCATAAAATTTGAATTTGATTGGGAACCTCCTTGTATTGTATTGAGTAGGGTCAGGTCTAAAACAGCTGTGTTGTATTTTTAGTGTTATTCTTCACTGCTTGTTTTTAGCAAATATAGACTACTGTTTTAACGGGAAATACATAATTTGCGCTTGCACAAGATGTTCATAAATCTGGCCCTATGATTGGATTTTTATATGTTTTCTGTTTATATAAAATCACTGTTGTAAATGTAGACAGCGTAAAATATATTTTGGCATTTTATTTTCACAAAAATTCTTGAAAACATTATACACTATACATGCTTTAAAAATGCTTTCTGTCTGTATAAAATCACTATTATAATTTGAATTTAGCAAAAAGGGACATATCATCTTTGATCTACTATATTATAAACTATAATAAATAAAATAGTTTGGTGTGTTTAGGACATTATTATCTTTTATTAAGCAATCTTGAAATAAAGTCTGTCATACTGCAACTGTCAGCTTGCATCAATTATGACAGCTGCAACACTGCAGTTTTAATTCGGACTCATTTGCTGTCGAGATAATCTTGTTTTTGCATAAATTTGTAACATGTAAGTATACAGTTGTAAGATGCAAGTGGTGCACTAAGGATAATATGTCTTACATCAATCTGACAGCACAGCAAGACATGTAGGTTTATGGTCTATTTTAAAGTGCTTAATATAAAGAAAGTCACGTTTAAACCAATCTGGCAACAGCTCACTTCATTATTCATTATTGTTTTTAAATGTGTTTTTGCAACATTAAAAAAGTATAATGATATAAACAATACTGTCCCATTATATGGGAGAATTTAAAGTATTTACATTCATTGCAGTCTACACATTAACAGTGGTTAAAGAGATAGTTCTATTTAGAAAATGAAAATTCTGTGATTTACTCACCCTCCAATTGTTCATTGTTCCCAACCTGTTTCTTTTCAAACCTGAGTTTGAAGGAAGTTTGAGTTTGAGGTAGTCACTGACTTCTCTTTTTTGTTTCCTAATTTGAATGTAAATGGTTACTGGTTTACATCATTCTTTAGTGTATATATATTATGTGTGTGTGTGTATATATATATATATATATATATATATATATATATATATATATATATATATATATATATATGTACAGTTAAAGTCAGAATTAACAGCCCCCCCTGAATTATTGGCCCCCCTGTTTATTTTTTCCCCCAATTTCTGTTTAATGGAGAGAAGATTTTTTCAACACATTTCTAAACATAATAGTTTTAGTAACTCATCTCTAATAACTGATTTATTTTCTCTTTGTCGTGATGACAGTAAATAATATTTGACTAGATATTTTTCAAGACACTTCTATACAGCTTAAAGTGACATTTAAAGGCTTTACTAGGTTAATTGGGTTAATTAGGCAGGTTAGAGTAATTAGGCAAGTTATTGTATTACGATGGTTTGTTCTGTAGACTATCGAAAAACAAGAAATTTGCTTAAAGGGGCTAATAATTTTGTCCTTAAAATGGTGTTTAAAAATGTAAAACTTTTTTTACTCTAGCCGCAATAAAACAAATAAGACTTTCTCCAGAAGAAAAAACGTTTCAGACATACTGTGAAAATGTCCTGAATCTGTTAAATATCATTTGGGAAATATTTAAAAAAAGAGAAAATAATTAAAAGGTGGGCTAATAATTCTGACTTCAACTGTATATGTATATAAATTATATATAATTTTTTCATGACTGGTTGAAACCACTTGAGGGTCTGTTTCCATCATTAAATTAAAACAATTTAACACAATAATAAGATACTTTCGCACAATAATTAATATATTTTTTAACAATAATGTGATATATTCTCATAGTAATGACTTTGTTTTTAATAATGATGTTCTCACAACAATGAGAATATTTTTCTTATAATAAAGATTTACTTTCTCATAATAATGACTATTCTTGAAATTATGAGAAACATTTTCTACATAGCGAGAAACATTCTCATTATTTAAACTTAAAGTTTCCTGTTATTAGAAGTCATATTTATGACAAAATAAAATAACATAAAAATATCTCCTTATTATTAGGATTTGTCATTATTATGAGAAAGTAAGTTTTTGAGAATGAGAAATAGAGTTATTATTTCAAGAAAATATATAAATATGACAGTATTTTTCAATATTATGAGAAGTTAAGTCATTATTATGAAAAAATATCTAATTATTATGAGAGCATTTCTCATTAAGAGGTCATTATATTGAGAGCATTTGTCATTACTATGAGAAGTGAAGTTATTATTATGAGAAAATATCTCATTATTATGAGAGTGTGTCTCGTTAAGAGATGTTAAGACATTATGAAAAACATGTCATTATTATGAGAGCATTTGTCATTATTATGTGAAAATATCTCATTATTATGAGTGTTTCTCATTATTATGAGAAGTTAAGTCATTATTATGAAAAATATTATTATTATGAGAGCATTTATCATTATTATGGGAGCGTTTCTCATTATTATGAGAAGTTGAGTCATTATTATGAGAAAATATCTCATTATTATGAGACCGTTTCTCATTAAGAGAAGTTAAATCATTATTATGAGAATATCTCATTATTATTACAGTGTTTTTCATTATTATAAGAAAATATCTCATTATTATGAGAGTGTTTCTTGTTAAGAGAAGTTAAATCATTATTATAAGAAAATATCTCATTATTATGAGAGTGTTTCTTGTTAAGAGAAGTTAAATCATTATTATAAGAAAATATCTCCTTATTATGAGAGTGTTTCTCATTAAGAGAAGTTAAATCATTATGAAAAACATGTAATTATTATGAGAGCATTTGTCATTATTATGAGAAAACATCTCATTATTATGAAAGCGTTTCTCATTATTATGAGAAGTTAAGTCATTATTATGAAAAACATTATTATTATTATGAGAGCATTTATCATTATTATGGGAGCGTTTCTCATTATTATGAAAAGTTAAGTCAGTATTATGAGAAAATATCTTATTATAATGAAAGTGTTTCTCATTTAGAGAAGTTAAATCATTATGAAAAATGTCATTATTATGAGAGCATTTCTCATTAAGAGAAGTCAATATTATGAAAGCGTTTACATTATTATGAGAATTTAAGTCATTATTATGAGAGCGTTTCTCATTATTATGAGAATTTAAGTCATTATTATGAGAGCGTTTCTCATTATTATGAGAATTTAAGTCATTATTATGAGAGCGTTTCTCATTAAGAGAAGTTAAGTCATTATGAATAACATCTCATTATTATGAGAGCCTTTCTTATTAAGAGAAGTTGATTCAATATTAGGAGAAAGTATTTAGTTATTATGAAAAAGTAAGCTATTACTATGGAAAAGTTTCTCATTATTGTGACTATTATTATTTTTTATTTATTTAATGGTGGAAACGAGTCCATATGAGGGTTAATAATGAGTACATTTTCATTTTTTGGGTTAACTGTCCCTTTAAACCAACACTATAATTGTTTAGTACATGTGCAAACAGAATCATACCAAAATGAATACTACTGGTAGACATAATCTCAAAGCATGTTTTTGGCTTGTTCTTATTATTATTCATGCAATCTACATTTATTTCTAAAGGTGATTCCACAGCATATGGTGACTCTAAAGCAACACCCACAACTGCACAAAATTCCACCTCAACACCATCAGCTCTTCCTCCAACACCATCTCATGGCTGAAAGTCTTAAAGACACTTACATGGCCCCAAATCTCGGAGGCAGGTCTTTACCACCGGAAGCCCACGCCATCCTGCAGAGTTTCATTCAGGAAGTTGGACTACATCCAGATCAGGAGGCCATTCACACATTATCTGCTCAACTGGGTGTAGCCAAAGAGGCCGTTCTCAGCTTCTTCAGTGGTCACAATTGGCTCAGACAAGAGCAAGACAACAGGAGAGAAATTGAGATCGAGGACGGAGAAGACGATTACATGGAGGCGGAGGATGAATTCGAGGAAAACGCAGAGAAGACAAATGCAAGCATGATGATGGGGAAACAAGACCTTAGTGCAGACGAGCAGAACGCAGCTACACAAACTCGGTTTATCATTACTATTAAACAGGAGGAGGAGTTTCCTTGCAAGGAGGAGAATGGTGAAAGCCCCGCCCACTGCCAGTTCATAAACTCATAAATATGCATACACTACTGTTCAAATGTTACAAAATTAGGAAATTAATACTTGTATTCAGCAAAAGACACGGGAATATGGAACAAAATCAATGCCAAAAGTATTGAAATAAAAAGCTTATCGAATAGCACAAGCTGAAAAAAATAATACACCGAATTAACAAGTGCTTGCATTTTAATGACTTGAATTCCAGGGTTTGTATTTTTAGACCCTGAAATTTAACACAGCTGTTTATTTAAGCTGTGAATATTTCAGCTAAAAATATTTCAAACACGTTTTCACCTTCACTTTATTAGGTATACCTTACTAGTACTGGATTGGACCCCCTTTTGCCTTCAGAACTGCCTTAATCCTTTGTGGCATAGATTCAACAAGGTACTGGAAATATTCCTCAAGAGATTTTGGTCCATATTGACATGATAGCATCACGCAGTTGCTGCAGATTTGTCAGCTGCACATCCATGATGCGAATCTCCCGTTTCACCACATCCCAAAAGTGCTCTATTGGATTGAGATCTGGTGAGTGTGGAGGCCATTTGAGTACAGTGAACTCATTGTCATGTTCAAGAAACCAGTCTGAGATTTGTGCCCACAGAACTGCCGCTTACTGGATACTTTCTCTTTTTCCGACCATTCTCTGTAAATCCTAGAGATGGTTGTGCATGAAAATCCCAGTAGATGAGCAGTTTCTGAAATACTCAGATCAGCATTTCTGGCACCAACAACCATGCCTTGTTCAAAGTCACTTAAGTCATCCTTCTTCCCCATTCTGATGCTCGGTTTGAATGCAGCAGATTACCTTGACCATGTCTAAATGCATTGAGTTGCTGCCATGTGATTGGTTGATTATAAATTTGCGTTAACGTGCAGTTGGACAGGTGTTCCTAATAAAGTGGCCGGTAAGTGTATTTTTCATCGCATACATGGAATTTGGCCAACCATAAGAGACTTTAAAAACATACAAAATTCTTCCCAAAACCAAACTTTTGAACAGTAGTGTATTAAATCCCATACAAACACATAAACAGCAATGAAAACCGGGTGATTTGACAGTTTAATGTAGCGTATTTACTGTTGTGCCTTTATGCACAAGGTGTTTTGCTAAAACCTCAAGACTTTGGATGGACTATGGAGGTGGAATACTGAGGATTTTGTGTAGGAAATGCCACGGAAAGCATTAAATGAATCCCACAGTTCTTATTTATTAAAACTATGTTATATTAGTATTATTATTATTATTATTATTATTAGGGGTGCAAAAATGCTTTTGTCTGACATTGAAATTTGTGGTTATAATATTTAAAGCAAACCGAGTCACCATTTTTCAAGCATTGAATCACAATTGAATCATTGTTAGAGCAAAGGTTTACACTTCTGCACTAATATGATTTGCTATTTTATAGTAGTGTTATTATCGTTTGTCTCTCATTTTCTGCTCAAATGATCAATTGAAGACGGATCATGTCTTTCAGTGTTAATGGTGACGTATTCAACATACAACAACTGTTGCCCAGAGACTTTGAAACCATGATGTATTATACAGTATGTTTAGAAGGAAAACGGCACATTACTGTATTATTGTCAATAGAACAAAACACAATAGAAAAAGCACTTTGAATTACAGTGAATAGTTCTCTCTCTAAGAATTACAATAAATCTGTACTGTTTGTTACTGTTCATTATATTTAAAGTCATTTTTTTTCAAGAACCAGAATGAAATTGGGCTTTATATGGATGTTCAATATAACGCTGTTTCTGATAATAACTTTATTGTCATGCTAATTAGTGTTAGCGGACAGTGCTGTTGCTTTAAGCAGTTTTTTTCTCAATCTTAAAATAAGTTTAATTATTCAGACACGTTCACCACCTGCTACTTCCATTTTCTCACATTTATTCTAATACAGTATATCGCTTTATAAGGGGTCAACACTGTTGGATACAAAAGAAATGCATATTGTTTTTATTGTTTATTTACTAATTTAGCATTCACCAGGAATTAATATACTGATACTACAGTATATTACTACAGTAATACAGTATGAAACTGTCAATTAAAATTTGTTCTTCATTCAAATTTCTTCATTTCTGACATGCATTAAGTGCTGGGGTCATTTTGTTTAGCTATATACAAATATTTATTAAATCATAGGAAATATATAAATTGCATGTTTCATTCAAACGTTACAATGTTTTTTATTTAAGTCAGTAATGTATACAAACAGATGTAATAATATTTTTATACTGTACAAACTGAATTTTGTGTCACACTACCCCTTAACCAAACCCTCACAGGTAACAATCTGCAATTTTACATTTTCAAAACACTTCATTCTGTGCGATTTATGGGCTGTTTTTCTTCATGGTAACCAAAAATTTGACACCACAAGGTTAAAATACACTGGTATTGCTATACTTGTAGGGACATTTGGTCCACACAATGTGGCAAATACAATGTATGTATACACACACAGACACACATAAATATAGCTATGGAAACATTTTGGGACCACTTGAAAATCCTGTTTCTCTGATATGGTATGGGTTTGAGTAAAGTGTAAATATTTGATTATTCCATAAAGGTCTTCTAAATGTCAAATATATATAAAATAAATATATTGTGATTTAGAGCATTTTTATAACAATACATCAGAAACATAAGTGTTTTGTTATTGAAATTCCGGGCTGTTCCACCAAATATTTAATGCAAAAAGAACATTTACATTTGGGAAAAAATTTTCAATTGTTTACAAAAATGACACAAAATTTATGTTTTACTCAAACACAAGAATTTTCAAGTGGTTTCTTAATTGCTGGCTTTAATAACTTTAAATTGGTTTAAAGAATTTTGGTGCCATATGCTGAATTTTTGTTAATATATACAGTACAGTTGAAGTCAAAATTATTAAACCCCCTAAATTATTAGCCCCCTGTTTATTTTTTCCCCAATTTCTTTTTAACGGTGAGAATATTTTTTCAACACATTTCTAAACATAATAGTTTTAATAACTCATTTCTAATAACTGAAAATTTCCTTTCTGTGTTAAACATCATTTGGGGAATATAAAAAAAAGGGGGTTTAATAATTCTGATTTCAATATATATATATATATATATATATATATATATATATATATATATATATATATATATATATATATATATAATATAACGAACATTCACAAGACGCCAAATACAGATTCATGATAATTTACAATAAATAGAGCTTTTACATTTTTCACACACAAAATCCTAATATATGGGCCAAGATTTTGAAAGTCTGCATTTTTTGGATAAAGAATTTACCACTTAAATGGCTAATAAACCAAATAAAATATAATTTTTAGAAAATTGTATGGACAACTTAGTTAGGACAATTGTAGAATGTACAATTATTGTGATCAAAATTAAATCTATGTCTAAGAAACTCTGAAGATGGGTAAATATCATTGAATATTATAAAGTGTACTTCTTCAGCTTTGGGAGGTATGAGGATGGAAAGAAACATAGTTCTTAATTCAATAATAGAGCTCTTGGAAAAAAAAGTAAAGACACATTATTTCTGTAAAACCCAAAAAGTTAAGGTAAAACAAACCATTTGAGAAAACTGATTGCAACAAACTATTTAAGTTAAAAAACTAATCCTAATGAGGACTGTGAACTTACTCCATTTGAGTACATGAAGCAATTTGAGCATAGTAAGACCCAATAAATGAAAAGAACTCAAACCAACTGAGTACTGTAAAACCCAATAGGTTAAGGCAACTCAAACTGTTTGAGGAAACCAATTGCTACAAACCATTTGAGTAAAAAAAAAAACTGATCTATACAAGTACTATGAACTTATTCCATTTAAGTTGAAGTAATTAGATATTTAAATAACTCATTACCTTCAACACTGAGTTCAAAACTCTTCAAATGAGTAGAATTATTGGTTAGTCAATTTTGAGTTAACTACACTCATTTCATTTGATAAAGTTGACTGTTAGATTTTACAGTGTAGCGTACTAGCTTGTATTGGAAATTTATCGGGTTAATATTGATTTTATTATTTCATTGAGTAAAATCTTGTCCATTTATGAACAAATAAGGCAGATGAAGTGTTTCATTTATATTGGTGACCACATTACTAACCATCATTACAAATGCTTTCGGAATAGATTTCAATACCCTATTGTATGCTTATGATCACATTCAAAGTTATATTTTTCACAAAAATTTCTGACTCTGAGCCACACACTCTGTTTAATAGATGGACAAACGACCAAATACCTCTCATCCACCAATCTTTATAAAAAAAGAGATTTGTTTCTAATTAAAATGTACCTATTGTTCCAAATTGGTGAATTATGTGAGGAAAAATTGTTTGTAAATTAATTTCCAGTATAGACGAACCTGCTTATGATATTCTGATAATTTGAGAGGAAGTTTTTGTACTGAAAAATCACAACGTAATAAGACATCTATTCCACCTACACTCTTGAAAATATTCTTTGAAAAATCGCGCGCACTTCAATCCTGTGGCTGTGATGAAGTCGCGCTGATGCTTCCCGTCGGGAGTCACGTGCTTGATCAGCTGTTCTGCGGCACATCCGCCTGACTTGCGCTCGGCTCGAGTGTTTACATGCAGACCGCACGGGGCAGGATGGGCAGACCCGCGTGAAGCACTGCAGGTAAAATACCACCTCAATACACTTTACTGCATAAAAACCGAGCTTTACGGTTGGCGGAGCGTTTGTCGATACCGAATACAGTGACGTCAAGAGCGTGAAACGTTGCGCAATGATTCATGTCGGAAGTGTTTTGGTGCCAGACCCGTAAGGCCTTCAGACTCATGATATGCATAAATAAATGCTTTCATTTACTGTTGTTTTTATGTAAAGCTCTAACAATATCCGTAAGAGACGGGCAACATGCCACGTGAGTTTTTATAACGAACACTTTGAAATATGGCTGAAATTTTGGCAGTAGGGGCGTCTGGAAGTTTCACATCATTTTTTTTAGGTTATGCAGTGATATACTGTAACATTACATATTCTCTTTATCATTATTGTTTCTTACCATTAGGAAAAATGTGATGTTTTGTTAACTAACTAATGACATGGCTTGTATCCTTCTCATTTTAGAGATGGAGGTGGTTAGAGATGGTAGCTTTGTAGTTCTCATTTCTGAAGGATGTACCAGGCTTTAAGTGGGACATATTCCTCCTTTAAATTCAGAATTAGCTGTGAATAATTTTGTCTTCTTCGGTCTGGAATATGTGGCCATGGCTATTGAGGTAAAGTTGGTTTTATATTTACACATTTAGATGTTCTCCTTAATAATGTAGTTTCAGAAAAGTATTATTTGCAAAGTCTAAATAGGGAAATCATATTACTAAGGTAAAGTTGGGTTTTATATTCGCTCAATGTTGTACTTTGATAGCCATTGGCTGCTAATATGATTTCATTGTTTAGAATTTGCAAAAATACATTTCTGAAATGATATTAATAAGGAGAAAATCAGAATGTGCGAATATAAAACCAACTTTACCTAAGTAATCATATTAGCAGCCAATGACTATCAAAGTATAACATTGTTCTCGGTCAATTAAATAGTGCGAATGCAAGTTGCACTTGCATGCTAATTGAGCCAAAATATTCAAAGTAGCATAGGTAAACCATATTTGGACCGTTAAATAAACGAATGTGCGAATATAAAACTAAATTGACCTCAATTACACAACTTTTCTGAATGTAGACAGTTATGTTCATGCTGTGATTTATAACAATATGATGTCCAATATTTGTAATATTTGTGTATGTATAGGATGTAACAGAACTTCATAACTAATATGTGCCAGGCTTTAAGTAGGACATATTCCACCTTTAAATTCAGAATAAGCTATGAAGGATTTAGCCTTCAGTGTGGAATATGTGGCCATGGCTATTGAGGTAAAGTTGGTTTTATATTCGCACGTTCAAATATTCCGCTTACCAATATAGTTTCAGAAAAATATTATTTACAAACTAAATAGGGAAATTATATTACTGAGGTAAATTTGGTTTTATATTCGCTCAATGTTGTACTTTGATAGTCATTGGCTGCTAAAATGATTTCCCTATTTAGAATTTGTAAAGAATACTTATCTGAAATGATATTATTAAGGGGAAAGTCAGAATGTGCGAATATAAAACCAACTTTACCTCAATAATCATATTAGCAGCCAATGACTATCAAAGTATAACATTGTTCACAGTCAATTAAATAGCGCTAATGTTGTTTTCAAGTTGTACTTGCATGCTAATTCAGACCGAATATTCAAAGTAGCATACAAGTTAACAATATTTGGACCGTTGAATAAATGAATGTGTGAATATAAAACTTTTTACCTCAATTAAACTTCTGTGCTGAATGTAGACAATTACGTTCATGTTGTGATTTATAACAATATGATGTCCAATATTTGTGTATGTTTCCGATGTAACAGAACTTCATAACTAATATTAGAGAACATAAATACTTTAATATTTAAGCAATTCCATGCAAATGTCAACCTTGCCATGAAAAAAAAAAGTTTTCACCAAAATATCAAAACCGTTTCTGCATTTTTTTTTTTTTTTTGTGTAAGCAAGTTTTTTACAGTGCTTGAAAAATACTCAAAAATGTCTCTGTTAATGTTTTCAAACTGTTATATTTCATTTACCAAAATCGCAAAAGTGCCAATTTCACATCTGTCACATCCATAACAAAGCTTTTTCCTCATAAATGCAAAAAATGTCTAATAAAATAAAATCAATCATTTTTGTTTTATAGTGAGCCAACTCTTATCCTTATTTCTTTCAGGTTGTACAGTTTAATTCACAGCATTTCTACAAAGTATGTTGTATACTGTAAACTCGCAGACTTTTTTTTTGTCGCATCCATGACGCATGTTTATTTCCCTTATTTTAAATAAAACAAAATGTTTACAGATTGACATTTTTCTGCTTCCTTAACTTTGTGGTTAGTTGTTTCAGAAAATATAAACAGATGTTTCAATATAATGTTAACATATACTTTCTCTGTGAAATTATGCTTTGAATTTTTACGGCAAATGTCACATCCATAATGCTGGAATTACTCATTTACTTTTTCTTGTACAAGGCAGAGAAGTCTTTTAAAAGCCTTGATACTGCTGTTCAGCATCATCCATTTTCAATATTAAGAATTTAATATTGTAATTTAAAATCGTACGTACATTTAAAAAAAAAAAAAAAAAAAGAGAGAATTTATACATTTTAATTTTAACAGTTAATTACATTTAAATTACAATTGAGGTAAATGAGATGTCAAATAAATGTAAATGTAACAAATTAAGTGCATTATCAATATAGTGCAAATTACATTTTTTTTAAACTAAAATGGCAAAATTATAAATAATTAAAATTATTTTCCTGAATGGAAATCGTTCCTTTGCATTTGAAGTGGTGAATGAACTCAAATGTGATTAGATTTTCTTATTTATGAAGTTCTATATGTAACATTTAAGTGAATTAATGAAGCATGATATTTCGAGGACTTTAAATGTAGCTTTGGACCTGAAGGCACATAGTTTGAACAACAAATAAAGACTTGCCATAGCATCACAAGACCAGCTCGCCGCCTGTTTTCTCTCTCTCTCTCTCTCTCTCGCTCTCTCTCGCTCTCTCTCGCTCTGTCTCTTTCACACACATAGACACGCACACACACTCAAAATTGGTGACGTCCGAGTTAAACGCCTCTCATGCTGCAGTATCTAACATAAACAAACCATGTCAGATTGCAATTAGCAAATGGCCCCAGTTAATCTGCGCTTGAAGAAAGAAGTGCTCTTGGAAATACTGGAAAACACCTTGTAGTTTCTTGACCTCACATTTAAAGAGAAGAGTGAAAGTCCATGGATAGTTTGTGATCTCATGCGTATTGCAGAAGCAGACTGTAACACATGCACAATAATATGGTACCGCTTTAATATCGTGACCCAGCATATTTCAGTGCTAATGTCATAACGGTGGGTTTTGAGTTTACCCAGCAGCTTGCAGAATTCCTCGGAGTCATGTGATTGGTGCAGGAGCCCTGCGCTGTAATTGGCTGATGAAGTGAAGGCATGTGAGTGTGTTTAAACTGTTTTAGGCCTGGTCTGCTTCTGTAACCCTCATTATCGCTGCACCCACAGGCGTTTGGATGTAATGAGCTGGATTTTGCCTTATGAAACTCCTAGCTGAAATGTTTGCTGGACTGCAAAAAATGTCTAGTTTTTTATTTCGATAAAAGATTATTTTGCTCACCCTATTGGCAGATTATTTTGCTTGTTTAAAGGAAAAACTCACTTAACCTATATGTACTGTTGGGGGTGTTTTCATCCACTATAGGGTGATTTTGAGTTTTAATTTAGCCATAAGTTTTTCTGTGTTTCCGCTAGTGGAATGATTTTTGGTGAAATTTTGTTTTAACACATATTTTGAAAAAAGGCTTTGAATTTAAAAAAAAAAAACCTCCACGATACACTCTGGGCAAATTTACTACCCTTTTGTTATGTTAGGGATGAAAACATCCACTGATATAATTGCTGCAAAAATGCATCAGGTAAATATTAAAAAACATTTTTTTGCATAAATCTGTTTAAACCTTAGTCCTGATCAAAACTACTAAATTGCTTAATAAATTACAGGATTTTAACTCTTTAAATGCCAAATTCATAAATGATGTCACTGATTTGGTGGAAAAAAAACACACAAAATGATGTATTTTCAATATAAAAAGTCATTGACTGGATTTTTTATACCTTTTATCAAAGTCTTGGACATGTGAAACAACATTGGCTTTGATGGATTGTTTTTGATTAATTTTAATTTTTTTCTCTCTAATTTAATGTGTCTATTTTTGCCCCATTGACTTCCATTATAAACACATTTTTCATTACAAAACCATGACACCATATAATCATGCATTTTTGATTGTTGGTGGTTTTACATGTTGGGAAGAGGTAAAATTTGTCATTGTTACTGTTGATCATCAGTTAGCACCGTTAACCCTTTAGATAGGCCTGTGCAAAAAAAGCTTGGTTTATATGGAGTATAACAGCAAATTCAAGTGTGTGTATGCGTGTCTGTGAGCGTGTGAGAGTGACCTTTACGCACTTACTTACCTTGATGTGTCTGAGAATATCAAAATATGCATTTCAGAGGTCCGTTCTTCGTACCTCGCTAAGATGATTTGGCAGATCCTGGATCTTTTAATCTTGATCACTGATCTCTGGCTAATTTGTTTCTTCAAACAAGTTCGCGAATCAGATTAAAATATCTGGATGAACTGATCTGAGATTGGTGTGTGTGTTGTGAAGGACAGATTTATCCTCGAATGCCATGATCAGCAATGCAATGATTGGCTGACAGCACAGCAGAGTAATGACATCAACTGATTAATATTCAATTGACCCTTCGCTAAGCCACACCCGAAAACCGCCAAAGTATATAATTTTTTAACTATTTATTATTTTCCCAAGTGTATATAACTACTACTGTAAGATAATATCAGAATATAGTAAATACTTTCATTAATACTTTCGCTTGAAAAGACCCAATCTAATTTTGTTTAATCATAATATTCAATTGACCCTTTGCTAAGCCACACCCGAAAACCGCCTCTCACCAATCGTGGCTTAGCAACCGTAGCTACGTGCAAGAGGTCTGTCAAGCTTTCAAGGGAGGGAAACAAGCCAAAGTGTTGTGCATATGGATTGTGCACATCTAATACCCGGTATCCTAAAAGTTTGAACAAGGTGGTGGAATTTTTTTCCGTTTTCAAAACCCAAGGGGAGAAATGTGGATCAAGCTCTGTGAGGGGCGCTAAAGGAGCGGAGTTAAATTGGTTTTGTTTTCGATATTTCGGACACATTCTGTGATAATTAGACGGCAATAACTCACACACCTGTTACCCTAAAAAGATCTAAACTGTGTTTCCTCAAAAATACAAAGCAGGTTATGTTTCTTAGCTGTGTTTTTTTTTCGCTCGATATTATGAGCACTCCTCCGTTTAAGCCCTCGCCATAGTATTCATACTAATAGCAATAATATTTTCATCTGTTTCAGGCTACGAATATTTGAAATAACATATCAACTGAACAAAACCGAGATATGATCACAAACTGAGCACTTGCGATGAATATACTACATCTGTAGCTGTTTTTCAGTAATTTATAACCCTTATGTCCATGTCAGAGCTACAATTTACCGATGTTTCTGTCTGCCTTTTGGAGATTTAGTCATTGGTGACGGCGTTATACTGGCTTAGTGTCTGTTTTTATATTTGGTGTCGGATTAATATTTGCTGGTAGGGAAAATCTATTTGTTCACTTCTGCTTTTTATGCTTTGATTTGCATTTCAATTTATTTATTTTATCCACTTAACTGCAAATTAGAATAGTAACTGGATAAAAAGCACACAGACATACTGACAGTTATAGGTACTGTACATTGTTATGGGTCAATGATGCTAATATTTGGCACAAATCCTTCAATTTCTATAGTAATTGTTTGTATCTGAAAAGTTCATATTAATAAATGTTCTCTTTGAACCCCTTGTGGCGAACCACCTCGGGACTGTCTTTGTTCTTTTATTTCCGAGTGCAGATTTCTTAAGTTTTAGTTATATATTTAAAAAATTAAAAAATTATATATATAATTTTTTAACTATTTACTATTTTTCCAAGTGTATATAACTACTACTGTAAGATAATATCAGAATATAGCATATACTTTCATTAATACTTTCGCTTGAAAAGACCCTATCTAATTTTGTTTATATGAGATAAGCCTGCTCCCGAGCAGGTTTGAGCTACCAGAACTGTTGTTATGACAACAACTCTTGGATGAGTTTAGAAGAACGAAACAATCCTGGATCATCTCAAATTGTCAGTATCCAAATCCAGCTAATTGAGTAATCCATGTACGAAGAACAGACCCCAGCTCTCAGAACTGCATGGAGTAAATAAGTCTATGAATAAAAGTCTATGTATTTATGCACCACCAAATGTGGTTATAATGGAAGTCAATGGGCCAAATGGTTTTTTTATTGAAAACACGTCAGTTTGTGTTTGTTTGTTTGTTTTTTTCACCAAATCAGTGACATCATTTGTGAACTTGCCAATTAAAGAGTTAAAATCTCGTAATTTTCTAAACAATTTAGTAGTTTTGTTCAGGACTGAGGTTGATTTATGCAAAAAAATTTAAAAAATATTTATCTGATTTGAATTCAGTTTAAATCAGTGGATGTTTTCATCCCTAACACAGCAAAAGGGTAGTAAATTTGAACAGTGAAGAAGGGTTAAATTTAACATATTATTTCTTAAAACAAGACAAGATTTTTTGCTTGTTTGAAAAATGCTTTTTGATTTAGGAATTTTTAGACATTTGGACTAGAAAAAAAGACAAAAAAAAAACTAAGTAAGAAAATCATGTATTGCAGTCTGGATTATTTTGTTATCGCTTTTATTAAAATACTGTTCTATTTTATGTGATTTTTTTTACTAGTCTAAAGTAATAAAATAACTTTTTTCAACTTATTACCTCAGCAAGTCATGTTTCTGTTGTTGCTTGCTTTTGGTTTTGCACAGGTTTCTGTTTCTTGTATTCATAGCAGCTTCTCAGTTCCTCATTTTTTAATCTGAAACATACACACATGCTCACCGTAAATAAGGGTTGATTAGTTAGCGGTAGTTGTGTGGGATATTTATTGTCTGTTATAAATGCACTTTAATTGTTGCTGAGACCTTTGTTTGAGTAAGTTGATGTATTTCCAACTAGGGCTGGGCAATTAACCGAAGAGTAGTCGAAATCAAAATTCAGAACCTATAATTGATCTAATTTTTCCAGGTCCATTTTTTTTATTACTTTGCCTATCGCGTGTGGAGTCACGCGACCCCGCTGTCTTTATACTTCTGATTTGAGCGCATGCATATAGTTTGGCACAGACTTTGCGCGGCCGCATACCTCTTGCCATGGCTAATGCCGATGCTCACGTGCATCTCTCCTAAAATGTAACAACACATTTTGACTACACTTTTTATAAGAAAAAACAGTGACTGTTGGTTTTAGGCAATGTGTGTTTTAATTTTAGTTGTTTAAAGTTGATGTTCAATAAATAATCACAGATAGTAGATAGTGTGTTTCCTTCAGTTATTTTAAGTAATGCACCCTTCATACAAAAATCTCTCACTTGTAAAATGAGAGCATATGTACAAAACTTGTCTTTGAACTATGAGGGCAAAAAAGTAAATAAATAAAATAATTGATCATTAATCATAATTGAGTTAAAATGTTCAATTAATTGAGATTTTCATTTTAGGCCAAATCACCCAGTCCTACTTCTAACTAAAATGGAAGATTGAGTAGAGGGTGGGGCTTTCTTTTTGAGCATCATTTTCTCTTGCAAAGTAATGGTAAGAGCGGTGTGGTTAAGAATATTGTCAAACTAATGTCAACAGAGAATCCCCACACTAGGGCTGCACAATGTATCGAAAAATTATCAATATTGCGATAATGTATGCAATATCCATATCGCAGAGCAGTGCAATAAATTAAGTTAATTTTATGCGCTGCATTTATAAGTCGTTTATGCAAATCTGACCAATCAGATGGGGCCTTTACTATCTTTATACGCACCTCTTCGGTAGGGGCTGGGAGGAGAAACTGAAGCTGAAAATAAACACTAATGCTTGGAGACAAGAGTGGACGATGACAACAGCCAATAAAAATCTGAATTATCAATGAGGTTTTCAGTTATTCGTGATGTTTTAATGTCTACATGTTTGCACCTTGGCATTTATGTTTGATATAATTAGCTCAGAAATGTATGTGTTGCCTGTTTATTTTAGTATGATCATTGCATACTTAAAGAATTTTTTAAAAATGGCTGATAAAATAGTGTTTTGCAAGTCAGTTATATCATAAGAAATATCATTATCCCGATACTTAACAACAATATCACATATTTTCTCAAGTTCGTGCAGTACTACTCCAAACATGTAAGCAAACAGTCTGACTTTGAAGATTACCAAAATAATTTTTTCAGTGGATTAACTTGCGTAGATCGAATGTTCTCTTTAAGAATAACAACGCACGCTAGCAAAATAAACATTGTAAATTATGATTTCACATGGACTTCACTGTTTTTTTACTATCAAAAATATGTCTTGAGTTCACAGTGTGATGAAGTCTGTCAAAATGTGGTTAGAATGCCCAGATAACTTAAATAATAAAAGCAGATAATACATTTTTAATTTTATAATATATGATAGTTAATTAGTGTCATTTAACCTCCTTACTCTCACCCCACTTTTTTTAGCCCAGACTTGAAATGAATCATGATATGTGCAAATGATTTAGAGCTCTATTTTAAAGATCTAGGCGCAAAGTCTAAAGCTCATGGCGCAAAAGCATTAAGGGCGTGTCTGAATCCACTTTTGTTTTTGTAAAGATGCAAAAATATGGTTTGCGCCACAACACATTGTCTAACAGGGTTGTGCTTATTCTCTTAATGAGTTTTGGGTAGGCCCAGATAGGATCTGCGGGCTTTATTTTTTATTTTTTTTTGCTGAATATTGTAAAAAATCTGCAGATTTATGCGAAATGATTTTGAGTGTATCATAACTAAAATCTTAATATGTTAAATAAAAGATTGTACCTTTTTTAACATGTTTACAGTGCAAATCCTGTTAGATCCATTTTTTTTAGTAAACAAAGCAAGTCTCTTATATAATATATCTACCATATATCTACTAAAAGACAGAAGTTATTACATTACAAACTGTATTGTAAGTAAATCAAATGAACGTTTTCATATTAGTCTGAAATTAAAAAACTGAATAAATATAAATTTACACACATTTACACACAACTAAATAGATAGACTCAATAATGGGCTGAAAATCTGCGGAAATGTGTGGATTTCTTCACGTGCAGATTCTGTGTGGGCCTTGTAGGTGTGTTTTGAGCATAACATGCATTAAACCAATCAGAGTCTCATCTCCCATTCCCTTTAAGAGTGAGTTGCGTCGCGCCATGGCGGATTTTGTAAGTGGAAAAACTGAATGCTTCACTAGCGAGAAAACAGGCCATCTGCAGCGCAAGGATAAAGAACAAGCCTCCTCCATTTGACCTCTTTACTTTCTCTTTACTTTACTTTTACTCTTTACTTTACTCCTTTACTTTCGTGGATAAGGAAACAGTGTTGTAAGCACTCCGCTGAAAACATTCAGCCATTAGCCTACATATTTAATTTAGTTTGTTAAGTGCCGAGATATGGTTCAAAACTACATCTAAAAACACACATCCTATTATCCACGAGTTACATCCAAACACACATCCTATTCTTATGCCCCATATGGTGATGCATATGTCACCTAAACCCAAAAGGTGGGCAAATCTAAACTTGTTTTTCATAAAAAAAAACATAAATATGCACATAATAAATACTACTATTACTAATAGTACTATTATAATAAAAATGCAAATTGTCATAAATAAACTGAAAAAAGCCCCCACCCCTGACCTGAAGAAGGCATGAAGGTAGTGGTTTTTATATTTATGTAGAAAATAATCATTTTTGTAACATTTTAATCCTTTATTTTTTTCATATGTAAAGATATTTGTGTATTGCTATACATCCTGTGTGTATTAAGCATTTGAACCGGCATAGGTGCATAACTAACAAACTTTGCGTTGGACTTTAGACTTGTTTTACTTGGTCAACAGTGCAGTCTATTTCAGTTTCTCAGAATAGCAACGTGCCAACAATGCGCCCTAACCCACCTTCTTTATAGACCAGCACACCCATGAGTTCACAAAGTGGTGCAAATGGATTTGCTATTCAAACATTGTGCAAAACATAAAAATTAGGGTTGGACTGGTCACATCTGGTCACAAACACGTCTTGTGCCTTAAGATAAGTTCAGGTTCAGACAAATGCAGGGCGATCATCCTTCATTATTATCACGAGTTCCGCTATGTAAACTTTTCTCGCTGTCAAATTTTTTTCTAACAATATATACATGGTTAGAGGCAGGGTTAATAATGTTATTTTCAACTGGAGGTTTTCTTCATAACTTTAAGGATAAGGGGAAAAAAAATCAAGTGGCCCAGGGAAATTCAAAAATGCTATTATTATTGGATATGAACTGACACATTTTTATATAAGTGATTATTTCTTTATTCATCTGTGGACACACTGGAAAATAAATTATACTGGATTTTAATTGTAATTCAGCTTTTCTCGTTGTTATGCACAAGTATACGCATAGAAGAGAAGGAAATTTTACCCTGCTTCTAATTCAAGTAATTTCTCCCAGCGCAGTTATTGGGTGCAGTGATAAATATTTATGTGCGCGTGTGTGTGCAAATATGTATAGCTAATGAAATATGCAAGGATTCATTTGAGGAGTGATTGCATCAGTGCTGCCTTTAGCCTGCAGCTGTGACAGGAAATGCATTGGTTGCAATGTTAGAAACAGACTGAACCAACCAAACACCATTTAGACTTTTTACATTTTTGTTTTTACCTAAAAATCGTTTCTGGATGCTTTTGTTGTATTCCTTTGTCAGGTCCGGTTCATTATTATTGTCATGTTTAGCATATTTTAATTATTATTCATGCATCTGCCTTGACTTAATCATTCCTCTAGTGCTCCCTCGGGCTTTATGCTAATTTCCTGCACTGTACTTTATGGCAGAGGATTGTGGGATTTCCCACTGTACCAGAGCTAATGCATAAATCTAATTGAGCTGGGCCAATGAGGTCTGTAGTAGCTAGAGAAAGCTGTCCGTTAGCATTTTCATTCATATGGAGGGTGCCCAGCTGGTGCTGGAATCTGCCATCTTTGTTAATGCAATAATTATTTTGTTTATTAGCATTTTTATTTGGCTGATAAACGGCTTTTGAACGACTGTTAATAAAGATGGGGGCTTTTTACTTTTAAAATTATGCAAATAATATTATATTACATAAAATAATTTTTATTAACAATAACAGGGTGTCTGCGGGGTCTTAAAAAGTCTTAATGTCTTAAATCTCAAAATCAAAATTTTAGGCCTTAAAACGTCTTAAATGTACTGAAATATTGTCTTGTAGGTCTTAAATCTTTTTTTAAACGGGTCTTAATTTTCTTTTGTTCATGTATTGCTACCCAATCTGGCCAACACCTATACGATCACCAACAATCCATCTCAATGAAACTTATTTAAAATATTTTGCTAAGAAATAACAAAAATATTTACGTTTTTTTATTATTAAATTTTTATTGTATTGTTAAATGTATTAAATTATATTTATTTAATTTTTTGATAGAGCAAATAAAACTTTTTTCCATTTCATTCAAAACTTCCTTAATGTTTAGCCCTTTATGAGTCTAAATTTCATTCATAATGGTTTAAAAAATGTCTTTAAAAAATGTCTTAAATTTAACTAGGTATAACCTGCAAAAACCCTGAATAATAATAACAAAGTTTTATTTTTATTCATTTACATCATATAATAACAATATAAAAGATTCTAATATGTACATATACAATGTGTCTGTGTGTGTGTGTATAAAATAACAATGTAAATTTTCATATTTACATAATTTATATAAATATAATTACAAAAGATAAATTAAAAATATGAAGATAATTAAAAATATGATTACTACATCATATAAACTGAACTGAAAAATGTAATAGTGTGTGTATATATTAGTGCTGCACAATCCTGGAAGAATATGTGATATGCAATGTTGTTGCTCGTTGCGATAATGTCATTGCGATAACAATATTTCTTATGATGAAACATTTCCCTAGACAAACGCTATTTTTATTAGCCGTGTTCTTAAATCATTTATTTATTTAATGATAATATATTTTTCAGATTTAATTAATTCTAACTCAAGACTAAAAAAAGCTGTGTTAAGGTGCAACCATTTAGTATGTTGAGTCTGGATTCTAATTGATCATTTTGCAAGTGTTTTTTGAGACCTGTGACTGTCTGGATTGTGGATTGGATTGGACTGTGAGGATTTTAAAAGCAATAAGGCATAAGAAAATGTATCTTTGTAACTTTGACAAATTAATAACAATTAATTTTATTGAATTGTTTATAAAATGAAGATTATGCAGTATTATTTTACATTTGGTTATTCAGTCACTGTATACACAAAAACATTTCGACTCTTCAGAGAAAGCCATAAAACGTTGCCTTTTTTCTTTGTTGAATTTATCTATTCTTGTTGATTATTATATTTTATGCACTCCCCTACAGAATCTTCCCAATCAATCTAAAATCATAGATTCTTTATAAACATTCATTCAACTCATCTAGTGAAATTGTATTCATATCGGAATAAACAGTATATAGCGATAAAAATACAAATACGATATATCGCAGAATAAAAAATATGGCAACGTGTTATTTTTCTAACATCGTGCAACTCTAATAGTAGTGCTGGTGGTGGTAGTGTTGGTAGTGGTGGTGATGATGATCTAATAATAGCAATGAAAATTTAATAATACAGCTATCTGTATTTTATATCATTGTTTGTTTTTTAGAGTCATTATACTTTTTTGTAGCATCCCACCACCACAATGGCAATTTCCTAGGCTAAATTTCTTAATATATCACCTAATAAACCAAATTTATAATGCATGAGCTGTGTTTTGGTGTACTGAAATGTAAGACACTATACAGTGTTTATTAGTTTATCTGCATAATTGATTAAGAACATTTGCTGGAGGTTGTGTGTGTGTTCAGACTCAGATACAACCTCATTAAACACAACCGAACGAGAATAGTTTTAAAAATAGAGGAAGAAATGCAGACAAGCCTGTTTTTCCTCATTTTAGTGCCTAATTCTGTCACATCAGCACTGTCTAGCTCTATATTTTCATAGCTGGGATATTGTTTGGTTTGTAAATGACTGGGAATCACTTATAAACAGCGCCTGGCACCACCAGCGTCTTTGTTCACAGAATAATTACACCACGGATATACAACAGATCAAATGAGCGCTGATTGTTTGCCTCTTTGTTCGAGCCAAGACTGCGTTTTAATTCACTGCACATCTGTCATATGTTAGCAAGGCTGGTTATTCTGGTAAATGATTACTGGATTGTTACTGAAATAATGATCCTAAGGTGATGGTTTACTCATACACTCAATCCAGTTAAACAATGAACTGATTTTCATCATTTACTTGCTGTTGGGTTTAAGGTAATTCTGGCTATATTCTGCGACAGCCAGAATCAGCTAACAAAGCCAAATACTTGGAGAATTAATTGGTTAGCTTAGTAGTTTCACATGGTAATCTGGCCTTATACTACATGCTGAAGTGCACCGCAAAAAATGCAGGGTTCCACACAATTTGGTTAAGTTAACTTATCAATTTGAAGTAGATTCAATATAAAACAATTAAGTTGTCCAAAAAAAAACTCAAGAATTGTTTTGTTTCAGATCATTTTAAATAAGTAGTTTAAACAAGCAGTAAAATCTCATTTTTTGAGTGTATCGATTGAAAACTTGGTGACTATTTATAAGACTATTGTACATTTAAGGCTGATTTATACTTCTGCGTCAAACGCGCCCGTTTGCTCCGGCCCTCACCATGGCTTTTGTCAACGCACACCTCTCAAAAAATGTAACTACACGTCGCAACTACGCATAGCGCAAACTCTGTGATTGGTCGGCTTGGTAGTGCTGATGAATGTGGGCGGGACATGTTGGAGTGAGTGTTTACAATGTGAAGGAGCTCCAGGTGGAAAGTTTTGTTTTGTGTTTACCTTATGATTAAAGTTGTTGCACGTCCGCTGGTTCCCGCCTCAAAATGAGCGAGTTTGAATTACTTCTACATTAAGGTAGCGTTCAGAAAAAACACCAGCGAATACACTCTGCACAGAGAAAAGTAAAAACCTCACTGTCAGCTAGCATTTCAGAAGTGTCATTGCAGAGCAACACAACAGCGTGCAGAAGTATAAATGCACCACAACGCGCAAGGCATGCATCGTGGAGCACGCCTATCACGACGCAGAAGTATAAACCAGGCTTAACACTGCATGTGCGATAAGGCTCCAATAGTTATTTTAACTACACTCATGTTAAAAGCTTTTATTAATCTTTGATGATCTTAATTTCTTAGTCAATGCATTAAAATCTTTGTCATAATCTGATTACGAGCCAAAATCATTTTTTTTTTTATTATTAAATGTAGTTACTAACTAATACAAGTTGTATTGCATTGCTTTAATATTAACGTAGTAACTTTTATAAATGTGCATTTTTCAATTCATTAACTAACATTTACTAATGAGACTTTATTGTAAAGTCTTAGCTATTGTACTTCATAAAGGATTTTGCTATTTAATTGGGTTGAAAAATTTTTTTTATGCTGAAGTTCTGAACTTGTCAATACAATAAAGCAATACACTTAGAATTTTTTGTTAGTATAACTGTTGAAGTCATTTTTTTTTTGAAGTTTGGGTGAATACCATGTATTGTGATTTAAAGATTCAGCGATTAATCTCAACAAGAAAATCATTCAAAACTATTCCAGGTCTGTTACTGTTAACCTAAAAAAAAATATTACTTGAAAGAAAGTCAATGTTTACTGAGATAAAATGTATAAAAGAGCAAAAACAACCAATTTATTTTCAGGTTGTTGTCAATGAAACATTACAACATTTGATTTAGCTTAACTTTATGTTTTAACTAAAATAAATGTAATAAAATTACTAAAGGTTTGATAAGTATTATAAATTTATATATATATATATATATATATATATGAAAAAAGAATATAAATAACAAAAATAAAAATAATTTTTAAGCTAGGGATGTACTGAAATGAAAATGCTTGGCCGAAACCGAAAAAGAGGAAATAAGGCTGAAAACCGAAAGACAGAAATAAATTATGCCAATTACTAGTAGCAAAGCATTTATGGCTATGACTGTGTATTAACCTTACTAAAATCAAGACGTTGCTATTGCATAAATTAATATTATAGTGTCAAAGAATAAATCAAATACAAATTATGAAAATATTTATTTAGCAAATTGCAACAATGACTTACCACTTCTGGGGATGGGGACTTCAGACAGATATCATCTAGCTGTTGAGTGATTGAGCTTGTCGTCTGGCTGACATTTTTTTTTTTTTTTAATAATTTTTTAGGGGTTTTCACATTTAATGGACAGGACAGTGGAGATTGACAGACAGGAAAGTGTGGGGAGCAGAGATAGGGGAAGGATCGGCAAAGGACATCGAGCCGGGAATCGAACTCGGGTCGCCACGAGCACCTGGGTGCTATGTGTCGACGGACTAACCACTAGGCTATTGGCGCCGACGTCTGGCTGACATTTGAGAAATATTTGAGAGAGTGTACTTAAATAGGGCCAGGGCAAAAATTAACATTTTTGTCAAATTAAAAAAAAATATCTAGAAGAAACATGGCTACAATCTGATAGTCAGATATATAGTAGCCTAAGTCACGACAGAATAGCCTACCTATTATTATTTAAGGCAATTTCTTGCAGGATTTCACTGCACATATCAAACATCTGGTAAAGAGAGACAAGTCTTTTTCTGCACTCTGATCTCCTTCTCCTCCGCTGCTCCCTTTCAGGTTCTCCGCATACATTGAGGTATGGATCATTTTCATGTGCGCGCTGCTTTATTTCTGCATTCAAGTAATGATCTTTATAACGTAGATCAAGTACAGTGGTAGTAAAGTCCTGAGGATCCAAATAGATCGAGTAGACACACCGCAGACATGCTGCTTCACTCAGACAAGCAGATGCAAGCCTCGGTTTCTGTTTGCGTCATCACAATATACTGTTTCGGTGATGAAAATCTTTAGCCATTTTTGACCAAGAGTAGTCGGTGCATCCCTACAAAAGCATAATATAAAAGCAGAAAATATAACAATAAAAGCGGATATAGTATCAATAGTAATACTCAGAATGCCACTGCTAAATTTTAGATTTGAATATCATGATAAATCAATACAAACAGTGGCCCGGCCAAAGTCCTGACTTTAATCCAATTGAGAATCTGTGGAGGTAGCTGAAGATCAGGATGGTGGCAAGCAGACCCTCCAACATGATGCTCATGGCTAAAGATGAATGGGCAAACATACCAGTGGAGACGTGCAAAAAGCTGGTCTACAATTAATGGATTGCTGCAATAGCCAATACATGCATTTCTATTGATTATTTAGAAGGGTATAAGTCTCCCAAATATATGTATAAAGAATTGCATGTTATCTAGTAGTTTAATAAGCAAAGTCAACTAAAAGTAAACCATCAGTTTTTTCAGTTCAGAGTCTCATTTTGTTTTTCTCTGTTGCTGTTGCCAGATTAATGTTCAGTGGACTGTGGTCTCCACTGCGATCAGACCTATGAAGAGAACCAGGCAACTCTAACAGTGGGTATATCCAAACAATACCTGTGCACATATAGTTCTTTTTTTATTATTGTAATGTTGATTGTGGCTTCAGTTGTGTGAATATATGTTGATATAACAGTCTTTAGCTCTTTTTCTATGGTTTTGTAGGTCATGCAGCACCCAAACTTTGAAACGCGGCACCCGTTGCAGCAGGACGAGCAGGAGACGGGTTATGACCCTCTTCAAAACTACAACAGAAACCGAGACCGTAAGACACTTGATGCATGTACATGCAAATTAGAGGCCTTGCCGTGTGAAGAACGGGGTTGCATATTTTGAATAGCAGTTATATCAATAATATTGGCTATTAGCTGATATGGAAGAAAAAACAACAGGTATTAGAATAAAATACTCTAATTAAATCACATTATTTTAAAAAGTTGTTCAGCCAGTATATATATATACACACAGTTAAAGTCAGAATTATTGGCCCCCCTGTTTATTTTTTCCCCAATTTCTGTTTAACGGAGACAAGATTTTTTCAACACATTTCTAAACATAATAGTTTTAATAACTCATTTCTAATAACTGATTTATTTTGTCTTTGCCATGATGACAGTAAATAATATTTTACTAGATATTTTTCAAGACAGTTCTATACAGCTTAAAGTGACATTTAAAGGCTTAATTAGGTTAATTAGGTTAACTAGGCAGGTTAGGGTAATTAGGCAAGTTATTGTATAATGATGGTTTGTTCTGTAGACTATTGGAAATAATATAGCTTAAAGGGGATAATAATTTTGACCTTAAAATGGTTTATAAAAATTTTTAAACGGCTTTTATTCTAGCTGAAATAAAACAAATAAGACTTTCTCCAGAAGAAAAAGTATATATATGTATATGTGTGTGTGTGTGTGTGTATATATATGTACATATATGTGTGTGCGTATGTAATATAATATAAATAAATAAATAAATAAATAAATATATATATATATGTATACACAGGGAGTGCAGAATTATTAGGCAAATGAGTATTTTGACCACATCATCCTCTTTATGCATGTTGTCTTACTTCAGGCTGTATAGGCTCGAAAGCCTACTACCAATTAAGCATATTAGGTGATGTGCATCTGTGACATGACAAGGGGTGTGGTCTAATGACATCAATGCCCTATATCAGGTGTGCATAATTATTAGGCAATTTCCTTTACTTTGGCAAAATGGGTCAAAAGAAGGACTTGACAGGCTCCGAAAAGTCAAAAATAGTGAGATATCTTGCAGAGGGATGCAGCACTCTTAAAATTGCCAAGCTTCTAGAGCGTGATCATCGAATAATCAAGCGTTTCATTCAAAATAGTTAACAGGGTCGCAAGGAGCGTCTGGAAAAACCAAGGCGCAAAATAAACTGCCCATGAACTGAGAAAAGTCAAGTGTGCAGCTGCTAAGATGTCAAGATGCCACTTGCCACCAGTTTTGCCATATTTCAGAGCTGCAACATCACTGTAGTGCCCAAAAGCACAAGGTGTGCAATACTCAGAGACATGGCCAAGGTAAGGAAGGCTGAAAAACGACCACCACTGAACAAGACACACAAGCTGAAACGTCAAGACTGGGCCAAGAAATATCTCAAGACTGATTTTTCTAAGCTTTTATGGACTGATGAAATGAGAGTGAGTCTTGATGGGCCCGTGGCTGGATCGGTAAAGGGCAGAGAGCTCAAGACCGACTCAGACGCCAGCAAGGTGGAGGTGGAGTACTGGTTTGGGCTGGTATCATCAAAGATGAGCTTGTGGGACCTTTTCGGGTTGAGGATAGAGTCAAGTTCAACTCCCAGTCCTACTGCCAATTTCTGGAAGACACCTTCAAGCAGTGGTACAGGAATAAGTCTGCATCCTTCAAGAAAAACATGATTTTCATGCAGGACAATGCTCCATCACACACGTCCAAGTACTCCACAGCGTGGCTGGCAAGAAAGGGTCTAAAAGAAGAAAAACTAATGACATGGCCTCCTTGTTCACCTGAACTGAACTCCATAGAGAACCTGTGGTCCATCATCAAATGTGAGATTTACAAGGAGGGAAAACAGTACACCTCTCTGAACAGTGTCTGGGAGGCTGTGGTTGCTGCTGCTCGCAATGTTGATGGTGAACAGATCAAAACACTGACAGAATTCATGGATGGCAGGCTTTTGAGTATCCTTGCAAAGAAAGGTGGCTATATTGGTCACTGATTTGTTTTTGTTTTGTTTTTGGATGTCAGAAATGTATATTTGTGAATGTTGAGATGTTATATTGGTTTCACTGGTGAAAATAAATCATTAAAATGGGTATATATTTGTTTTTTGTTAAGTTGCCTAATAATTATGCACAGTAATAGTCACCTGCACACACAGATATCCTCCTAAAATAGCTAAAACTAAAAACAAACTAAAAACTACTTACAAAAATATTCAGCTTTGATATTAATGAGTTTTTTAGGGTTATTGAGAACATGATTGTTATTCAATAATAAAATTAATCCTCAAAAATACAACTTGCCTAATAATTCTGCACTTCCTTGTATGTATGTATGTATGTATGTATGTATGTATGTATGTATGTATGTATGTATGTATGTATGTATGTATGTATGTATGTATGTATGTATGTATGTATGTGTATATATATATATATGTACAATATGTGTATATGTATTTTATATACAGTTGAAGTCAGAAGTTTACATACACTCTAAAAAAAGAAACATAACCATTTTTTTAAAAAATGTCTGATGGTAAATCATACTAAACGTTTACTATTTTACGTCTGTTAGGATTACCATCAAAAATGATTTACATTTGCTAAATGCCAGAATAATGAGAGAGTTTTTTTTGAGAATTTTTTGTATTAATTTCTAGACAGTCAAAAGTTTACACACATTTCCTTGGTATTTTTTTTAGCTTTGATTTTAAACTGTATAACTTTGTTTAAATGTTTTGGGTATCCTTCCACAAGCTTCTCACAATAGTTTGAAGGAATTTTGGCCCATTCCTCCTGACAGAATTGGTGTAACTGAGTCAGATTTGTTGGCTGTCTTGCTCGCACAAGCTTTTTCAACTCTGCCCACAAATTTTCTATAAGATTGAGTTCGGGGCTTTGTGATGGCCACTCCAAAACATTCACTCTGTTGTCCTTAAAGCACATTTGAACTAATTTGGCAGTATGCTTAGGGGCATGGTCTGTTTGGAAGACCTATTTGTGGCCAAGTTTTAATTTCCTGGCTGATGTCTTGAGATGTTGCTTCAGTATTTCTACATAATGTTCTTTCTTCATGATGCCAACTATGCTGTGAAGTGGACCAGTCCATCCTGCAGCAAAACAGCCCCGCAACATGATGCTGCCGCCCCCATACTTCACAGTTGGAATGGTGTTCCTAAGCTTGTAAGCTTTCCCCTTTGTCCTCCAATTGTAACACTGGTCATCATGGCCAAACAGTTCAATGTTAGTTCCATCAGACCACAGGACATGTCTCCAAAATTATTCTTTTTCCCAGTGTAATTTAGCAAATTGTAATCTGGCTTTTTTGTTGATTCTGGCTTGTTAATTTTCCCATGTTGTCACACAAGAAAGCAGTGTGTTTGAGGTTTTCCTTAAATACTATTCTACAGTTGTGCCTAGAATTAACTCAAATGTTGTTAATTAGCTAATCAGAAACTTCCAAAACCTTGACACCATCATCTGAGCATTTTCAGAGGCATAATAATCTTATTGTATGTAAACTTGATTTTCAAGAAAAGTTATAACAATTTCTCAAAAAATATCTCCCTCATTATTCTGCTATTAAGCATAACAGAAACAAACTTGATAATCCTAACTTACCTAAAAGAGAAAAAGCAGCCATTACTTAGGTCTTTGTTGTTACGTTTTTTTTATTATCTATATTTAAAAGTTATGTTACATGATATGTTTGTGGAAACTATGATACTTTTATGTTAGGACACTTTGTATAATATGAAGTTCAAAAATAAAAGCATTTATTTGAAATCGAAGTCCCTCAAATTAAAAATGTCTTCATTGTAGCTTTTTAAAAATCAGTTTACTGTAATATATTCTTGCTTAGTCAGAACATTAATTTATTTTAATACAGTATAAAAATACTGTAGTCATGGTTAATTTTACTAATATTTTTAAATATCAAAACAGCCCTCAATTTAAACTTGAATGTGTTTTAACTAATTGAGATTTAAATTGATTTGTTGACATGGACAGTTTGAAAATATTTATGAAATATGATTCAGTTATGATATTTAATAATGTTTATGAAGAAATGTTAAATTAAAAACAGAAACTCTTTTGCCTTATTAAAAAAATACACATTACAAGGCTAGAATTAATCTTTTATTGCATTGTTAAAATCATTATTGTTTAATGAACAATAAAAAATACATTGTACAAAAAGATACCCCTCGGTTTGAATGGTTTTGCACCTGATCCTGACATAAATAATTTCTAGTTAAGTCATTAGATCATCAACTATGGTGCCTTAACTATTTTATTTGTATAATCTTTTGTATTTCAGGAGGATCATTGGACAGTGCAGTTGAGTCCACCCTTCAGTCCTACAGGTCTTTCATCAGATGCTCATATCTGAAATTGACTGCTGTGTGCTGAAAGTGTATCTCTTTCTTACAATGCCCTGTCTGATGCGCTGTTTCACAGAAAAGAGTGGGATGATTTGTTCCAGAACAGTAACTACCTGCCTCGGATCAGACAGGCAGGCATTAACGGGCGGTTACGGAGCAGCCGATTCCGCAGTGTTTGCTGGAAGGTAATGGCCACCTGACAGCTTTAAGGGTCTTTTTGTTATTATCGGGGATGAAAGGTGAAATGTGGAAATTTTGATGTGAAACGGAGTATAGATTATAATGATGAGTTTCGATGATTCCAGCTTTATCTGGACGTCCTGCCAGAAGATAAGGCTCAATGGATCAGTCGAACCAAGGAGCACAGAGCACAGTATGAGAAAATCAAAGAGATGGTATGTATGTGGCAGTGATTTATGTCTTTAGTTGGTTTTGGTGCTAAATCATGGTTTTTTGTCTTGAACTGCAGCACATCACGAACCCTCGTAAAGCTGCCGGCCAGCAGGATCTGGTGGTGAACAACCCACTATCACAGGATGAGGGGGTAAGGGGGACATACAGTTCAATAATACCATACTTGGTCTAAATAAACCAGTGGTTTCCAATCTTTTTAACTTGCAGCTCACTAAAGCAAGCATGTACACTCTCCGGCCACTTTATTAGGTACACCTGTCCAACTGTTCGTTAAAGCAAATTTCTAATTGGCCAATCACTTGGCAGCAACTCGTTTTATGCACATTTTGAAATATCACATAAAAATGCTTAATGGAAACACTGAGATGAGCATACAATTTTTAATGCACATTTTCAAAATGTGTTTCTTATGTTTCCTTTGATAAGAAAAAATGGACATAAAATAAGATGGAAACACATTTACTGAATAAATTCCAGCATGTGCATCAAAAATGTGATTTTGTTTAAGAGATCATGTGACATCAAAAATGGGCACAATGAGACCCCATTAATGGACAAACCAGTGGACCGATCACATTGTGTAACATCTGAATTTGTTTTGGTCACTGTAAATTCCCTTAGCTAAAGTCTGTCATCATAGTGGTTCTGTATTATTGCCTCCCATAGCTGTCTTGAGCAGCTTCTCTCCCAAAGAGAGGTCTCACACGCACAAAAGGCATGTTGCGTTCATCTTCTGAAGCTCAAGTAATTCGATATATAAGAAATAAGGCCCACAGTGGCTTCTCCTAAACAGCAATTTTCATTTATTTATTTATTGTATATTTAGTTATAGTTCATCAGGAAGTGATGATTTTCTTTTATTTAACTCCTTGGATAAGAAACATCAACCCCACGCCATGTACCTAGCTATGACGCACACCGGCCAAGTCTGTAAGAATGGCATATACATATTCACCTTTTCTCTCTCTCCTTGTCTATTGCTTTCAGAGTCTATGGAATAAGTTCTTTCAGGATAAAGAGCTCAGAGGAATGGTTAAACAAGATGTTTTACGAACGTAAGTGGTTAAAGTGCTCAAACAAATACACTTATATTTAATAATTTAGGGTCAGAAGATGTTATGTTTATGTAATTATGTTTTATGTAATTTATGTTTATGTAATTTATGTTTACCAGTGATGTAGTATGTCTTTTTTGTTATGTCTCACATATAGAATGTGTTATATTTATAGTTTATGAGAATATATTTTGTCTTAAATAGTTGTTCATCTCAGAACAGCACTGTGTTTTGTTACTGAATGAATGCTTTTGAAAAATCATTTGAAACATTGATTCATTGCTCCATTGATAAAGACATAGCCATTTATTTAGTTTCTACTTGAAATGTAATTATTAAAATAAATTGTTAGTACACAGTTGAGCAGTCAATTGTGGATTTTTTTTCTTCAACATTTTTTAAAGAATAAAAGGTTTTAAAAGGACAGCATTTAATAGTTTTAAATATTAAATAGATTGTTTTAATCATTTTAAAGTTTTGTAAATAGTAGTGTTAATTAAAAAATATTAAAACATAAATGCTACCTTTTGATTTGCCAATTGTATTAGATTAACATGATTCTAAGCATGTGCTTATTTAATATTGTAAATCAGTCTGTGCTAGCGCACAATTTACATTGTCTGCTTAACTCATTTGAAGCATTCAAATGTAAGTCTTTAAAAAAAAACTAGGTTAATTGTTACATAATTCAAAACAAAATGCTAGAAATTACTGACTAATATAATATAATGTAATCTAATAGAGTTTAATACAATTATCTGCAGGTTTCCAGAGATGCTGTACTTCCAGGAAGAGGATGTCAGGACGAAGATGACTGATATTCTCTTCTGTTATGCTCGAGAGAACGAGCAGCTTCTGTACAAGCAGGTTTAAACACACTTAATGATTGTGACAAATACTGCCACTCCACAACATAACCTGTTCAACTGGCTCTGTCGGACCTCAGTGTAATTTCAGCAAAAAAAATAGCTTTTTTTGTTGTTTTGTCATTGTTTCCCTCTACAGGGCATGCATGAGTTGCTGGCCCCAATAGTGTTTGTTCTCCACTGTGATCATCAGGCCTTTCAGCATGCCAGTGAGACGGCCAATCCCAGGTCTGAAGACTTGGATTAAACTTTAAAACATTCATGTGTAGTGTTTTGATATTTTGCAGTATTTTTTTACACAGTATATTTGTGTATTATTTTCCGTTTTCATTTGCAGTGATGAGATGAAAGTCCTTCTGGATCCTAAATTCCATGAGCATGATGCCTAGTGAGTAGAGTAAAAGTCACATTATCACACTGGATTATCTTCAAATCAAATGCATCCGAATAATTGTCATCAGGCATAAGAGAAAAGAATTTAAAAGCATGTCATGTTTAGGCAGATTTTTTTTTTGTTCATCATCGAGTCTATTTATTTACTTATGTAAATAATATAAATGTATTCACTCTTTATAACATTTTCTGCAACAGTTTTGACTAATATGCTTTATTTGATTTATTTACATTACAGTTTGTAAAGTAATATTTTCTGTCTTTTAGTAGATGTATTATATGATGAAAGGCTTGCTTTGTTTATCAAACAAGAGGGTCTAAATAGATTTGCATTCATTCATTTTTTTTTTGGCTTAGTCCCTTTATTAACCTGGGTTCGCCACAACAGAATGAAACACTAACTTATCCAGCACATGTGTTACGAAGCGGAGGCCCTTCTAGCTGCAACCCATGACTGGGAAACACCCATACACTTTTATTCACATACATACACTACAGACAATTTAGCCTACCCAATTCCATACCTAATCCAATGTCTTTGGATTTGTGGGGGAATACCGGAGCACCCGGAGGAAACCCACGCAAACACGAGGAGAACATGCAAACTCCTAGATTTGCACTGTAAAACATAAATAAAAGATAAAAAGTTATACTTTTTTCATTCATGTTTTACATTAACATTAAAGGGGTGGCCCACTACGATATCATATTTTAAACTTTTGTTGATGTGTAATGTAGCTGTGTGAACAAACAACATCTCTGAATGTAAGACGCTCAATGCAAAAAGAGACATTGGATTTTACAGAGTTAGCTTAGCAAAGACTACAGCGAACGAATTTGGGGACTACAAAAATATACATCCGGTTAATGAGATCATAAACGTTTCAGGTTACGTGTATTCACCACACGCATACACTCTGCACAGCAACGGGGCGTGACCAGATGCGATTTAATGTTATAGCAGAGAAAGCTAAAATGCCACCCAAATGCTGCTGTTTTCACAGAGCTTGTTCTGTTTCTGTATTTGGGCTTCGAAACGACACGACACAAAGAGAGAAATGCTTACAATTTAATTTTTATTATGTTCCAAAGAATTATAATAAATATTCAGCTAACCTCTGACAAAGGGGAGCTTCCAGAATCTCTCCCAGTTCAGGTATGGATTCGGTTAAAAACTCCTACAACTGTGGATTGTGATTACATGCACAGTTTCTAGCATTAACGGTATGTCTTCAGCAGCGTGTGGTGTCTCTCTATGTGTGTCTCTATGCAGACGTTTTCCATGCATTATACATCTCAAATAACAAACTTTCAAAAGATATATGAATGTTTCATATTACTTACACTTGCTTATTCCGAATATATGTGAAAGACACTTGTCAGATTTTTATTTTACATAGCATGAGGTGTGAGCGTGAGGTGTGCACATAATCACAGCACATTATGTTAGCTGACCAAACAGAGCCTCTTGAGGGCGGGCTTTTCGGAGGATCTAGGAAATATGACAGTCATTTTCATGTGAGTTGAGCTGTATATAATCTAAGTAAAGCATGAGCACACATTGCTTTGCATCTTATAAACACAACCAAGCCTTAAAAATACACTGTGGATCACCCCTTTAAGTCATTTAGCAGACGCTTTTTTCCAAAGCAACTTCCAATTGAGTAGGCATTCAGCGATTCAACAAAAGAGGCAATACACATAAGAAGTGGTAGTTAAACAAAGTGACTTGTTTGTGCTCAGAGAATTTAGTGCTAGTGTAAGATTGCTAGAGTTTTTTTTTTTTGTTTTTGTTTTTTTTTTTTTGAGAGAGAGAACGTGTTTCTACAGGTAGTTTGTCAACCCCACTCACCAGTGTGAAGCACACTTCATAAATGCACAGTGTTTGTGTCAGTAAGATGAATGTATGTGTTTTCAACAGGTGGTTTGTTTAGCCCACTCACCTGTGTGAGGCACACTATTTGGATATTTTGTGTTGGTGTATGATGAGGGGGGGAGAGAAGAGGGGTCTTGGTTTTATTCATTGGGGTTCAGGTGCTCTTGGAAAAGATGGGTTTTTAGTTGTCTTTAACTGCAGATTTTACATTTTTAGCTACTATGCTCCCAAAATCATTCCACATAAATCCGGAATGGAAATAGCAAAAATACCTGCAGATTTTAGTCTAAAAATCAAGTGGCAGTTTGGCAACAAATTTACTGCCTCAGGGTATGCATCCCAGACCAAACTTTACTGCAGAGGATAAGAACTCTATTTTGACGATCTAATCACATGGTCACATGGAGGTCTGAATTTACTTGTTTTTTAGGGACAGGAAAAACAGTCTGCGCACCTGGTGCATGTTCGAAAATTGTTGTTCTTATTCTCTTATCACTGGATCTACTAGAATTCTGTAACTACTAGAATTACCATAGCGGTCATTTTGACCGGTGTCATGTAAGACGTCATATTTACATTTTAATGCTTCTATTGAGATATTAAAATTAAGCTTTGAATGTCTGTCGTCAACCTAAAAATACTATCTTTTTGGTAATAGAGCCTATAAATGTATATAGTTAGGCTACTAGACCACTGACTTCCATTATGACTTTCACAAGCAAATAAATTTTTTTAAAGGCACTGAATATGCTGGTTTCAAGACATATCTGAAGAAAAGTCATGTATTTGCCAACAGAAAGTTATATTTTTGTTAGCAGGAAGCTGCTAGGCAACAGAGGCATGCATATGAAAAGCCAGGGGCAAAAGTAACAGACATTATTACAAGGTCATTTTGACCCCTAAGTAGAAATACTCAGCCCTTTTGTGTTTTGTCAATTCAATAAAATAACAATGTTAGAAAAAATATATATTCCTATTTATGAGAATATTATTATTTTATTTTAAAAAAGTTAAGTGCTATTTTGGGGTTTCTGCCTGGATTTTGCCTACCCAAATTCAAAAGCTCCCCAAATCCACATGCAGAGGTGTAAATGCAAAAGATTGGTATAATTTTAAAGAAAACCCTTTGAATTTTCACAAAACACTGTTAAAAAATTATTAAAATAATTGTATGTTGTCTGTGTTATAATAAACCCCTTTTGTAAACTCAAATTTGAAAGTGTATCTTTTAGGTTTTGTGAGATCTAGGTTGCTGTGATAAATTTTGGTGGTTCCTGCACATAGGAAAAAAGAAAAATGTCTATATCATAATCTATGCAAAAGTTATTATATTCCAACAGATGAGAGAATGGAACCACTTTATGGGGGGCCAGTACGGACCTTTAAAATTTAAAGAATGCATGGTTTAAAGCATGCATGCAAGTAAATGATGTCACGGACCCGGTAGCAAAAATAAAAAATGGTCAGAATGATCGCCTCGGTAGTTCTGGTGTTATCTAAACCTTTAAAGAAAAATAGATAGGTGGTCTTAAAATCTCACTTAACTGCATAAAGTGGGATACTCATTTGGTTCAAGCTAATGCATATATTTTCCTGTTTTTTTTACCAAATATCCTATAGTACCATGTTTTCACTGCTCATGGAGACCGCAGAACCCTGGTTCAGCAGTTTTGAGCGGGAGGTCAGAAAGGTACTAAGCATGATTTTAAATGATATTTTGAATGCCAGCATCAAACTTGTTAGCATAACTTTTTATTGTGGTTTTTATGCATGTTGGTTTCAGGGCAAGGAAGAGATGTTAACCAGCATCCCCTTTGCAAGACCACAGGACTCCGGCCCCTCTGTTGCTATAGTGACCAAAGTCAACCGAATTCAGGACCAGCTAATAAAGAAACATGATATTGAACTGTACATGCACCTCAACAGACTAGAGATAGCGCCACAGATTTATGGAATGTGAGTATGAATATACCTATTATTAACACCAAAATGAATAAAATGATTGTAATGATGTAATATATTGGTGTATAGACCATTTCATGGGCCCATGAACATTTCCTGCTTCTTATCATACTATTTCATAACTGTAACGAGGGGCAATTCAATCTTATATTCACGTTAAAACGGCAATCATAACATTATTTATCAGAATGTGGACCTTTTTGGATTTTCGGATCCTATGGATATTAAAAATGTTAAACAGGAAATACATTAGGACCACTGTTATTGTTTACATTCCTCAAAATGGTCTATTTATGTATGCATGTATGCATGTATGAATGTATGCATGTATGCATGTATGTATGTATGTATCTATCTATCTATCTATCTATCTATCTATCTATCTATCTATCTATCTATCTATCTATCTATCTATCTATCTATCTATCTATCTATCTATCTATCTATCTATCTATCTATCTATCTATCTATCTATCTATCTATCTATCTATCTATCTATCTATCTATCTAGAACACTGGCTACTGTCACACTATTTGCGCATACAAAAATCTCACTAGATTATTACAATTCTAAAAATCTTTATTTTACCTATTAATTGTAATATGTAATATTGTGCTGTCAATAAAGATTGGTTATTTTATTGGTGTGTGTGTTAAAAAAACAAGCTATTTTATATATACATGTAATTATGCATACTTTTAATTAGAATAACATTTAATTGTACATAATACTTATTTTATAATCATTTCTTGTAATTCTCTGTGATGGATATCAGCTGTTAAACTAAATTATAAATGTTGTCTTTATGAATTTTTCACTTTTCATTAGTTATACATTCTCTTTTATGTTTTGTCGAGCAGTCGCTGGGTTCGACTGCTGTTTGGTCGGGAGTTTCCTCTGCAGGATCTGTTGGTGGTCTGGGATGCTCTTTTTGCTGACAGCATCACTTTGGACTTGGTGGATTACGTGTTTGTTGCTATGCTTCTGTACATCAGAGATGCTTGTGAGTTCAGTTTGGTCTCATCTGCGCTTTGTTCATTACACAAACCAATACAATCAAATGTATACAGTTCATTAAAAGGGATAGTTCACCCAAAAAAAAAAAAAAAAACTTATACTCAATAATATACTCAGCCTCAGGTGGTGCAAAACCTTTTATGAGTTTCTTTTTCTATTGAACACAAAAGACGATATTTTAAAGAATGTTTGTAACTGGTAGCCATTGACTTGCATAATGGGAAAAAGATGCTATCTGAGTTGGTGATTACTGGTTTTACACTTTTTAAATGATTTTCCTTGTGTTCGACAGAAGGAAAATAAATCTAATTGGTTTGAAACAAGTGGAGGGAGAGTAAATGATGACAGAATTTAGTTTTTTGTTTGAACTCTCCCTTTAATTTCAACATAAAATTCAAGGTTCGTGTTGATATCAAGCAACGTTTTATGGAATAGTTCACTCAAATTTAAATTTACTCACCCTCAAGAGGTTTTTGTTGAATGCAAATGAAGATTTTTTTTTGCAGAAAGTTGGAAACTGGTATTCATTTATTTCTGTAGTATTTATTTTCTTATTAGGGAAGTCAGTGACTATTGGTTTTAAACATTCTTCAAAATAATAGGAAGAAAACTTGGAACAAATAAAGGTTGAGTAAATGATAATACAATTTTAATTTTGGGATGAACTATGTAGGTATGTACTTTTACCCACAAACATTTGTTTAGTCATAATCTCATCACTGCCACATAAATAGCCAGGCCAAACACAGAAACTTAAAGCAACACTGCAATTTTTTGTAAATAGGTTCATTTTACAAGTCATTTAGAGTTATAGTTTACTTCTACCATTTCTGAATTAATTCAGCCAGGTCTGGCGGAGGCATTTTAGCTTAGCTTAGCATAAATCATTAAAGGTTCAAGACACCCTGGAGTACTTTTTTTGAGATTTTTAACAGATGTGTGTGTGTGTGTGTGTGTGTCTGTGTGTGTTGAGCATCAGTTAAGACAACGTTAGCACCTGTCAGCTTTAATTGTGGGGAAATTGTATAATTTTGAGCTTTTATCAGCTAATTTCATCTTCTGGGTTTAAAATATTTTTTGGAGCGGGATCAAAATCGGTGGCATAGCGCGAATCTGCTAGTGAAGTGATGATGCGTCGGTTTCTTATTATTATTCATAGCAGAGTTTTCTTATCCTATGAGAAGACCCTGCTTCCTAATTATTCATGAGAGCACGTGCTTTCCGAAGGCAAGGTAAAACTGTGAGGCCCAATGACTGGGTGAGACTGCACACGGCACGGGTCGTATGTGTTTGATTCCGTGATCCTCGGTTGTTGCATGTTTTTCTCGGCGATACTGTCTGGGCCGATACAGCAAAGCTGTTGGTTTGCAGCAAGCATTTTTGTCGGGAGAGCTGTAAGAGAATTGGAGAATGGCGGACTTGTCTTTTATCAATTGACTTCGTTACATTCAGACACATTGCCTATATCAATGCTGCTGTGTTCACCTATGTTTAAAATCCTCTGGATTACTGGCAGGATTAATGGTTGGAAAAGACATGGCAAGAGACCTGCTGCACTGCTATCCACTGTGTCTGCATTCAGACCCGGGATTGAGGAGGGGAGAAGTCATCCTTATTTATAGCGTTTACATTATTATCTTTATAATGATATAACAAAATTGTTGTTATGTGTATGTGAAACTACAAATAACAAATGTAGCAGGGCATTAAATTACTTACTGTTTATTTCTTTGCATTTTAACTTTGTAAACTATAAAATCATGGGTCTTACAATTTGTCTCTCATTTTGTGAGCTAACTGACAAACGTTGTCAGTTGGTCTTTTTCCCCTGCTCTGCCAACCACGTCCACTCCTCCCTCTGCTTGCAGCACTCTACGCCCATTATAAAGCATTTTTGAAAAAAAAATTAGAGGTAGACTTGAACCGAAAGTGGGGAGTTGCATGGCCCATTAAATTGGATTTGTCTTTGTGCATCTCACTCAAACATTTTTAATAAGAGTTTAGTAAATTATGTGTACTAAGACTGACAGAAAATGAAAACTTAGTTTTTTTTGGCCATTAGGGCTAGGAACTGTAGTCTATAGAACTATATTTTGGCATAGTAATCAAGGAACTTTGCTGCTGTATCATGGCTGCAGCAGGCACAATGGTATTATGCAGCACTGTTATCTAGCTGGGGACTATTTTCAAGTGCTGCATAATGTCATTTTGCTTGCTGCATATCGACCTAGCAAATAGCAACTTTTCATTTTCCGTCAGTCTTAGTACATGATGTGACAACAAAATAATGCAGCTTTAAATAGGGAAATTATTTGAAAACTTTTTTTTTTTTTGAGCAATATATTAATGGTCTAATCTGATTCAATAAAAATGTAACTGTTTAACACTAAAAATAGCTTATTTCTAAATAAAGTAAAGTGTTCTTTTAAAAGGATGCAGATGAGTTGGCTTTTCCCTGCTGGTACTGAACATGCAGCTTTACCAGACCTTTATCAGTTTATTTGAATAATACGTTTCTCTGTTATTCATGTCCTAGTGATCGCTAGCAACTTCCAGACGTGTCTCGGCCTCCTGATGCACTATCCTCCTATTGGAGACATTCACTCACTGCTGCTGAAAGCTTTATTCCTCAGAGACCCTAAGGTACATCATATAAATAAATACTATAAATACAATTTTTTATATTTATTTCTAATAATAACAATTTAAAATCATTACATCTAGTTCATTGTGTAATATTATAATGTTGAATATTAATATGGTCACATTAAAAAAGGTGGCATTGGTTACTTTTAATAAATGTATTTACTAACATAAAAGTTACAAAAAATAACTAATATTAATTTTAACATTTACTAATGCATTTTTTCAAATCTAAAGTTGCGCTTGTTAACATTAGTTATGCACTGTGAGTTAGCAATGAATTAACAAAGCTTAATAAATACTGAAATAAATGCATTGTTTGTTAGTATATACATTAATTAACATAGTAATATAAGTTCAATAATAATAATAAATATGAAGAAACACAACAAACAGCTAAAAGTACAGTAATATATAACTATAAAACTATAAAAATAAAGTTATTTTTGTCTTTTTTACATTTAACTAGAATAATCCACGACCAGTAAATTACCAGTTCCAGCAAAACCTTGACTACTACAAGACTCGTGGGGCCGACTTGGTTAACAAGACACGGTATGTTATGTTTTATCATTTTTATTAATTAATTAAATAAATATCATTAATGCAAACATAACTTTAAAAAACGAAACTTGAGCATCATTTTATATAACATGATGTAATGGTTTAATTTGTTTTTGTGTATAAATACAGTTGAAGTCAAAACTATTTGTTTAACAGAGCAAGGAACTTTTCACAGTAATTCTGATAATATTTTTTTCTTCTAGAGAAAGTCTTATTTGTTTTATTTCGGCTAGAATAAAAGCAGGTTTTAATTTTTTTAAAACCTATTTAAGGTGAATATTGTTAGCCCCCTCTTTTTGTTTGTCTACAGAACAAACCATTGTTATACAATAGCTATGTTTCCATCTAAAGTTGCAAATTAAACTTATGCGCAAAACTGGAATATCGCATAAAAGATGTGCGAATAAAGCAGTGTTTCCATCCAATGAGTCGAAGCAAACAAAATCGTCACTTTCTGATTAATTGGCGCCAAATATCAAGAATATTAATGGAATTTATTGAGGTAGGAGAAGCTGCCTGAATCTTTTTTTTATTTAATTAATGACTTACGCCTCAGAAGATAATGCAGACAAAATGTGCATAAAAATAGGTGAATGGAAACGTTTAAAAAAAAAAAAAAAAAAAAAGTTTAGCTCGGGTACATTCTGTTTCCACTGATCATTCTTCAGATGTTTCAACAGCTTAATTGGAGTTCACATGATTTAAATTCAGTTGATTGGACATGATTTGAAAAGGCATACACCTGTCTATATAACGTACCAGGGTTGACAGTGCATGTCAAAGCACAAACCAAGCATGAAGACAAAGGAATTGTCTGTAGACCTCCGAGACAGGATTGTCTCGAACACAAGGCTGGAGAAGGTTACAGAAAAATTTCTGCTGCTCTGAAAGTTTCAATAAGCACAGTGGCCTCCATCATCGGCAAGTGGAAAATGTTTGTAACCACCAGGAGTCTTCCTAGAGCTGGCCGGCCATCTAAGCTGAGTGATCGGGGGAGAAGGGTCTGGGAGGTGATCAATAACCTGATGGTCACTCTGTCTGAGCTCCAGCGTTTTTCTGTGGACAGAGGAGAACCTTACAGAAGGACAACCATCTGTGCAGCAATCCACCAATCAGGCCTGTATGGTAGAGTGGCCAGACGGAAGCCACTCTCCGCCTGGAATTTTCCTTGCCAAAAGGCATCTGAAGGACTCTCAGACCATAAGAAACAAAATTCTCTGGTCTGATGAGACTAAAATTTAACTCTTTGGAGTGAATGCCAGGCGTTACTTTTGTAGAAAACTAGGCACCACTCATCACCAGGCTAATACCATCCCTACAGTGAAGCATGGTGGTGGCAGCATCATGCTGTGGGGATTTTTTTCAGCAGCAGGAACTGGAAGACTAGTCAGGATAGAGGAAAAGATGAATGCAGCTATGTACAGAGACATCCTGAATGAAAACCTGCTTTAGTGTTCTTGACCTCAGACTGGAGTGACGGTTCATCTTCCAGCAGAACAATGACCCAAAGCACACCTTCAAAATATCAATGGAGTGGCTTTACAACAACTCTGTGAATGTCCTTGAGTGGCCCAGCCAGAGCCCAGACCTAAATCCTATTGAACATCTCTGGAGACATCTGAAAATGGCTGTACACCGTCGCTTCCCATCCAACCTGATAGAGCTAGAGAGGTACTGCAAAGAGGAATGGGCAAAAATTCCCAAAAGACAGGTGTGCCAAGCTTGTGGCATAATATTCAAAAAGACTTGAGGCTGTAATTGCTGCCAAAGGTGCATCAACAAAGTATTGTCGGCCGGTGTACTGAAGAGTTTAGCTCCAACCCTAATCAAACACTCCTGAACCAGCTAATTAAGCTCTTACTGGATGTACTAGAAACTAGGGATGTCCCGATACAACATTTTAACTTCCGATACGATACCGATATTGCAGCCTTCAGTACGAACCGATACCGATATAAATCCGATATAATAATCAGCACAAATCATGAATACTTTACTTTTGCCTATTTTGTTGAGAGTAATGTGTAAACGGCTAGATCATACATTAGACTTTTTTAAGAAGATATAAGCATTTCCAGGGTTTGACACTAACTTTTTTCAGGAGGAGGACATGCGCTCCTAAGTGGAAAAATTTAGGAGCACATTAAAGAATTTTAGGAGCGCAGTGAAAATGTATAAAATAAATAGTGTTTTTGCCTAATAAATGTACACGAGGAGATCTGTAAACAAAGCAGTGTCATTCATTTGAATACAATAAGTACACTAGGTTTTATTTTACTGCAACAACAGCTTAAATAGTGTTTAATAATTATAATTTAAGCTGTATGGAGTTTAGCTAGCGGTCCACAGCAGGTCTGGGATCATATTGCTCTAATGAAGGCCTCTCTAAACTGATCTGAATCAAGTCTTCAGTTGTGGACATGCCTTGGCAGCTTCTTGATGAATTTTTCAATCCAGTTTCGAGCTGAAAAATCTCTTTCACACTGGGCAGCAGAAATAAGGAGTTATAGTTATAAGTTATTGTTAAGTTAATAAAAATGTGCAGTATGGTTAGTGCAAACATTCACATGATCAGATCTATTTAATCTGTGTTTGTATCATAAGATGAGCATGGCTGTATCAATGCTCCCAAACAAAACATTATTTATTTTATAATAATATATATTGTACATATTATCTTTAACATAGATATACTTTTCTCCACATCACATAAAATAATGTGACTTTTGAAAATAATTTTATTTATCAAAATTAATTTTATTTGCATAATATATTGCACAGATTCCACCCTACTTCCCACATGGGAAAAGTATGACAATGTAAAGAAAGACATAACTACAAACTCATGTGCAAAGCTGACACTGTTTATCTGAGCACTTTATCTTTCTGGTTAAATATAGTTAAATATGGGAATACCATTCTTTCTTTTAAACTGTAATGGCCCTCAGCAACAGAATGATTTCTTATTCTTATTTAACAATTAAAAACAAAAATGTTTATCATTAAACACCTTTTACATGACACCGTTTCTTTTCAGTGAGTTCAAGTAAAAAAAATGAATAAAAATAAAGAAATCCACTATTTGACTCCTACTATCCATGTGCACCACCGACAGGTCAAATCTCTCTCTCTCTCTCTCTCTCTCTCTCTCTCTCCCTCTCTCTCTCTCTCTCTCTCTCTCTCTCGCGAGCGAGCGCATATAAAGTAAAACGCAGCTATAGAAAGCGAAAGCACAGTATATAATGATCTGGATCAGTCTATTTAGTTAAAGGTTTTGTGAACAGGTCGCGTCTCTGTGGGTCTGCAGCAGCAGAGCATGCGAGTCTGTGGCGGTGTTCGTATCTCACGCACACAGAACCGGGCCGCTGAGGTAAAGTCTTTTGTGTGGGAAGCGCAGGTGATGAATGGGGTATCGATCACACTGGATGCACCATGATATGCCATGACCGAATTGTAAACGTTTTCTATGAGGCTCGCACGACACGCCGCCATTCGGTGCATTGCGTTGCTTAGCAGCGTATACAAAACAATGTAAAGATCGCTTGACGTGAAGTAAATAAACCAGTATAGATGTGCTGATGTTGATAGCGTTAGCGTGTGCTACCGTCACCACAGATTTCTATCGTAATACACCATAACTCAGCGTGAAGAGCATGCTAAATCTTTAAGGGACTTTGCCAGCAAGCAGTGTTGTGATCACGTGGGCTTTGCACGCTGGCTCTGGACGCTGCTGGATAAAATAGCTGTAACGGAGTTTAGAGCGGAACAGACTGCTAATATCGGAGATTTTTAACGCAGTCCGATAAATTTATTTGGACTAATATCGGACCGATTTCCGATATCAATATCGGATCGGGACATCCCTACTAGAAACTTCCTGGCAGATGTTTTGAAGCAAGTTGGAGCTAAACTATGCAGGACACCAGCCCTCCAGGACCGAGTTTGGACACCCTTGCTTTAGACAATAATATACGGGAGGGCTAATAATTCTGACTTCAACTGTATATATTTTTGTACATTGCGTATCATTTACATTTTAAAAATGATTTAAGAATGATTTTTTTACACTTGATTTTTTTTCCCCCTTTAGAGCCAGCACTAAAGCAGCACCTCTCAATATTAATAAAGTATCCAGTTCTCTTCTTAATTTCGGCCGGAAGCTCATCGCACCCATGGGAGGCGGCTCCGGCGGCATCTCTCCAATTAACAGTGAAGTATTATCAGCTCCTTCACTTCCATCTCCAGCGTCACGCCCATTGACCGAGGCTCCGTCATGCCCTGCCCCCATAAATACCCAGATAAAATCACAGCCACTCCCACAAGCGCAGCATCAGCACCGACTGCTGAAATCTGAAAGTATGCCGGTGCACCTCAGCAAAGGTGAGTTCTCACATGCACATGCTTTTGTCCCCTTTACACTTTCTGGTTATTTCGGTTATTATGTTGGTTATTATGGTTATTTGCACTTTGACTTGTTAATTTTACTCGTATACATGCAGAAGTTATTCACATTATGTGAATGGTTGAGAATAGGTACATGTGATAGAATAGATGTGTTGTAGCCTTACTCTGCTGTCTGTTAGATGTAGGTTCATGTGGAGCATCACAGATTTCTCTTCCTGCCCAGATTCACTCTGATATCACAGGTAACTGCTGCCATGACAACAACATCAGCATCTGAGGATGCATGCGCACTATATACCTGGATTTTATTTGATCTTGTTTTTGTTTTTTTTCTGTATGCTTTCACTGTGATTTGTCTGTTGTGTGATCATTGCATGTCTGTCTGTGTTCAGATAAATCTAATTTAATTCTATATTTTGTAATGAGTATGCTGCTTTTTGCCTGCAGGCATATCAGTTAAAATAAAGTTTATTTAAAAAGAAACAAAGTTTATTTATAAGCAAACAGTGCCCAAGTGTATTATTATTATTATTATTATTACTACTACTATTATTATTATTACTACTATTACTGTTATGTTTCCCAGTGTTGGGTTGCGACTGGAAGGGCTACCGCTGCGTAAAACATATGCTGGACAAGTTGGTGATGCATTACGCTGTGGCGACCCCTGATTAATAAAAGGAATTAAGGCGAAAAGAAAATGAATGAATTATTATGATTATTATTATTATTATTATTCATTCATTTTCTTTTCAGCTTTGTCCCTTTATTAATCCGGGGTTGCCACAGCAGAATGAACTGCCAGCTTATCCAGCACGTGTTTACGCAGCGGATGCCCTTCCAGCTGCAACCCATCTCTGGAAAACATCCATACACACTCATTCACACTCATACACTGCAGACAATTTAGCCTACCCAATTCACCTGTACCGCATGTCTTTGGACTGTGGGGGAAACCGGAGCACCTGGTTGCAAACTCCACACAGAAACGCCAACTGACCCAGCCGAGGCTTGAACCAGCGACCTTCTTGCTGTGAGGCGACAGCACTACCTACTACCTCACTGCGTCACCCTATTATTATTATTATTATTATTATTATTATTAAATTCTATTTATATTTTATTATTATTACAACTCAAATGCCAAAAAAATTCCAAAAAAAGAGCTTAACTTTAACAGTTTGCATTATCAATTTGCAAATGGTTAAACATTGTATTAAAAGAAAATTCATGTGGCACAATGTTAAACATGCCTCTGTTCCAAACTCTTTGGACTTTGTTGAGGTCATCAAAATGAACATTTGTTTGTATTTTCCAGAATACAATTAATTTGCTTGCTGAAAACATTGGGAATTTTGTCTTTGTACTTTTAGATAAAAGCTCAAGAAAATCAACAAATTGCATATTCTTGATTTTATTACATTTTTAAAAACATCCGAACATTTCTGGAATTCCGATTTTATTTACTTATTTATTTTATTTTATTGCATTAGAAAAACAACATTTAAGTCAGTTTTGCTGCTTAATATTAAGGACATTTTATCAAGGATATTCTTATGAATAGAAAGTTTTAAAGAACTCTTTTATATAATAATATATTTTTACTGTCACTTTGATCAGTTTATTGCCTCCTTGCTTGATGAATTTATTATTGATTATTAGGTTTTAAACTCAATCCTTTTCACTTTGTAATTTAGCTTTCTGTTTATGTCTTTAGTTGGTTATCTTCATAGTAAAAACCTGCTGTTTTCCAAATCAAGTTTTGTTTCACTTGTCTTTTTCTGTGATTTACACTGCATGCGGTGTAATATTTTATTATTTATGTTGGCCACGTTTGTTGAAATTGTTCGCTTACCTGTTACCTTGCTATTATTTGTCCATCTTCATGGCCTGAAGGCTGTCTGGGACTAAGTGTTACTGTTCCTCTTATGTCTACCTTTCAGGCCACACCTCCAGAACCGTTAGCTCCTCCCCCAGCACTGAGAGTTTGTCTTGTGGGCGGGACCATACAATGTCATCCCCTCCTCTACCTGTGTCTAGGGGGCGGGACTCCAGCACATCATCTCCACCCTCTGCTACGAAGAAAGACTCTTTCTTTAATATCAGTCGCTCTCGATCCCACAGTAAAACTATCAACAAGAAGGATTCGGTAAAAAGAATTACAACTTTTGCTTATGCTTTAACTTGACCCATGTTTCTAATCTCTAATTTTTGAGGCAATTCTTTTCTATTTTTTATGTATCATGACACTCATTACATTTTAGCGCCTACATTTTTTATATTATTTATACAACAAGTGAAACGTTTTTAAAAATGTTTTTTAAAAGAAGCCTATTCTTTTATTAAGCCTATGCTGATCATTTATTTGGTCAAAAATACAGTAAAAATATTGAATGTTGAATAATTTAATTGATTCCTGTCATTCAGAGCTAAATTACTCCAGTGTTCAGTGTCATGTGATCCTTCAGAAATTATTCTAGTATGCTGATTTGCTGTAATAACGTCAGATTATTATCTTAATCATTAATATTTTTTTTATAATTATAAATGTTAAAAGCATTTATTTTACTGCTTCAGAATTCAGTGAAAAATTGTGATACGTTTGACTTTTTCTGTTTTTTCTGATGGGGAAAAAAAAGTTCAAGAGTTCAAAATAAAAAAAAATTTCAAAATCTGAATATAAATGTCTTTATTTTCACTCTTGAACAATTTAATGTGTTCTTGATAAGTAAAACAAATTTATTATAATAGTTATAATAAATGGTACTGTATCACAGTTTAAAAAAATGCAACAGTTTAAAAACTGATAATGATTATAAATATTTCTAAAGGATTACGTACCACTGAAGATGAGTAATCATGCTGAATAATAAAGATTTAAATCATTCATTCATTCATTTTCTTCTGCTTATCCGGGGCTGGGTCGCGGGGACAGCAATCTCAGGAGAGAACCCCAGATATTCCTCTCCCCATACACCTTCCCCAGCTCCTTCGGGGGTATCCCAAGGCGTTCCCAGGCCAGCCTAGAGACATAATCCCTCCACAAGAATAGATCAAATTGAAACTACATTCAATACAAAAATAGTTATTTGTAATTTGTAAAAATATTTCAGATTTGTACAGTTTTTACTGTATTTTTAAAGAAATAAATGCAGCGTTAGTGAGAAGAATATGGTTATTTTAAAATTATTAAAATATTTGCCTGATCACCAAACATTTTAATGGTAATCTATGTGACCCTGAACAACAGAACCAGTCAATTTTATTTAATTGAGATTCATACATCATCTAAACACTGAATATACAGTTACAATCAGAATTATTAAACCCCCTGAATTATTAGCCCCCCCCTGTTTATTTTTTTCCCCAATTTATGTTTAACGGAGAGATTTTTTTTTTTAACACATTTCTAAACATAATAGTTTTAATAACTCATTTTTAATAACTGATTTATTTTATCTTTGCTATGATGACAGTAAATAATATTTTACCAGACATTTTTCAAGACACTTCTATACAGCTTAAAGTGACATTTAAAGGCTTAACTAGGTTAATTAGGTTAACTCGGCAGGTTAGAGTAATTAGGCAAGTTATTGTATAACGATGGTTTGTTCTGTAGTCTATCGGAAAAAAATATATATAGCTTAAAGGGGCTAATAATTTTGACCTTAAAATGGTTTTAAAAAATGAAAAACTGCTTTTATTCTAGCCGAAATAAAGCAAATAAGACTTTCTCCAAAAGAAAAAATATTATCAGACATACTGTGAAAATTTCCTTGCTCTGTTAAGCATCATTTGGGAAATATTTAAAAAAGAAAAACAATCCAAAGGGGGGGGGGGGCTTATAATTCTGATTGCCACTGTATAAGCTTTATATTGATGTATACTTTTTTTTTTTTTTTTAAGAATAGGACAGCATTTGGATGTACAACTCTGTTAAAAAAAATACTGAGAAAATCACCTTTAAATTTGTCTAAATGAAGAGCTTAGCAATGCATAATACTAATAAAAAATTGAGTTTTGATTTAATTACAATTGAAAATTTACAAAATGTCTACATGGAACATGGTTTTTAGTTATTTCCAAAAATATACCCATGCAATATAAGACCATATATAAAACCAAAGTCACAAATGCAAATTATTGTATTGTATAGGTCCTGTATGTATGCTAATTCATGTTTATGTATTTTTCCACACAGGAGGAGTTGGAGGCTCAGGTGTCGTTCCTGCAGGGTCAGATTAATGACCTCGAAGCCATGAGTAAATATTGTGCCAAGATGATGAACGCGCACATAGGTAAGTCAGTGAGCCGGTCAGTCACAAAACAAACACTGCTGATGGAATCGTAATGATTGTGCTTTGATTTATGAACAGGCAAAATTCAAGATGTCATACTGCAGGAGCATCTGGAGAAGGAAGATGAGGTTCTAGTGTCACTTGCTGGACTGAAACAGGTATGAATGCTGTCTCTGCTAAAATAAGTCTTTCTTTTTCTTTTTTTTGACATTTTCATAAGTGTTTTATTGCATATTTTTATTAACGTTTTAACTATAAATCAACAAAACACATTGAACAAACCAACAGACAATGCCCATTTTAACAAAGCTAAAGGAAGACTAAATAAATGATATATATATTAAAAATTAATCAAATAATTATAATAAATAAATTATAGTAATAAAAATGTATAATATTAAGTAAATATATAAAATATAAAGATAAAAAATATATATAAAGATAAAAATATAATCAAACAAATAAATTCAATAATGACATACCATAACTCAAAATACAGCTTGAACAAACATCAATAAAATTCGTAGGCAGTCCAGACTTATTAAAAACCCTCAGTGGACATATGAATGACACAGGTAAGGAACTCTATGGAAATCATTTACCTAATAATAATGTGTCATCCTTTCAAGGATGTGAGTTTGTCACTGATCCAGTTTATTAGTATATTTTTTTCTGGCAGCAAAGGCTAAAATGTCGAATAAACGATTGGTAAATTTGTCAGGTAAACGTCCAACTGGGAGACCTAAAATCAAAGACAGTGGATCCAACTCTAGCTGAAGTCCAAACATACAGCTCATAACAGTAACAATGTTTGACCAATAAGCTCTAATAACAGGACAATTCCATAACAGATGGGTGTAGTCTCCCACTTCCACCTTACATTTAACACATAGTGGTGAAATACTTGAGTTAAACTTGCTTCTGATGTGCAATCTATGAACAAATTTAAGTTGAATAGATTTGTCCCTTTTGCAGATAGAGATCTAAAATAAGTATTTATTTTTATAATAACAATAAGAAAAAAGTGTATATATATGAATGCTATGAATTAGTATATACACTCACCAGCCACTTTATTAGGTACAACTAACTGCTCATTAAAGCAAATTTCTAATCAGCCAATCACATGACAGCAACTCAATGCATTTAGGCATGTAGACATGGTCAAGACGATCTGCTGCAGTTCAAACTGAGCATCAGAATGGGGAAGAAAGGGGATTTAAGTGACTTTGAACGTGGCATGGCTGTTGGTGCCAAACGGGCCGCTCTGAGAATTTCAGAAACTGCTGATCTACTGGGATGTTTACCCACAACCATCTCTAGGGTTAACAGTGAGTAGTTCGAAAATGAGAAAATATCCAGTGAGCGGCAGTTCTGTGGGTACAAATGCTTTGTTAATGCGAGAGGTCAGAGGAGAATGGCCAGACTGGTTCGAGCTGATAGAAAGGCAACATTAACTCAAATAACCACTTGCTACAACTGAGATATGCAGAAGAGCATCTCTGAACGCACAATATGTCCTACCTTGAGGCGGATGGGCTACAGCAGACAATTTGCCCACACTGGGTGACACTCCTGTCAGCAAAGAACAGGCAACTGAGGCTATAATTCTCACAGGCTCACCGATATTGGACAACAGAAGGTTGGAAAAACATTGCCTGGTCTGATAACTGTCTATTTCTTCTGCAACATTTGGATGGTAGGGTCAGAATTTGGCATCAACAACATGAAAGCATGGATCCATCCTGCCTTGTATCAACAGTTCAGGCTGGTGGTGGTGGTGGTGGTGTAATGGTGTGGAAGATATTGTCTTGGCACACTTTGGGCCCATTAGCACCAATTGAGCATAGTGTCAACTGCACAAGCCTACCTGAGTATTGTTGCTGGCTATTTCCATCCCTTTATAACCACAGTGTACCCATCTTCCAGCAGGATAACACACCATGTCATAAAGCGTGAATCATCTCAGACTGGTTTCTTGAACATGACAATGAGTTCACTGTACTCAAATGGCCTCAACAGTCTCCAGAACTCAATCCAATAGAGCACCTTTGGAATGTGGTGAAATGGGAGATTCGCATCATGGATGTGCAGCCGACAAATCTGCAGCAACTGCGTGATGCTATCATGTCAATATGGACCAAAATCTCTGAGGAATATTTCCAGTACCTTGTTGAATCTATGCCACAAAGGATTAAGGCAGTTCTGAAGGCAAAAGGGGGTCCAAGCCGATACTAGTAAGGTGTACCTAATAAAATGGCTGGTGAATGTTTATATTAATATGAAAAAATTAAAAGACTGCTTTCTGCTATTGGTTCTCGAGTCTCTGGGTTTGTAATCAATAAGTATGTATTTCCACGTTAGGACATTTTTTTGCAGAAAATGACAATAGGTCAATAAAGAATGTCATGTTCTCAGACCTTAAAAATAGATTTTTTATTATTTTTTATTTTTTATTTTAAATATTTAAATATTCCAGAACGTAGAAGATTTTATAATGGCCTATTGTCATTTTCTGCAAATAAATGGTTTTATTGTTTTTTGTTTTTTAAATAGCTTTTTTAATTAATTTGATTATCACTTAATGTAATTTAATAACTCCTATAATTTCATGCATTGACTTACTGGTAAGGACCTATATAATTAAGTACACAAAATTAAAATACACAAATTATAAAACATAATTAGTACACAGAATAACAAATGTGTACTAATTATGAAAAAAAAAAATTATATTAATTTCAAATAACTAAAATCATTACTTTTCTTATAACTTAGACTACTTCTTATGTCCATTCATTTATTTATTTATTAATTCATTCATTGCCAAGCACCAACCTAATTAGTACAAAAAAGTACAGAGTATAATTAAAGGTCTCTATTTACCATGTTGTCTCCAGATTAAGGACATCCTGAAGGGGGCTCTCCGGTTCAACCAGAGTCAGCTGGAGTCTGAGGACAACGAGGAGATCACCATAGCAGACGATCACTACTGCTCCAGTCAATACAGCACACTAAAATACCACAGCGATCTTGAACATCAGTCTGCAGACAATGATGCTGATGCTGATGCTGATGCTGATACAAGCAGACAACAAAATCAACAACTCAATGATCATGAGGAAGTAGATGGAACGGCAGAAAAAGAAGAAGAGCTGCAGGAATTGAAGGAGAAGGTCTTGACCACTAAAAATGTCCCCATGACTCCAGAGCTGCAGGTTAGAGATTATTAAACAGATTCTTGTTCATGCGACCATGTACAGGCATGTTTTTATAAATTCATTTGAAGGATTTACAGTGCACCTGGAAAGTATTCATAGCGCTTTACTTTTTCCACATTTTCTGATGTTACAGCCTTATTTCAAAATGGATTAAATTAATTTATTTCCTCAAAATTCTTCACACAATACCCCCATAATGACAATATTTTTTTTAATTGTTGCAAATTTATAAAAAAAAAAATTAAAAACCTGAAAAATCACATGTACATAAGTATTCACAGCCTTTGCTCAATACTTTGTTGATGCACCATTGGCAGCAATTACAGCCTCAAGTCTTTTTGAATATGATGCCACAAGCTTGGTACACCCTGCCTTTGCGAATATTTGCCCATTCCTCTTTGCAGTACCTCTCAAGCTCTATCAGGTTGGATGGGAAGCGACTGTGTACAGCCATTTTCAGATCTCTCCAGAGATGTTTAATAGGATTTAGGTCTGGACTCTGGCTGGGCCACTCAAGGATATTCACAGAGTTGTTGTGAAGCCTCTCCATTGATATTTTGGCGGTGTGCTTTGGGTCATTGTCCTGCTGGAAGATGATCCGTCGCCCCAGTCTGAGGTCAAGAGCACTCTGAAGCAGGTTTTCATTCAGGATGTCTCTGTACATTGCTGCATTCATCTTACTCTCTATCCTGACTAGTCTTCCAGTTCCTGCTGCTGAAAAACATCCCCACAACATGAAGCTGCCACCACCATGCTTCACTGTATGGATGGTATTAGCCTGGTGATGAGCGGTGACTGGTTTTCTCCAAACGTAACGCCTGGCATTCACTCCAAAGTGTTCAATTTTGGTCTCATCAGACCAGAGAATTTTGTTTCTTATGGTCTGATAGTCTTTATCTTTTATAGACAGGTGTAGGCCTTTTCAAATCATGTCCAATCAACTGAATTTACCACAGATGAACTCCAATTAAGCTGCTGAAACATCTTAAGAATGATCAGTGGAAACAGAATGTACCTGAGCTCAATTTAGAGCTTCACGGCAAAGGCTGTGAATACTTATGTACATGTGACTTTTCAGGTTTTTTATTTTTAATAAATTTGCAACAATTTCAAAAAATATTTTTTCACATTGTCATTATGGGGTACTATGTGGAGAGTTTTGAGGAAATAAATGAACGTAATCATTTTTGCAATAAGGCTGTAACATAAAAAATGTGAAAAAGTGAAGCGCTATGAATACTTTCCTGATGCACTATACTTTAGCACACCAAGATTGTTCTGTGTTTTTTTATTTTAATTACTGTATATAAAGAAATATTCCAAATCTTAAGTAAAATTAATAGCTTTATATGGCCATATTGCATGCATTTCTTATTCTATAATAATAGTAGGGGTATTCCTTAACAACACATATTCATAAAAATAACTAATAGGGTTGATTTCCTTTCTACAAAATGTTTTCGGGGGGTTTATAAAATCAATAATGGCCTGTAAATTAATCAGTAAAATTGTATTCAAAGCTAATATTATTTTCAGTTCATTTTAATAATTTATTCGTTTATTTTATATTTCTATATTTAGTGCTTCAATAGTTCTATAAATACTATACTATTCTAAGTAAATAAATATGTAATATTAGATATATTTATTTATTTTTAGCTTTTGTTTTAGTTTCTGTTTTTGTTTGTTGAGTGGTGTATTTTTTTTAAATTAAAACTGATTTAAAATAATGGCATATTGTGCTTATATTGAGTGCATCTATTACTATATTTGCCTTAAAAAGCCCCTAAATAATAACGTGATCCACCCTAACACACAACTGTAAATACAACATTTTCTTAAACTTTAGTACTACAAGTGTTTTATTTTACATTAATTGTAGTTCATTGTGTTTTAGTGTGTTTGAATTGTATCACTGATTTAAATAAATGATTCGCTATCATAAATACACTCATTTCTTTACACATCTAATTGTTGTTGTAGGCGTCTGAGGGGAGAAACTGGGATGACTACATATTAGTCTCCCAGGACGGCGAGCCATCGGAGAATGAGGAGCAAAGCGGGACCACCACAGCTCCACTCTTCAAGAATGTACGAGGCCTGAACAAGGCAGATTTTCAAGACCCTCTGATGGGAACCACATCTGGCTCCTCCAGTCCGGATGATGGCAGCACTCACAGCAAGGACTCTGACTTCACCATTGTTAACCCTACTGACCTTTGAACATCGATTTCCCTTCAATATGACTGGATTCATCTTCAACACTTAAGAGACTTCGCTGGATGTTTGCACATATGAACTCAGGCTCATTGCCTCATGTGCCCCCATTGCCCATCAACTAAATCCCATTCTATTTGTTTTTTAAATCCTGGAAATTCTGGCTGTGTATTTAAGTACGTACTAATTCAAGACTGCTCTTTTCTTTGTGTCCCAATTGTAAGACCCTTATTGTGTACTTTTGCTCCATTACCTACAGTAAATGTGGTATTTAAAGCCATAAAAAGGCAACCTCAGCTCAAATGAGATTCTCCATACTGTAATTTAGTTTAAAAGCACCCTAACGGCTAAAAGCTTTGGACCTTACCTTGACGTTTATGTAGAAAACTTAGCTTTGTTTTCTCCTAAATCAATATCCTGTGAAGTACATTTAACAAACACTTTCTGCCTCAGATAAAAGCTGTATTCTGCTTCAGTTCTCTCTATCTCTGTATTTTTTTTTTTTTTTTGAGTAGTGGGTGTTGTAATAAGGATGGGACATTGACAGATGCTCAGTCTAATAATAACATTCGCTCACTTGCTCACTCATTGATTTTTTCATGAACCAGTGCCTGAACAGTTGTCCATTTTCTATTTTTGTCTGTATGTTTCTTTTTCTTTTTTAAAGAAGATCATAATTTTAGTCCACGACTGTCATTTGTTAAATTATGTATTTTTTGTTTCCCCTTTTCATATTTGGTGTTATTTTTTAAGACAAAGTTATGTGAAACTTTTACGTTGTAGTTTTTCTTCTGCTGTCAGTAGCTCCATTTTGTCTTGATTCCCGTGATAACTGTGTATTGTTTTGCACACGACACGAGGGATGTTTCTAATACTGATGTCCTATTAACTCTGGATGAATAAAAATCATTACTCTTGTCTAATCCAAAGATTTGTGCAGGAAGTGCTTTCTTTTAACCCTGATGTTGTTTTTAAGCACCTAGCGGTGGCCAATTGCTGTGACAGTCAAAATGTCTGGATTAATAAAGATTTACTTAACTAGCATTTCTTCAAAGTCGTCATCAGATTCAGATTCTATTACAATATTTTAATCTTATTTAAATAAATTTGTCGGTTAAAAAAAATGTGTTATCCTGAAAACTTTCCAAAATCCAGGAAGTACCACGCAAGTACTTTAAAATTTCCATTTGATAAACATTTAGATTCTTGACATTTAAGTCACATTATTAAAAAGTAAAATAATACATTTAGTAATTGAGCTATGAATGAATAATGATTTTAAAATAAAGTTATTCGGTATTACTAAATTTAATATTCGCCATATTTGGTGTGATGTTTTCCAATTAGGGAGTGGCGCTCTAATGCAGCTCCAGCAAGAAGCACTGACCCAACGAGCCGCTCATTTCATTAACTTATTTTGATATTTTAATCATTTTAGATATGGTAAGTAACAGAACAGATAAATTAATTAACTATGACACTTTCAGCTGCATTCCACATACATTCGCTGCTAACATTATTGAGTTTATTCCTGTAAAAAAAAGTTCGCGCGGCAAATCGCCATCAGAAATCAACCCGTTGTCGATTGTGTGCATCTGTCAGGAGAGCATAAATATTCGTCCAATTAAGATTTTTTACCCTAAATGCCCAGATTGCCTAATGAAGAAACACGAAAAGACCGTGTTCGGGATGTATCCGGTTTCGGCCGCGTGTGGATTGAGCATTTAGAAACTTAACGTTCGCGTTATTCGTTTAGCTTTTCGACTGACTTTGGGATTTGTTTTTGCAAATAGCTTGGGTAGCAAAACGCGTGGCCTTGTTTCGCATCCAAAATGGTTCAGGGCGTTCAGTTACCCGTGTGCCTCATATGTGGTTTGTATTCACAGGTAATCATTTTTCTTTTTTTTTGCATCTCTCGTGTTTGAGGCCTAGATTTGTGTGATGTGCTCACGAAGCGTCCGTTCTTTTTTAAGCAAACAAATGTATGTTAAATTTGATGATTAAAGAGTTCTAAAATGCACACAGGATATCCAGAAGCATCGTCAGGGCTTTCCGTCCTCCCTGAAGTTGTCTAACGGTTACATTTTACCTGAGGGGAAAATGACGCCCAACACACTGTTCGTCGGCGGTATTGATATGAAGGTAAAGACAACCATGTTAAACTACTATTCGATTTTTGGGGCCTTTACGATTACAGATTCAGTCTACAGTTAACGATACATCGTGTTTTTCTTATGTCCAATCTGATATATTTTCTATCAGGTGGACGAGAACGAGATCAGGGAATTCTTTGCCAAGTACGGCTCTGTGAAAGAAGTTAAAATCATCACTTATCGAGGAGGAATTTGCAAAGGGTGAGTGAGTGTTGTAGTTTTCTTGCTTAAAAACAACTGGTCTCTAAGACTAATTGGCTAAAAATGTTAAAATCCTTGTCAAACCAGTATGCTAAACTAGTTGGCAGATTTTTTACATCTGGCAAAAATCAGGTGAAAATACAATGAAGCCATAGGCTTTGTTTACTGATCCAGTTTATTTATTGGACTATAATGTGTAATTTTTTAACTTCAATATCATGTAATTGTTTAGAATTTACATAGATGAATTGAAGGAATAGTTAACCCAAAAATGAAACGTTACAGTTTATTTTCTCCCCTTCAGGCCATTCAAGAGGTATGTGACTTAAGTAAAACATTAAATATGATTTTTTGCTCAATCTGTGGTCCTTGGTGATTTTATGATGCAGGTCAATAGTCACCTGTTTTGAGATAAAAAAAATAATCTAATAAATGCATACAAATCAATCCCTGTGCCTCCTTATGAAAAACAGAGATTTTATGAAGCAAAACAATCAGTATGTACAATAAATGTAACTTTATTTGCAATATTTTTAGCTTTATTCTACAACCTGGGCAAACAATTCTTGGCACATGCATTGAGCATGAGTTTCCAGTCTCTTGGTGGTGTCAGAATGCACGCTCAAGACACATTTATTTATCAGAATGGAGTCATGCCTGCAAGTGTAATTTATACCAGTTGCTGTATCTCCTTGAACTATCACAGTCAAGAACCATTTTGACTTAAAACATGTATCTTTATTCTGTTACCTCATGCCTGAGTGGCTGTTAACGTTATCAAGCAAATGGTGACCATTGAGTTGCATAATATGAATCACAGAGGTCCACTGTGATTTGAGAGTTCAGTTTTGGCAGAACTATTTTAAGGGGTAGTTCACCCAAAAATGAATTCTTATGTCATTTATTCACCCTTGATTCCAATCTGTTTGAGTTTCTTTCCTCTGAGCACCAAAGAATATATTTTGAAGAAAGCTGCAAACCTGTAACCAATGGCTTCCATAGTAGGAAAAGCAAATACTATAGAAGTCAATGATCACAGGTTTTCAGCTTTCTTCATAATATCTTTAGTGTTCAACAAAATAAAGAAACTCATAAACAGTTGCAACCACTTGAGGGTTAGTAAAAAAAAATAAAATAAAAAAAATAAAGATTTTTTTTATTTCAGTGAACTATCTTTTTAATAAAAGCTGGATTAAATCATTTATTAAAATATCTTTGGAACTGCCTTTTTAAATATTTTTTCCCATTTCTAATTAATATTCTGTTGTCTTCATTACAGATATGGTTTCGTTTATTTCAGTGAGGATGTTGATATCCAGACTATCGTTGATGTAAGGTCTCTTTTAGATGTGGATGTGACTTTGTTCCCCATTTTCTTTCCGGGTGCTGATATTATAAGAAAGCCTAAAACATTTTAAATCTATTACAGCAGCCGATCAGTTTTAAAGGGAAGAAACTCAAACTGGGACCTGCAATCATGAAAGAGCGAAGTTCTCGTGAGTCCTTCCTTGTTTTTCACTTTGTATTGGATATGCCTAACATAATAGAAATGTCAACGTTGAATATACATTTTATGTGTGTGTTTGTGTGTATGTATATATGTATATATATATATATATATATATATATATATATATATATATATATATATATATATATATATATATATATCTCTCTATATATATATATATATATATATATATATATATATATATATATATATATATATATCTCTCTATATATATATATATATATATATATATATATATATATCTCTCTATATCTCAATCTCAGTGTTTCCTCTAGGATTTTTTCCAGCTGTGGCGGCAAGACTTTTACACGGATGTACCAACTACCTATGGGTGTTATTTCAATGACACATGTTGTGAGCGCATTTATGTAACACGAGCATGCGAATTTCTGTTTGCGCGCTGATTTCCTCTGTTCGTGCACAACTTTACACCCTGAAATATACGCTGCTCAAGTGCGATTTAGTGCGTTTATGTGACGAGTACATCTCCAACATTTATTAGATTTGCTAGGAATATTTATGAATGTCTCCGGTAGACCTACAGAGCGGCATTAATGCGTCCTGAAGTAAAGTGAAACCGCTATAAATTCCAGCCAGATAAAGTCATTGTATGCAGGACCATAGACCTTTATCTATACAGTATAATAATGGAAACTGTGTTCATCTTAACTTAAGCTAAGCCGTGTTTGCTGGTCTCACGTACGCACCTGTCAGTCAGTCAGCCAGCATGTCACCGTAAAAGGTTAAACAAATAACGCACAGCACTACTACGATTAAAGAAAAGTTTTCGCTGTTATAATTCACTTATCTTTTAATACGTTTTGGTGCTATTATAACCTGCTATTAAAAACAACAACAACGATGACTGAATGTGTTGAATGGGAAGCTCTAATATAGCCGTGGTGGGATGAATTTTGGTGTGGCGCCCCGCCATGGAAGAATGAATGTAGCGGAAACCATTCATGTATGTATGTATGTATGTGTGTGTGTGTGTGTGTGTGTATATATATATATATATATATATATATATATATATATATATATATATATATATATATATATATATATATATATATATATATATATATATATATATATAAACAGGGCTTTACATAACACCCGCCAAATGTGGGTAGATTTCAGTGGTGGCGGGTAAGACAGACACTCTCACTAGCCACTTTGGCTGGTTGAAAATAATTTTCCCGGATAATAATTCATAAAAGCTGGGTTTGACAATAAGGATGGTCCAATATGCATGCAAAGGCGATCTTAGAAGTAAGAAGCAACACGACTGACAAAAATAATTGCATTCGCGTGAGCAATAAAAAAGCAGATGAATACCAAATGAAAGGATGATCTCTCGCAGCTGAGGTGATGCGCGCGACTGTTCAGACGCGTGCGCGCTCTCGTTTCCTTGCGTGAAGCAACTGTGTCTAGAAACACGGCTGATGTGATCGGTTCTCTTTCAAATAGACTAGACAAAAAGTGATGAACATGCACCCACAGTCTTGCTGCTTTCAAGAGCTCCAGATTTGTATTTTTGTAAGCAGCACCGGTTGCTTTTACTATCACCATTATTTGAACAGATTTTTTATGGGTCTAACGTTAACCGTGTGCGTTATAATCCTTTCATTATCACACGGTATGTTTTTTACCTGCTTTCTTTTGCATAATGTGGTTTAATTATCATTGTTTACAATAACATTGCTTTAATGGGAGATTACTCCCCATTTATGTGTTGTAAACTGGTGATCCTGGACCTTTAGCCAGGAACGATTACTGTGCATATGTTTTGTTAAATAAAAAGTATAGTATACAGCTATATTATGCTTGTTTTGACACATTTAAAATTTGTGGCTAAGAAATAATAAATTGTTTATGTTTGGTGTGGTCAGAGATAAATTTGGTAAATCCTTGAGCTCTGAAATTCATGTGAAATAAAAACTAATTGTAATACTATGAAACCATGACCCATTTGCTCATGAACATTTAGCAAGCTCATACACGACACAAAAAGTGAAATGAATGAGGCATATGGAGAAAACACAACATCTAAATCAAGTAATTTTAGCATGTCAAAGTCATATTTATATAAAATATATTTTCCCAACAATAAAATTGTGGCTAGTGAAATGGCGAGTGGCTGGTAATGTTGGAAAACTACTAGCCACTGTGGCTGGTGATCAAAAAAGTTAATGTCAAGCCCTGTATGTGTGTGTGTGTGTGTATATATGTGTGTGTGTGTGTATATATATATATATATATATATATATATATATATATATATATATATATATATATATATATATATATATATATATATATATAAATAAATAAATAAATAAATAAATAAATTTATTATTATTATTTTTTGCAATTTCAAGGATTTGTTCAATTTGATTTGCTCAAATATTTTAAATAAACTCTAAAATCATGCAGAAAATTGCATACTGTATATAGCAGACCCAGCTACAGTAAATTAATAGCTAAATAATGTATTTATAAATGATGATTTTGATTGATCTGAGACTCATAACTGTTCTGCTGTGGCTTTATATGTAATATTCAGTTGATGTGTGTGATAGAGCTGCATGATTCTGAATAAAATAAGTATTGCAATATTTTTGCTTTGAATAAAGATCATGATTCTCTCGGTTCTGTAGAACTTGAAAGCTTTACCCTTGAAACTTAACTTTTTTTTTTAAATGTCAATAAAATTCTTTGCTTCATATTTTTTGTAATTTGTCAGAAATTGGGTTATTCTTAGCGTATGCTTTATATTGAATGGTAAAATGGTTTAATGATACTATTATTGTTATTTCTAATATTAAATGTGGGCCTACTGTTGGTTAAAATGCTACATTTTTATATACAGTAGTCTAATGTACATTTGAAGTGGATCACATTCTTTCATAAGAGTGGTCCTAAAACTATTGAATAACACCCGTTCTTTTTTTAAGACAATTTTAAAAAACTTTTTTTGATTTAATTTTATTTGACTTTGATGCCATTTTAACATTAATATGAAAGTCACAGGATTTTTTCCCCCTTGATTCCCAGGGTCAGTGTCATCTCCAATGATTGGTCCATCACAGTGGGTAAACCCCACCCCATATATGTACTGCAGCTGCTGTCCTCCAGGCCTGGCTCCACCATCACCTGTCTTCAATGGAGGAAATCAATACATGCAGGTAAATTTTCATACAAACCATGCATTCAATTGTTATGTGGAGAAATTAAGTATTGGTGAGGTAAATCTTTTTTTCTTCTTCTTTTTTCCAGCCTTATTCTTACTCCAGTCCTCAAGGAATTATGGTTCCACAGGTGCCAATGAACTATGCACAGACCACGTATGCCTATCAGGTACATAATCACCACTCACAGATGAGATGGCTTTTCAAGCTACAACTATTATATGCACTCACAAAAATGCTCCCAAATATATTATGAGGTCTCACAGATAAAATTTCAGGTGCATATGTGACCAAAATAGTTGCAATTTTGAGCCCTGTGCATTAACTTGTGCTACATTTTTCTCTCTCTCTCTCTCTCTATATTAATTTTTTTACACACACACAGGGAGTGCAGAATTATTAGGCAAGTTGTATTTTTGAGGTTTAATTTTATTATTGAAGTTATTTAACAGTTTATTAGAGCAATTATTTTGCGCCTTGGTTTTTCCACACGCTTCTTGTGACCCTGTTGACTATTTTGATTGAAACGCTTGATGGTTCGATGATCACGCTTCAGAAGCTTGGCAATTTTAAGAGTGCTTCATCCCTCTGCAAGATATCTCACTATTTTTGACTTTTCGGAGCCTGTCAAGTCCTTCTTTGGACCCATTTTGCCAAAGGAAAGGAAAGGAAGTTGCCTAATAATTATGCACACCTGATATAGGGTGTTGATGTCATTAGATCACACCCCTTCTCATTACAGAGATGCACATCACCTAATATGCTTAATTGGTAGTAGGCTTTCGAGTCTATACAGCTTTAAGTAAGACAACATGCATAAAGAGGATGATGTGGTCAAAATACTCATTTGCCTAATAATTCTGCACTCCGTGTGTATGTGTATGTATGTGTGTGTATATATGTGTATATATATATATATATATATATATATATATATATATATATATATATATATATATATATATATATATATATATATATATATATATATTGTCATTGTATATGAGATTTAGGGTTTGAGACTCTGTTCTGAAATAACATTTCTATATGTAAACGATGACTGAATCTGATTTGAGTAAATCAGAATCTAAACTTATTTATTTTCTTTTTCTTTTTACACACGTGGTCCATATCCGATCTGTATCACATGGGAGGGAAAAAAGTTGTAAATTTGTGTCTCTTGAACTATGCAGTGTAAATGCAACCTTAAGTGGACACTGAGATCTCATGCACTTTTTGCACATTTTTCTAGACCAGGGGTGCCTAAACTCGGTACTGGAGGGCCGCTGTCCTGCATAGTTTAGCTCCAACTTCCTTCAACACACCTGCCTGGAAGTTTCTAGTATACCTAGAAACAGCTTGATTAGCTAGTTCAGGTGTGTCTAATTGGGGTTGGAACTAAACTTTGCAGGATACTGGCCCTCCAGGACTGAGTTTGGGCACCCCTGTTCTAGACCCATTAGTTAAAAATAATGATTTTTGAGTCTGCCATTGTGATTTTTCTCTTAGTATCCCCTGCCACAGTGGTGTGGAGAGCAGAGGACGAGGCTTGTCAATCAGGTCAGCTCCAGTCCTTTTTTTGGGTAAACTGGTGATTGTGCAAGTTGAACTGAAATGTTATTGTTAGTGGAATATCCATGCCTAGAAAAACTTGTGGCTTTAAACAAGTTATTTTTTTATTTGATTGGTTTTTAACAAGACCATACATGGTAGTATACAATACAACGTAGGAAAAATTACAGACTAAGTTTTCTTATTTTTCCACTATCCCCTCACAATAAAGTAAATAAAATTTATGAATTAAAAACAACTATCCTCTGAGAGAAAAAAATAAAAAATATATTATTGAGCAAGTTTACAATAAAAGAGTCAAAAAAGAAATGTTTGCGTTAAGGAGTCAGTATTTCCTCTTTCCAGTTATTTATTGTGTGTTCGAGCTGATACCAACAGGACAGGGTAAGCCTTTGATGTAGTCTAAAACGGGGTTACAGGTCTTGTAAAAAGATTTGAGAGATCCTGCAAGTAAGCATCTTAACTTGGGTTTTATCCAGCTAAAGATTTCTGAGATCCACATGTCATGGTAATGAAGTACCTGTTTCCATTTGATGAGAATGGCTCATCTAGCTAAAAGAGTAGAAAAAGCAAAAACCTGGCAAGATGTAACAATCAAGTCAACTCTGAAATACCAAAAAGGGCTGTCAAAGGGTTAAGGTCTAGATTTATGTTAATAGCTCTATTAAGTGGATCAAAAACAATGAAACAAGTGGGGTTTTTTTTTTCCAAAAAGCATGCTCTAAATTGCAACTATTTAATTTTAGAATGTTATAAAATTTTACATTTAAAAAAATGTTGTTCAAATGAACTTTCTATTCACTAAAGAATGAAACCTCTTGGTTTCTACAAAGATTAAATGCAAATAGAAAAGTTATTCCAGTTTAAATAGCAGTGATCTTTGCAATATTGATAAACATGACTTTCTTTAAATGTGTAAACACTACTGTTAACAAGTTTCAGGGCTGTGCTATTTCATATCCGTTTTTCTAGGATACAATATTATGAACTTGACCTTTTCTTCAATAATATAGTTCTTTCTAGAGCCATCCTTTTTTTTTCTTGTTTATTAAAGCAATATAATCTTTAATCCAGAGGGAAATCTAAATGAGGAACCCAACAACAAATAATACAATTTCATAGTTCTGTATTTTGGAGTTGCACATTTTTTTTCTTTTGTGCATATATGATGCATAATTTGGTCTTTTAATGTAATTGCTTACCATATAACTAGACAAAGATGTTAAACAACCACGATTAGTCCAGCGTTTTTGCCTTGCCTGGCAAATTACATTGAGAAGATTGTGTAATCCAGTCCAAAACGGCTGCCTCCAGCATTTTAATAATGTTTGAAGAGCTGTCAGTGCAGCGTACCAATAAGTACTGGCTTCATTATGGTGCATGGTACAGATCCTAAGGCCAGAGATGCTCAAGTGCTCACAAACGGTTTAATTTTCCCAAAGTTTTGTTTTGGTGCTCATGGTTAATGTGGCAGAATTAAAGTCTTATGACTGTGTTCTTGTAGAGTGTTACATTTTATTTTTATTGTTATTATTGTTATTATCATTATTAATGAATTGAGAGGTATATTTTACTATAAAATAGTAGTATTTTGGTGTAAGCTGATGATGTGTTGTGCTGTTTGAAGCCTTTAGATGGCAGTGGCGATTTACTGTGAAATAAATATACTATATCCTCCTGAAGCTTCATCAATATTATAAGAAATGTATGTCACTTTGTTTCAGAATTATGTGGATTGTGGAGTGCAGACTTTGCTAACCCTTATGTAGCCTTCACTACTAGCACAGACTTGGTAAGTTTGTGAGGAGGTAGGGCTGCACGATGTTGAAAAAATTGACATTGCGGCATTTTGTTTTTCTGATATTATATATTGAATATAATTATCAAAATTTCACCAGATGGTTTAATAGCTCTATTTTGAAAAGAACGCTTCAATTTAGACTGATCGTGATGATTTTGTAGGGGAGTATACGGTGGCTGGGAAGTGAAAAACAACATTACAAAGTGTGAAACACTTTTACAAAGCTCGAGACAAATTTAGATTCTGGAAAACATTTTTACCCATCATAAGACACAATTACATAGAAAAAAACGATTTTACCAAAGACGAAACAAATGTACATTTTAGAAAAAAATTAACAAGATGCAAAAAACTTTTACCAGTCCCCAAACAAATTTACAATGACAGATTCTTTACGGGAAGGGAATGTACCCCACACCGGAAGTGACACGGTGAAAGGTTTTGCCGTTTGTGGTGAACCCGGTATATTCGTGTTGTGGATTACATGGCGTAATTAAAGTTTATGGTGACCAAACATGGACTGCAGTCGAGGGATGTTTTGCCCATTTTTGTGGGAGAAACATGAGCAGCTTGACGCGCTTTTGCTTTACGTGTGTTTGGGGTTTCTAAAGGATGCGGACCAGACGGAAACACCAGACATACTGCATCAATGTGTTTAATATTTAAACGAGGGCCACTTGTACACTTTAATCGTAGACCTGATGTCAAGACTACACAGTGTAAACATATGATTGAGGACTCCTAGTTAAAAGTAAATGAACAAAGCCAGTGTTACGGCTTTACTGGTGTCTGTTAAGTGGTGCCCCTTTCCGTATGTAACCTATTCCCATTTGCAGATTGGCAGATTCGTCACTTTTTCACAGCATTGAAACATCATACCAAGTAAATATTCTTATTACTTTGTGTCAGTGTCATTGTAAACCTTATTGATTTTAATATTTGTGTGGCAGAACAGTATATAACCAAAATTAATCTAAAAAATAATCACAATTTAGCTGTCATCAACTGGATTCGAACCAAAGTCAAAAAGTTCAGCACAAGTATCAATCGACCCATCTTGCTGAGCTATTCAAGACTACACGTTGAGGTCAGTTTTGATATCTTTATCCGTCAACATATTGATATTGATATGCTTTGGTTGTGGACTCTTATATGTTAACCTGTGTATACAAAGTCACACACAAGCTGATATTTTCCAGTGTTTAGTACATTCCTTTCCGTAAAAAATCTGTCATTGTTAATTTGTTTTGTGACTGGTAAAAGTGTTTTGCATCTTAATTTTATTTCTAAAATGTAAATTTGTTTTGTCTTTGGTAAAAACGTTTTTTCTATGTAATTGTGTCTTATGATAGGTAAAAATGTTTTCCAAAATGTAAATTTTCTCAAGCTTCGTAAAAGTGTTTTACACTTTGTAATGTTGTTTTGCACTTCCCGGCCACCGTAGGAGTGGGTCATGAATGAAAAATGATAAACAAATTGCAAGCAAAAATAAATGCAATAGAGCAAAGAAAAAAGTATCCAAAGAAATCAAATAATCAAATGGAAAGTAAAATGGAAAATAGCACTGCATAGACTACGTTGTATTAATATTTCAGTAGAATTGTTGTTTATTAAAGTTACAAATGTTGTATTTCTATTGTGCTCAAATGCTTTAAACCAGGGCTATTCAATTAGTTTGTCATGGGGGCCGGTTCATGAAAAGCATCCCAAACGAAGGGCCGGAGAGATATGACTTGCTATATGAGTGATAACACAATAGCAATATAAGAGCCCATATATGTTGTATTTTTGCTCCTTAAGACACCCACGGGCCGCGTGGCCGCCAATTGAATAGCCCTGCTTTAAACTCTTAAAATGCCTTTAAAACACATGCAAATGGTAATCTTTTACTCTTGTTTTGGTTAAACTTATTCTGTATTCTGAAAGTACAATACCGGTCAAAAGTTTTGAGTCATTTTTAAAGAAAATTCTGTTCGTCAAAGCAGCATTTATTAAATGTAAAATAAAAATTGTCATATTTATTAAAATCCTAAACTGCTTATTGTATGTAGTTTCAAATGAAATTATTACTCCGGTCATTTATTGCTTTTAATACTATTACATTAATGATAGGGGTGTAACGGATCACAACCCACAGTTCGGAACGCACGTGACCCGCTGATTAATAACTTTTTTGAACTTGTAGGTTAATCCAACATTTATAGCAATTGCAGAGAGATCGCCTAATCATTCAAATCACATGTATGAAAGCATTTTGGCTTTCCTGTAAAATATGATGATGGTGGAGAAAATTGTGGTGGGACCTACCTAAATAGAGATTTTGTGATCTGTTACACTAATTAATAATAGTAACAATTACTAATATTAATATTAGAGTGATTTCTGAAGGATCATGTGACTGAAGACTGGAGTAATGAAGCTGAAAAATCGTTAAAATCACTGGAATAAATGATTAAATTAAATTATAAACTACTTTTGAACAGTTATTTTATAGTACAATAGGATTTTACAATTTGTACTGTGTTTTGGATGAAATAAATGCAGCTTTGGTGAGCAGCAGAAGCTAATTTTAAAACATTTAAAAATCCTACTTTGACCCCAAACTTTTGACTGGTAGTGTATTCTGAACTGTGTTGCTGATCAACTATAATCCAAAAATAACATGGCAGATCCTGCGACATGACCATTGTGAACGGACAGATTGCGATTTCGATGCTGAAACGATGTATTGTGCAGTCCTATGAGATTTTTTTTTTTTTCTGTAGTCATTTTTATTGGCCATTTTTTCTTTTTAAGGGAGATGCCCAAAGAAGCGCGGGAGAGCAACTTGATGCAGCAGTGGACTTCATTGTCTGTGTGTTTTCACACACCGTTGCAGATAGGGTCTGCATGAGTGTGATGTGAAGGTGTATTTTGAGGGAACGACATTATGACGGGATGAACATACTTTAACCTCACATCCACTGACATTTGACAAGCTTTGTTTGCTTTTTTTTTTTTTTTTTTTTTTCCTCATTTATTTGTAATGTCTGTGGTTTCCTTTCTTCGTCATGGCCAACTAACTTTAAGGACACTTTTAAGCTCACGAATGTGTATTTATATTTTATTAGTTTTTTTATTTTAAAGTTTGATTCACTGTTAGTGATGCACTGTATGCATTTAGGTAACTGTTCGAACGTGTTCAGTGTTTTGTTTTCAAACAATGTTCGGTTTGCTCGTCCAAGCGAGTGTTCACCTTTTTATAGTAGTTTGAATTTGGGGTTTTCACAAGGGCGCATGTTCAGACTTTTTTGATTTGGTTGTTAAACACTCGGGTACAGTGGCTCCCCCTCCTTTTTATTGGTTTGTTTGCACATCTGCTTATTTCATCAGTTATCACTACTTTTTTTTTCTTAAGCTGGTTTTCTTCTGTCAGCACATTTATAAGGTGTATATAAAATTATTGTATTAATTCAAAATTGACAATAAAATTTTCTACTCTGCCCTTAAGTCACAGCAGGTCACAGGATGACTGACCTGTTTTAAATTAAAGCGATGATGGAATATTGATATCACTGTGAACACAGTCATGCTGCATTTTTCGGTTTTCCAGCACTTTTTCACACCAGTTTGTTAATTGAGTGTTTTGTTTTTAAATTGTGGTTTTAATAGTTTACTAAGAGTTATGGGGTGTTGTACTGAACACAAAGCACTGTTTTTTTTTATACATAGTTGCAACACTTTTTGTTCTTATGGGGACACATTCATCAGATTCTTTTAAAACCCAATTCTGACAGACTTGTATTGAAATTTCTCTTTTATTTCCTCATTTCCCATCGGCTCATGGGAGTTGTGGTTTCTATTGTGCCTTGCTATGAGAGCTGCTTCTAATCACTGTACTCTGGGTTTGCCCGTGTGTATATACGTTTTGGATTTTGATGTTGGCATTGTACGGTTTTTGCTGTTTTTGTTAATAATAAAAATAAAGTTTAATTAATTTGGTGTCATCTCAGACTTATTACTGTGATTGCATGTGATTGCATGATAGAGCACTGAAATTATTGGTTTGTTGTTGTTTTTAACAAATGTGTGTTAGAAGCTGTACTAAATTAGTTTTTAGTTAATTTATAACAAACTACAAAGACCATTTCTCCAGGTATCTGTAGACAGTATTTCATTAAATATTATTTCTGTGGTTTTATAGATGTTTTCAGTAAAACAATTGTTTGTTGTGAACTAGTAACATTTTTTTTACTTTTTAAAATGCTATCATATAGTGCGGTTTTGCAGAACAATGACCAATTGTCAATGTCATTTTTCAACATGTTTGTGTATTCATGTATCTATGTATGGATTCATGTGATTAAAAAAAATGTTTTGGCATCAGAAGTTAAAATATTTGATGGAAAGACCTGATTTTCTGGCACAAGTAAAACAATAGTCTTTATCAAATGGCTTTTTTTTTTTTATTTGAAGATATTATAAAAACATGTTTCCAAGAGGTCTCTTTTTGATTTACATATATAGTATGAGAAACCTGTTACAATATAAAAGTACTTTAAAACGAAAATTTGTGTTTGTTGAAAAGTTTTATTTAATCTGTAAACTATAACCGTTATCCACATGGAGTTTAACAATGATCAGCATGTACTGTATGAATCTACATTGTAAGAATAACAACTGAACGTATAGAGAAATTTATACAAAACCCATAAAGCGCCCTCGTGGTGGCGCTATAGTCATTTTTACTTCTACAGTTGATGCGCATGTTAGGTTTGGTAATGACTGAGGAATCTCTAAAATCTATTATATCCATAATGTTATTTTCGAGTATAAAGCTGAACTTTTCCTCAGACTGTTCTATTTTAATGTGTACGCTGAAGGTGAAACGGCGCGAATTGGCTGCAGTGGCATAAGGCATCGTTTCCTTTCAGCCTCAGCGGAGAGAGAGAAAGGAGGAGGAGACGCTGGTTTTATCTACTGAATGAGTCTAAACTGAGCTCATCCTCTCCTCACCTGCATCCAGTTCACACAAACAGAGGACAGAAAGCTGAAAGAAGCGAAACGCAACTGAGGGAGACAGAACCGCCGAAGAAAAACAGCGTCAAAGAACAGCAGCAGGTATGTTCTCTTTTGTTATAAACGTGTTTCTTACTGTCCCCGTAACTTAATCTAACACTGTCAACTTTATGATTATGCTCATAACTTACTGCTTTCCTACTTTTTTATTTAATTTCACAATTTAATTTTCGCATTTCTACCAACGTTTTCAGAATACTTTGTAATAAATGTAGTCTTCAGTGAACTATTTTAATTGGAGATTGTATTTTTAAAGCTCACTTCTTATTTTTAAAAAGTGCAAAATAACAGCATGAATATCAGAGAATTTCACACTTTCAAGTTATTAAACACATTTCCAGAGTGTGGTTTTATGTAAATGAACATATAGGGGACCCTGGGGATGAAAGTAACTTCATGTTTTGTTTGAGGGTCTGAAACTTTTGTTTATCCTTTTGTTTGGCGTTTGTTTATCTTAGATGTCTTACGTTTTAATACATTGTAGCTACATTTATCTACTGTAAATAAAAGGCACTTGAACTGTTCTTACATAATCACAGATTATGGGTGTTTATGTCAAAAAGATCTGTTAAAATGAAGTATGATAATGATAATAAAAATTATATATATATATATATATATATATATATATATACATACATACATACATACAGTTGAAGTCAGAATTATTAGCCTTGTTTATTTTTTCCCCAATTTCTGTTAAATATTTTCAACACATTTCTAACCATAATAGTTTTAATAACTCATCTCTAATAACTGATTTATTTAATCTTTGTCATGATGACAGTAAATAATATTTTACTAGCTATTTTTTCTACACATTTCTATACAGCTAAAGGTGAGATTTAAAGGCTTAATTAGGTTAATTAGGTTAACTAGGCAGGTTAGGGTAATTAGGCAAGTCATTGTACATATAACGATGGTTTGTTCTGTAGACTATTGAAAAAAATATATCTTAAAGGGGCTAATAATATTGACCTGAAAATGTTTTTTTTATTATTAAAAAACTGCTTTTATTCTAGCCAAAATAAAATATATTTCTCCAGAAGAAAAATATTATCAGACATACTGTAAAAATTTCCTTGCTCTGTTAAACATCATTTGGGAAATATTTAAAAAAGAAAAAAAAAATTAAAAGGGGCTAATAATTCTGACTTCAACTGTATATTCTTGGATAAAACAACATTTTTTTTTTTACTTGAAAAACTATTTGGGAGAAAAAACCCACAATCATTGCTTGTCAAAATATGCCACTTCTCCTGTCAGCTTAAAAAGGAGACTGAAGTGATATTGATAACATCATCATATGTTTTTAAATGGTCAAACGTGTTACCACTGATCATGTGCCTACATAGCATAATGCATGTTTAGGATTTGTTGTTTTTATTACAAAACTTTAACAGGGTAAAATGTAGCACAATTTTTTATATATTTAAAACATACATATTTGAAATCTTGTGGATTGCTTTTAATGCTTCAATTCAAATGCAGTTTACATGTGCTGTGAAAAATGGTGCTCCAGTAGTTTGCCATTGTCCTTGAACAGCCCTTTTCAAAGTGTGCACAAAGTTCACAATACAATCTGCGCTAAAACGTGCTGCTCAAACTGACCTAAATTTACACTTTTGTTGCTCTTTCTCAATGTCGAGTTGCCTTCCGGAGTGCAGAGATGCCAGTGCTATACACACAGGCAGGGATTTATGAATTGTTAATATTTTTCATAATGTTTCTTAGGATGTGTTCAGACTTGGCAGCTTTGGTTTGATTGTAACAATTAATCAATTGCTCTGTTATAGAATAAGTGTGAACTCTGCTAACCGAATCTAAGATTTGCATTTAAAAAACTCAGTCTGCATTTAAACAAACTTTGGTGTGGTTCAGCTGAAATATGAACATGAATCAAAGACATGTAAAGAACCAAAACAAGCAGGATGTCACAAAAATGTGATTATTGAAGGACACCTATTTTACCCCTTTTTTAGATTAAAGATAAGTCTTTTATCCAGAATGTGTCTGTAAAGTTTCAGCTCAAAACACCCATCAGATTATTTATTATACCTTTCAGAAATCAGAATATTGGAATTTTCTACTCTGAACACAATGTAGCTGTTTTTGTTGCCTGTGCCCTTAATGCTTCTCCCCACCCTCTGTTCCCATGTGCCTGTCAGAGTGTCCCTCAATGGGCTTTATGCACACAGACTTTTCATTTTCAGCCAGACAGCCTAAGGGCTTCTGGTGACCTGTCTTTCCATTACAAAATTGTCACGTTTAAGATCGGATTTCTTTGAAAATCAGCGATTATCACTGCCTGTTATATATATATATATATATATATATATATATATATATATATATATATATATATATATATATATATGATATAAAGTAGGTCTCAGATCGGACAAGAAGCACTGCATTAAATTCCATTTGTGTCTTTAAAATATGACAGTTTATTTTACCAGTATTTTCCATGGAAATTCTGTACTAGCCTGTTGCTACTGAAGGCGCTAGTGGTTACAATGGTCTTTCATCTCATTTTACGCTTGAACAACTAAATGAATGCTTAAGTATATTTAACTCAATGTATTGTAATTACATTACAACATTGATGCTGTAAAAACAACCTTGTGAAATTGAAAATAATTACATTAAGCTTTCACCGGAAGTTTATCATTGGCTTTAAAACTCTAGCTGTGCATATAGCCCATCGCCACCTCGGCTGCGTCAGACAAACAGCACAGTGACAGACATGAAGTAGGCAGATCTCAAGTAACGTTCGTGAGAAATACTACAGTAAGAACTTTCCCGATGATTATTTGATGTATTTGCTGTGGAGTTGCAACGAAGAGTCACGCACGATGTTGTTCACGCACACACACATCGCGCGCGTTTAACTTTGCACTGCTTTTGCACACAAATGTGACATGATACACATTAATATCCACTGCTGTATGGATATCCATTATGTTAATGTACAAAATAAGCCTGATTTAACGTCCACAAACCGGGATTGAAGCGTCTTTTTTTAGTTGTGCTGACATGCAGCTGTAGTGATAAAGTAAAGATGATGAAATCGTTGTAATTCATTACAAACATGCACCGTTTTAAAAACATTTTAAACTTGTAAAACTCATTCTTGATAACATTTGATGATGATTGATGATCACAGAGAGCCGAACAGATCTTTTAATCCCAGTTGCTTTGAGCACATCCTGTCTTGTTGATATGATTATACCATAGACTGTAAAAGATATGGACGTAGTATCCGTGACGTCACCCATAGGTTTATGAAGAACCCAAAAGAAGCTACCAGAAGGTGTGGCCGACCATCGCCATTTTGTTTGCGCGTCATCGCACCAACCCCGGGCATACCATACAAGGGCAAAGAGGCGGAGCGTGAGCGGAGCTACAGACGCATGCTGGCATTCTGCTTAGACAGGCTTTCCTATGGGAGAAACGCTTAATATTTCATCACCTGCGACTCGTTTGTGTTCTGACCACATGTGCTTGGTTGTACACTTTATCAATAACATGTTTAGACTTTTAAAAACACTGTTTCATAAGCAACGTCATTAGTGCAATGCTTAGTGGCTCAATGCATTAAACATTGAGCCACTAAGCATTGTGCTTATGAAGTTTTTCAACAGGAGGAAAGTGCGAATTACTTCCAAAAACGACAGATATAGTCTGTGTTAGTAAATGCAAGGCTAATTATGAAGTCCAGGCAGAACACTGTATGACAATGCTTCAGATGACTGTTCTAGAGCCTACAGCTAATAATCTGTCAGAATCTGGAGTGCATTACAGCTCTAAAGAACATTATAAGTGATAAATGATCTTAAATAAAACAAATACATTCATAGAGATGGTATATAATTTCACTCACCTGGGAAATGGAGGCCACGTGAATGGCTTGTGAGCACAATTAAGTGCACACAGCATGCCATATCATCTGATAATTGTAGGAAATAATTCCAAAAGGCAGCTGACTGTGTAAAGTCACATAAAACAGCACAAAAATACGATGAATATGCCGAGATCAGCGGCTAATCAGCCGTAATCAGCTGAGGTGAAGTGACGGCGACCAGCGAGACCTAGCTGTCACTCAAGTGGCCACGCCCTTAATTATGCAAACTTAATATAACCTAATATAAAGGAAACGGATGAGTTATTAAAAAATTCACCCCCCTCACAGTCACGAAGGGTAACATTAGCTATATGAACCAATATCGTTCTTTGTACCAGGCTGTAAACACCTTTTTTTATGCTGTAAATTTGGCCATTCTAACAGTGGGCTCAATAGAAATTTGCTCTATTATGGAGCCAGAACTAGCGGAATTTCGATGAATTGCAGTTTCAGTTACTTCCGTATTGGCTTCCCGAGGGAGAGCGGGAGGTTGCCGCTTGGATTATACGCATTACTACGGAGACATGTTAATACGTGGCTGTCAATCAATTCGGTGGGCGGGGAAATCGCACTGCTCAAAATGGGAGGGATTTGTATCATATTTAAACTTCAGGAAATTAAAAAAGAGACTTATTGTCTTTATATCACTCCAATATGACAGTGGACACACTATACCTACACACAATTCTGTCCAAACAGCTTACAAAAGATGATTTTCATCATAAGTGCCCTTTAAAAGAACAGAATGCTCAAACATACCTCAAAACAGGCTTCGCAAAGCATCTCTTTGCAGCAGATTTTCACTTGCGTCTGTGACTTGGCACTGCTTTCACTCCTTTACACATTTTATAAGCTTTTCACGAGTTCTCAACAGAAACAAATAACAAGTACTGCACATGCACGTTAAGCACATCACATTTAGGTTTATGTTCAGTATGTTCTGTTGGGAAACATATTTTTAATTCAAACACCCCCTTAAATGGAAAAATATAAAATGATTTGGTGCTTTGTGCCAAATTCTGTTGTATTTTTTACCATGTATTAATAACATGTAAGCAGGAATATTTGAGAATTCAACTCCATTCTTTACTAGAATTCCTGTCCAAAAACAGGCACATATTGTTCATTCACACATGATGGTATCAAGTGAGATGACTGCCAGAAGATGATGACCTTCGGTTAGTATTTCACACACACATACACACTCACTCATTCACAGTGGGGTTCCGAGGCTGATATGAGTGACAGGCTAAGCAGTCAAACTCTGTGAGAGAGAGAGAGAGAGAAATATAGCAGGGGTGAGAGATTGGAAGTGAGAGGAATGAAGTAAGGTGATTACCAACCTGTGAAATAGGAGGGGAATGTACTATCATCAACTTTCATATTCAGCCATGCCAAGCTGCTCTTGCGATAGCGACCTACAGAGTCCCACAAACATCTTGCACGTAAACTTTCTTACGTGCACATACAGATGAACAGCTGCATGTCTACAAAGACCACAGTTTACTACCACACCCCTTCACAGAAACCGTTTCAAATAATGCTGTAAAATAATGTTTGTAAATATGAGCATGGGACGATAACCAATTTTAAGGTATACCGCGGTTTGGAAAAATCAAGGTTTTAAAACTGCCAGAATTCTGCTATACTGTTCCTACGGTATATGTAGGGCTGGGCGATTTGCCCTAAAATCAAAATCTCGATTACGATTAATGAACGATTATTTTATTTATTTATTTATTTATTTTTTTGCCCTCATAGTTTTGTACAGTAAATATGCTCACATATTACAAGTGAGAGATTTTTTGAATGAAGGATGCATTAATTGATTTTAAAAATAATTAAAGGAAGCACACACTATCTACTATCTATGATTATTTATTGAACATCAACAATGAACAACTGAAATTAAAACACACATTGCCTAAAACAAACATTCACTCTTTCTTATAAAAAAAAGTGAAAATAGGAAACTTATTATTATTATTATGTCTTTTATATTAAAAGTAGAACATAAGCACTCTTCTGAATAAAATAACTCTTGCATATCCTGTAAATAATATTTTAAACAGTGCATTTCTTGGATCTTCTGTAAACATATATTTTCATGTAAATAATAATTTTAATGAAAATAAAAAATATGCCGTCTCATGGCATCTCAGTGCAGCTTCCAATCATCATCAGTGTAGTGCAAATTTGCAATGTGTCGTTACATATTTTGAGAGGTGCGCAGGTATGCGTTCGATGCAGAAGTATAAATCAGAGTGGGGTCATATTACTCCACACACGGTAGGGTAAGTAACTGAAAAAATTGACAAAAATTTGTTTGATTATATATTCTGAATGTCGATTTCGATTATTTTTCGATTAATCGCCCAGCCCTAGGTATACATACAGTATGTACGATTTTTAGTTTTTTTTTTTTTCTTTTTTTTTTTTTTTAGGACAACAGTATCTCCAGCAGAAAAGATATCCAAAGATGGCATTGTAAATTGTAAAGAAATCTGTGTTTTTAAAACAAATGAAGACAGCAGAAGTCAATGATTAATTTGAATTATTAGCCTGACATGTTTACTGCTCCAAAATATTTTAGAAGTTTCTCAAAATAAAATATGTTGTGATCAAAGGGGGAAAAGTTTGAGTTTTTTACCCAGACATTTAAAAAGAATGTATTTTAGAGCAGTAATCACAATACCTTGAAACCGTGATATTTTTATCCAAGGTAACCATACCATCAGAATCTTATATCGGCCCATGCCTATTTGTAAATAATACATTAAGCCAGGACATATTACACAGATTTATTTAAGGGTCACAGTAGATATATCACTTTTTAAAATAAATTTTACGGTAAAATATATTTTGAATAATAAGTTTATTTTTACACAAATATTTATCAACATTATTTCACTCATTTTGACAATTTTTAATTGAAACCAGTTATAGACCTCTTATGGCATTCAGGGCCAGTACCGTTCTCTTTGAAATAGACTTTCCGCTTTCACTTTAATCTTGTTTTTTGAACAGATTATTATTGGGCCTAATGTAACTGTGTTCACGTGATCAACCTTTCATTATCTCACACAGTATGTTTTTCACCTGCTTTCTTTTGCTAACAGTTATTTTTTTAAATATATGATTTGATAGGAGATTAACTCCCCGTTTATGTATAGTTAACTGGTGATCTGGGACTTTTACCTTGAACAGACTACTGTGCATAGTTTTAGGCTTACATGATAATATTTTTTTTTTAATGTCAATTGTTTTTTTTGTTTTTTTTTTGTTTATGTATACAGCTTATTATTATTAGCTTGTTTTTAATTTTTTTTAATTTGTAAAATTTTGTAGCTAAGAAATAATTATTTATTTATTTATTTTTGGTGTGGCCAGAGAAGAATTTTTTAAATCCTTAGTGCTGAGCCTTGAAAAGTCATGTGAAATAAAGCTAATTGCAAGTCGACACTATGAAACCACAACACTTGCTCATGCACACTAAGCAAGGTCATAGCCACAAAAAGTGAAATGAATGTGGACAAAACTCAAATCTAAATCAAGTAATTTTAGCATGCCAAAGTCAAATATATGTATATAAAATATATTTTCCCAACAACAAAACTTTGGATAGTGAAAATGGCAAGTGGCTAGTAACATTGGAAAACTACTAGCCACAGTTGCTGGTGATCAGAAAAGTTAATGTCAAGGTAATGTTTGGCTTGCATTTAATAGGCTAAATCAATTTTGTAATGTGTTGCTCCAGCAACTTCTAAAATTTGAAAAATAAAAATAATGTTTTTTTTAATTATATTTAATATTTTGTGGTTGTCTGGATTGGTCATGTGAATCACAGTACAAAAACCTGAGCTGCCAGTATTTTTTCAGTTATTTTACACATTTCTTATAAAGTGACTTGATTTAGAAATAAAATGTCATACATAATCCTTAATAATTTTTATGATCAATTTTGTGTCACACCATTGCTTTGTTTAAAAATTTCCAAAAAGTTATAATAATTTCAGTTTTTTTACCGTGGTGTTAGATTTTGGATCCCACTGCATTAAAAGAAAAAAAAAACTCTTTGGATGAACTCAATTTAATTGAGGGCAGAATTTCCATCCAATAAATTTGTTTAACACCAACTAAAAAAAAATTACACAACTCAATTGAGTCAGTTCAACATGATTTTATCATATAAAAGTTTAAATACATTTGTATTTTATATTTAACTTAAACTCAAAGGTCTGATAATATCATGTATGTCTATGTGTTGTACATTTCAAGTCTCTTAGTCTTATTTGAAGTTATTCTAAATTAACTAAAAGAGCCATTTTAAGCAGATTTCATGAGTTGCATATACAGTTGATTGAGACTGATCTCAGAACTCATTTTAGGACAGTTATTGCTCACTGAGCAAAGCATCAATCTGCATTTTTGCTAATTAAGCTGCCAACAACCAAAGCATGGGTGCTTCTGTAAGGTGGTAATCTCAAAACTCAAAGCATTACATAAAAATCTTCACACTGAAGTGAAGATTAAACTCTAACACGTCTTTCTATTAACTTTAAACACCTAAGATTGTTTATTGTCAAAATTTTCCTCTCTTAATTCAATCCCACACTAAACATGCTGAGAACTACAAATCCCTATAACCAGGTAGTTGGACAAACACAATTCCTTCATGTTGTCCCAGCACAAACAGTTAACTAAACGGTTTACAAATTTAAGTTGACTGAACATAAAACAAATAAATTGTCCAAAGAAATGACAAGAATTGTGTTGTTTCAGCTCATTTTAAACAGGTAGTTTGAACAAGCAGCAGCAACCATTTTTTTTGAGGGTGTAAAACATAATCCAGTATTCTTTTTTATAATAAATTCAGTAATTTGTTTAGAATGCGATAGTGCTTCTAAGCAGGTTGTACACAAAACACAAAACAACACATTTGTTTCGACCTTTGGCAGCACGAAGGCTCAGTAGTTAGCACTGTTGTCTCACAGCAAGAAGGTTGCTGGTTCGAGTCCCAGCTGTGCCCGTTGGCATTTCTGTGTGGAGTTTGCATGTTCTCTCCGTGTTCGTGTGAGTTTCCTCTAGTTTCCCCCACAGTTTAAAGACATGCACTATACAGTATACAGTAGGTGAATTGGATGAACTAAATTGGCCATCGTGTATGAGTGAATGTGTGAATGGGAGAGTGTATGGGTGTTTCCCAGAATTAGCTTGCAGCTGGAAGGGCATCCGCTGCGTAAAACATATACTGGAATAGTTGGTGGATCATTCCGCTGTGGCAACCCCTGATAAATAAGGGACTAAGCCAAAGGAAAATGAACGAATGAATGAACTTTATACAATATAATTACACTTTAGAAATCAAATATAGAGGATTGAATTCATATTTTTAAAATCCCTTTTTCAGAGCAAGACATTAGGAGAGTAAATCTGGCTTTTCTTTATTGCATCATATTGACAATCTCTCGTCTCCGTTGGTTACCAGAGCCCCCCACCACAACCTTGCATTCGATGTGTGCTTTCAACTTATTATCCTTCCCTATCATCTTGCCTAAATTTAGCTCTACATCTTTCTTTTTTCCCTTTTTTTCTTCCGCTCCCCTCCTCATGCTTATCACAGTGAGAGATTATTGTGTGTGAATATCTACGTGTGTGTTCTGCTGAGAACCATGCAGGAAATGTGTAGTGTGGGAAGTGTGTGGTTGGGATGTAGAGTATAAAACTGCCTATGCACCTTTCTGCTAAAGATAAACTCCTAGTCTGAGTTCTCATATTTCTATTAGCTTTAATGTACATTCCAAAGGGCATTTTCAATAAACCATTTTAACCTATCTCTTAAGTGCATCTATATTTACGTCATGTACTTGTAAAAAAAACATATTATGTTCATATTATATTAGCCAAAAAAAGCTTTAAAGTGCTCTATTATGCTTTTTAAAAGCTTCCTAATTTTGTTTTGAAGGTTTGCATCCATCCATGGCCAACTGACATTGGATTATTACCTTTTTCCTACAGTGTCTAAAACATTTCAAGTTTAAGTGTCTGGACCAGAGATGCCCAAACTAGGGCCCGCTGGCCAAAGTTGGCCCTTTGTATCCACTGATTTGGCCTGCCAGAGGGAAAATGATTGGAAATGGTTGAGGAATTCCTTTAACAGAGATTATCATTTCTATTTTAATGTAACCTTTGGTCTGTTTGTTTTATTGTTGAGCTACAAAAAACAAACAAAAATGAAATTAAATGTTTCAATTAAATGTCGTAAATGAAACTAAATGAAAAAATGAAAATGTACATAGTGTCACTTAACGAATAGGGGACAAAGCAGAAAAGCAGAAGACATCAGTGTGCGAATCAAGGTTCGTTAAAATAATATACATTTTCAGAAAATTAGAATGCATTAGTAAATACGGTTAAAGTAATCTTTTATTTTTATTTATAATTATTATGAAATAAATTAGGAAATTAATGGCAACTTGAATGTTATATTCATTCATTCATTCATTCATTTTCTTGTCGGCTTAGTCCCTTTATTAATCCGGGGTCGCCACAGCGGAATGAACCGCCAACTTATCAGCACGATTTTACGCAGCGGATGCCCCTCCAGCCGCAACCCATCTCTGGGAGCATCCACACACTCATTCACACACATACACTACGGAAAATTTAGCCTACCCAATTCACCTGTACTGCATGTCTTTGGACTGTGGGGGAAACCGGAGCACCCGGAGGAAACCCACGCGAATGCAGGGAGAACATGCAAACTCCACACAGAAACGCCAACTGACCCAGCCCAGCCGAGGTTCGAACCTGCGACCCAGCAACGTTCTTGCTGTGAGGCGACAGCACTACCTACTGCACCATTGCATCGCCTGAATGTTATATAGTTTGCTATATTTACCTTTGGCCCACAGCTCTCAATCAAGCTTGGATTTTGGCCCTTCATAAGAAAATTTGGGCAGCTCTGCTTTAAACTCCTCTTTTCCGAGAGCTTACCTTGTGTCAGAACCTAAACATTCATAATTATATCTGAATTTCAGCTTTAAAAGCTTCTGATCTGAGCACAGTGACACAAAAATTAACAATGATGTTGATTCCTTTTGTGTCGGCCATGTTCAATGTTATGTCAAACAAACTATAGGTTCGCTCTTGAGAACCCTGGTGATCTCAGGTATGATTTACAACAGATCATTGAACATTGTTGAGTGAGATTTGGACAGTTATTTAACTTTGATCTTCAGAATCAAAGCACATTTCTCATGAGAGAACTATATCATGCTGCTGGACTTAAGGTAAACATAAAAGTTAGAGCTGCACGATTTGGAGATAAAAATCTAATTGCGATTTTATGTGATCAAAATTGCAATTTGAGATTTAAAATGTGATTTACTATAATTTCATTTCATTTCAGGTTTGATGTGGGGGTTTTAATAGCACCAAAGAAAGATCAAACAAAATCACAAAAGTATGCTACGCTATGCTACTGTTTATTTAATGGCATTTTTTCCAATAAAGTTGTCAATTGTCATGACAAATTAAGAAAATAACCACAGTATTTTAAATTCAATTTAATAAATTATATGTCAAATCTTATATATAGATATTTAAAACATTTACATTTAGATTGTGTTTTATTTTTTATATTGATTTCATGACATTTATGGTGCATTGACAATGCTTTCCATACACAATTTTAGATTTTACTTCACAGCACAAGAATTCTAGTAATAAAATGTACAATTTATAAATATATTTATACAGTCCATCCGGAAAGTATTCATAGCACTTCACTTTTTCCACATTTTCTTATGTTACAGCCTTATTTCAAAATGGATTAAATTCATTTATTTCCTCAAAATTCTACACACAATACCCCATAATGACAAAGTGAAAAACGATTTTTTGAAGATGTTTAATTTATTCAAAATAAAAAAGCTGAAAAATCACATGTACTGTACCTAAGTATTCACAGTCTTTGCCGTGAAGCTCTAAATTGAGCTCAGGTACATTCTTTTTTCACTGATCATTCTTGAGATGTTTCAGCAGCTTGATTGGAGTTCACCTGTGGTAAATTCAGTTGATTGGACATGATTTAAAAAAGCACACACCTGTCTATATAAGGTCCCAGGGTTGACAGTGCATGTTAAAGCACAAACCAAACATGAAGACAAAGGAATTGTCTGTAGAGCTCCAAGACAGGATTGTCTTGAGGCACAAGGCTGGGGAAGGTTACAGAAAGATTTCTGCTACTCTAAAAGTTCCAATGAGCACAGTGGCCTCCATCATCCGTAAGTGAAAGATGTTTGGAACCATCAGGACTCTTCCTATAGCTGGCCGGCCATCTAAGCTGAGTGATCGGGGGAGAAGGGCCTTAGTCAGGAAGGTTATCAATAATCCAATGGCCACTCTGTCTGAGCTCCAGCTTTCTTCTGTGGAAAGAGGAGAACCTTACAGAAGGACAACCATCTGTGCAGCAATCCACCAATCAGGCCTGTATGGTAGAGTGGCCAGACGGAAGTCACTCCACCTGGAATTTGCCAAAAGGCATCTGAAGGACTCTCAGACCATAAGAAACAAAATTCTCTGGTCTGATGAGACTAAAATTGAACTCTTTGGAGTGAATGCCAGGCGTTACATTTGGAGAAAACCATTTTCACATTGTCATTATGGGGTATTGTGTGTAGAATTTTGAGGAAATAAATGAATTTAATCTATTTTGGAATGCGGCTGTAACATAAAACAATGTGGAAAAAGTGAAGCGCTATGAATACTTTCTGGATGCACTGTATTTATATATTATTTGTTATACAATTTTGTACTTTAATATAAGCAGTCAGATATATGTACTGTACCTTTAATTTTACCAGCTCAAAGAAAACCCTTTGTTGAATGTATCAAACAAAACTCAAGTACATGCACAGAACAACATGCGCATTTATAACAAATAAACAAATGTAAATATTATCCTGCTTGCTTTTTGAGCATTGTTGAGTGAATTCTTAAACACCTGTAATGGGTCATTGTGTTCCCGCATTTAACAGAAAGGGCCGTGATTGGCTCTAATGGTCAGCGCGGCTTGGCCATGGTTACAGTATATAATGCGCGGTTATCACAGCTGATCCATGATAGTTGCGGTGGAGAAAACTCGAGCTGCAGAGAAACATGCTGTGTGTGTGGATCCACAAGAATCGCTGTAAAAACCAGGGGGGAGAGGAACTATTACCTCACGCAAGCAGGTCAAAGGTACACAGAAAGAGAGAGAGAGAAGCAGAGCAGAGATGGAGTTTACAGCTTTAATTTTCTCTATAGTAGTGAAATAGGGGTTTGTGGGTTCTGCTGTAACAGTTGTCTGCTTTTTAAGTAACATTAGTTGGATTGTTAAAATTTCTTGTGCTCGCCTCCCTCGCCATAGTAGTAATCATTGGATGGTTCCTGCTTCGTAGATGACATTGCAAAACTGCCTCCGGTGTGTTTTTAGCTGTGGTCTAAAAGAGCAAATTTCTCAAAATTTCTTCATTTCCCTATGGGTACAGTTAGTTCTCCCAATGAGATGGGCATGATTGGACCGAATCTATGTTCAGCCAATGTTTGTTCATGTTCTTGGTCTTAGGAGTCTTGTTCTTTTTTAAAAGTCTACACTGTAAAAAGTGATTAGTTATTTTACTTTAATAAAAAGTAAGTAAACCCATTGCCTTTAAAGCAACAAGGTGATTTTATTTAAGAAATAGTCAGTAAACCCATTGACTACTTTGTTTACTTAATAATTAAAAGGCAATGAGTTTACTCTCTTTTTTAAGTAAAGTCAACTAATCATATTTTACAGTGTGAGAGTCACCTTAGCTGCATCCTGGCCTAGTCCTTCAACATCTGAGTACAAGACTTCAGTGCAAGCACTGGGGGTGATTTGGGGAATAACAACAATGAGTTTACATCATGTCTGACTCACTGTGGCTCAGAAATATACAACTTTCCCATTTCCCATTATATTCAGTTTCCCAAGTGGTCACTTCTGCAGTATTCTACTCTAGCAAAAACCTGTCCCCCTCAACCAAGATGAAGCTATATAGCCCATATTTTATTGTGTCCAAGACAGGTGTCTGAATAGGTTTGTGGAAATAGACCTGGAGCTATTTTACATTCCAGTCATTTGAGGCACAGAATAGTTCTACCTATGAGGGTTGGATGTATCAGTACAAGGTCCTACCTTTTTGGATTGCCCTGTCTCTCAGTGTCTTTATGAAAGGCGTCAATGCCACCCTTTCCCCATTAAGAGAGCACAGTATTCATATACTCAATTCTAACTCTTTGTCAGTGTTGAGCTTCTCGAAACCTCATCAAGCACAAAAACTCAATGAAATACTTTGAATGAAGTAAGTCTCAATGAAATGAGTTACTGGAGCCCTCCTCATTTATGGTTACATTGCTGCTACAACTGATGCTACATCAGTGCGCAACTGGAGTCCTGAAATGGGCTGGGCACCATAGAAAATATGCAATGGCTATCATGCTGTAAATCTCTGCCTCTTCAACCCATGGTCAATCCTGGCATTACTTGTAGCAAATGTGCCCCTGGGACAGGTTTCCACATGCATCTTCATGGCAACAAATGCATATTTCGGTGCAAGATTAGGTGGACAAAGAAGTCCTATTAGTTGCTCCAAATTGGCACAACCAGACTTGGCCTCAGATACTTTTTGAAAGATTTCCCAGAGGAAAGAACTATTTTCTCAGGGGCAGGGCACCAATAAACACAACCTCTAAAGCCTCCATGTCTGACTCCAGCATGATATGAGGAGGATCTCAAAGGCCTATTACATGCTATGATAGACACCATTACTCTGGCGAGCACACTCTCTGTTAGGTGGCTGTATGAACTGGAGAGTCTATTTTTTGCTAATTTATGTTCCAGTCAGTGGTTCCTTAAGGCAGAATTATTCTTCTGCATTGAGTGATGACATTTATACTTCTGCATTTTGTTTGTGTTGCTTTGAAAAGACTTCTGAAATGCTACAGTAGCTGGATGTAGAAGTATTAGGCAACTAGCGACACGTGCAACATTTTTAATGAAGTAAACACAAAACTAAAAAGCTCCTCCATTGGACTCAACACTTGTTATACACATCGGCCTTGCTTGTCTCACAGCTGTCGGCCCCAAGCTAATCACTGCTACTATAGGTGACCAATCACAGCTCTTATGCTATTTGTCATTGCGACGTGTAGTTACATTGTTTGAGAGGTGTGCATCAGGGTCTACGTCAGGCTATGGGTAGAGTAAGTGCCAGGTAAGGGTAGGCACCGGACCTGTCACATGCATTTGACACAGAGGTATAAATCAGCCTTTAGTCAAGAAATAATACATCTAATAGGGAAGCTAACAGAACTACTTTTGATTCTCTGAATTGACCTGGACCAACTGAAGGTCAGATTGTCAGAAAAGCCAGCAGGATTTGTTGGGCAGCACTAGCCAGGCTTTTCAGTAATAGGGTGGAAAATTGAAAATGTTGCCCCCAGCCCTTCTGCAGGAGAATGAGTGGTCAAACCACCCCTAGGGGAAGAACCGCTCCCTTTACCTCTAGATGGTCTGTCTTGCTTTGTGGCTTACGTCAAAGACTCAAGTTCCCAGAGAAGCACTTTAAGTGCCTTGGTTTGATGGACTTGCAGAAAAATGGCCAACATATGCAGGGCCTGGGCAACAGCTTTGGAAGCCTTAGCAGTATGGGCTGTCATTGTTTTATAAGCTTAGGAGCTTCAGAGATTTCCTCCAGGTGTCATACTTTTTCAGGTGCAAGTACACTACAATAACCCCCCCTGTCCTGGGGAATGTTCAGAAATGTCAAGACCTTTATGCACTTCAAGGAAGAAAGGTATTGGTGAGGAGCACAGCTGTGATTCACACCCAGACCCCACATACCATTTATCCAGTTATGATTGTTCAGGGCAGTGACTACGGTACCATTCCAGAGCTTGACGTGGTATGTCATTGTAGAGGAATGAGAGGTCATTTGGAAGTTGTGCAACAAAAGAAGAGTGCACCATTACATATCTACTCAATACTGATACACTGATCTTTACTTTCGTTTTGATAAATGGTGATATTCTATACCATTTTAACTCTACTGAAAAATAAATCATTAAAAAACTTTATTCAGTCAATGAAAGTGCCAGTATATTATTTTCATATTTGCAAAAGATAACATTTAACTTACATTAAATTGACCGATTGGCTGTATTGGCCGATTATGCTGATTATGAATGTTCAAGGTAGGAGCCACATGGGACAATGGTACCTTTAAAGGGCTTGATGTGGTATGTCATTGTAGAGGAATGAGAGGTCATTAGATGTTGAGCAGCAAAAAGAAGAGTGTTAACCATCTTCTGTTAACCACTGCTTAAAAGAGAGCTCAGGACAGGTGGCAGAAGATGCTTGTGGACATGTGCTCACAGTGCGGACATGAAACTTCCAAACACAGACTCAGTATATGCTAAGCCAGAAATAAGTGCCAGCAATAATACCCATTGTCCGTGGACAAAAATTGACCACATCCAGAAATCCATGATTTGTTCTATGGAAAGGGGTAGCCTTGGATGCAGATTCCTCTTACCAAAAGTTAATTTTGTCCCAGATGTTTCCCCTATAATTCATTAGAAATAAAGACTGATAATAAGATATTAAAGAGCATGACTCAAGTATGTGTTTTTTATTCAATTAGAAATTCAGTTCAATTTGTTTAGTTGTGTAGTGGCTTTCAAAATATTTATTGTTCCTAAAGGTGTGGTCCACTACGATATCATATTTTAAACTTTAGTTCATGTGTGATGTAGCATGAACATAAACAACGTCTCTGAATGAGAGTTAGTTTAGCAAAGCCTACAGCGAATGTTTGGGAAACGAGTTTGGGGACTACAAAAAAAAAATACATCCGGTCTAGTGAGATCACAAACGCTTCAGGTTATGCGCATTCACCATGTGCATACACGCCGCGAAACAAAGGGATGTGGCCAGAGGCGCGGTAATGTTATAGCAAAAACTGCTATTTCCACAGAGCTTCTTCTGTTTCTGTATTTGGGCTTGCAAAGAACACGACACAAAGAGAGAGTTCTTACAATTAAATTTTAATTATGTTCCAGAGAATCATTAAAAATATAGCTCTAGCATTTGACAAAGGACAGCTTCCAGAATCGCTCCCAGTTTGGTGGTGGATTCGGCTAAAAACAACTCAAAGAAGGAGCAGCTCCAACCATAATAGACGTAGCTGTGGATTGTGAGCCACATCCTGTAAATATTTTTATTTGTTAAAACTGATCTATTACATACACAGTTTCTAGCGGTAATGGTATGTTGTAACAAGGATGTAAACACCGGGAAATGCTGTTTGACACTACTAACAATTTAGCTACAAATTCATATTTATCCATCAAACTGCTGTAAACACCCACAATCTCCACCAGCGCTGCATTTGTTTTTCTATGCGGCCACTTTCCCTGCGTTATACATCTCAAATAACGAACTCACAAAAGACATGTGAACGTTTCTTATTACTTTACACATGTTTATTTCGAATATATATAAAAGACACTTGTCAGGTTTTATTTTAGAAAGCAGGCATGAGGTTCAGCTGTGTCCTCTGTGTCATTTTCTGTCTGATTCAGGCACAAACTTATACAGTTAACAGCTACTCTGTCTGACAGTATTTATTTAGCGCAAAAGCACGTGCTTGTGGCGTGATGCTTTTCCTGGTGACGTGGAGCCGATCTGTGAATCACAGCACATAATGTTATCTGGCCAATCAGGGTCTCTTGAGGGCGGGCCTTTCGGAGGAACTAGGAAATATGTCGTTTTCATGTTAGCTGAGTAGCTGTATATAATCAAAGTAAGATATAAGATGCAATATAGAGATGCACCATTACAGATCTGCTCCAATACTGATACTGATCTTTACTTTCGCTTTTATAAATGATGATATTAAATTCTATACCATTTTAAATAAATAAATCATAAAAAAACTTTGTTCAGTCAATGAAAGAAGTGTCAGCTTAATATTTTCATATTTGCTAAAGATTACTTTTAACATTGCTGCAACTACATTTAATTGACCGTCTGGCTGTATTGGCCGATTATGAATGGATCACAAATTGGAAAGGCTAAGTATTGTACGCACATTGCTGTGCTGTCATTTTTGTGCTCGATGAGGGAGCAAATATCCCCTCACTGAGGCTTATGTGCTCATTGCAGCATTGTGTTTATTTCAAAGCTTGCGTCTGTCGGTCTCTCTTGATGATATTGTCAATTCAGCTGAGATTAAGAAGCTGCGGTTTCTTTTTCTGCTCTAATAGCTCTCCAAATGTTTTCTCAGTTACTATGAGCAAACTGATGATCTGACTGTCTGTTGCTGAGCGATTACCGTCAGTAATGAGGTGATTGTCAGGCTAGTGAAGGGAACTGAGTGGAACCGGATGCTTGACTGCCAGTATTAACTTCACTCAGCACAGGTGCGAAGGTCTGTGTATCTCCAGTGAATTAGTCATTTATATTCCAGCTGCCGGATTCATAATAAAAGCAAATTGTCTCAGTAAATCTTTGTCATTTACTCCTACAGTACTTGGAATTTAGACCAATAGAGTTTGAGCTAACAATTTGGATCATTATGTTCTGTTTAAATATGAATTACTGATCATTTTTTTCTGAATAATTATAATCTTAAAAGAACAGTTTTGTTCTTCATTGTTTCTAATCATTTTTAGTTGTTCATTTGATGTCTGTAGTCCACCATTTTTGTGGAATAAAAGAGATAATACAGAGATTAAACAGATTACAGAAGTAGGTGACTTGAGAAGATAACCCACCACTATAACACCTGAGGCGATCAAAAATCAATTCTAGAAGAACAAAGGAGAGATAATTGTTTTGTATGTGTGATGGGGTTGTACCAGGAGGATTTTCAGTGTTTCAAGGAAAATTTTAAGTGAGAAAGCTCCTAACATGACAAAGAACCAGTTCTAGATGCACTGTAGATCACTGTAGACTCTACCCCCCGGTTTCACAAACAAGGTTTAAGGCTAGTCTTGGATTAAATTGCATGTTTAATCTCTCAACTGAAAAGAACTTAGAGTGAGATGTCTTAAAATATGGCAGTGTCATTTTTTGTCTCTGATGCACACCAGTAATGTATTTTTCTAAGGCCATTTTTATAAATGTGGCTTAAATAGCCTAATTTATCTAAGGTCTAGTTCTGGCTTAAGCTAAGCCTGGTTTGTGAAACTGGGCCTACATCACAACAATGCAGTTTGTATTTTCTGCTTTTTGGGTTTCAGTCTAAGTTGAAGCTGTGTTGGTAACATTGTATAATGCATAAAATATTATTTGACGTTACATATGTAATACCCTTGATTATTTATTTATAACTGAATATTTGTTATATTAAGCATTAAAGGAATAGTTCACCCAAGAATTATAATTCTGCCATTATGTATTTACTCATACTTATTGACATCCATTGCTTTTTTGTTTCTACTATGGATGTCAGCGTCTGCTTTTTTCAACATTCTTATTGTCATTCCCTATTTCAGGGGTCGCCACAGTGGAATAAACCACCAACTATTCCTGCATGTGTTTTACAAAGCGGGTTCCCTTTCCAGCTGCAACCCAGTACCACAAAACAGCCATACACACTCATTCACACAAACACACTATATGGCTATTTAAGTTTTATTCAGTTCACCTATAGCGCATGTGTTTGGACTGTAGGGGAAACCAGAGCACCCTGAGGAAACCCACGCGAACATGGGGAAAACAACTGGCCTTCTTGCTGTGAGGCGACAGTGCTAACCACTGAGCCACCGTACCACTCTGTTGTCATTGATAATAAGATAAAATATTTATTAAGCACCAAATCTGCATATCAGATTAAATTTTTTTTTATAATTTTATACAAATACATAATTTGTGAGCATTAGAAAATACATTATAAGACAAAAATGTATCTACAGGTAACAAACTAAAATCTCCAGTCCAGTAGTTGGCAATGACACTTTGTAAAGAAAAACGCGTGTATGCACACACAGTCCAGTAGTTGGCCTTGGTCTGGGCGATAAAATCGATATGGTATTTATTGACCGAACACCAATAACAATAAAAAAAAGTCTTGTATGTAGTTTCGGTATGAAGGCTATAGTTTTATTAAAATGCGGCTGCTGAGTGCGCACCTTGATAGAAAGGCCAATAAGCTTAGGGTGTAAGTTTGTCATTTCCGATGGTGGTGCATGACTAGCTCTTGCACATGGTGTGCAAGCTTTACACATGTGATGCGTGTGCATTTTTCAGGTACACCTAGTTGAAAAACATCTGAACGTTTCCGAATGCTGTGAGCGCACTGTCATTCATGTAAGTAAAACTAACCATTCTGCTTCACACTTTGTATGGAATATACACATTTTAGTAACGGCAGACTAATTACCTCAGACAAACACAACACACACAAACACTGCAGTGGTTTTTACTTTTTTACATAAATTTGCATCTGAGCTGCAGCAATGGTTTGTCCATTTGTCATCCTCTGAGAAAAGAGCTGATGGTCGCCTAGTTACGAGAGACACCATAGAAAATGGTGAAGGAAACCATGTGTTTACGCTTGTCACTTCAGGCCAGAATAACAACACATGTGAAAATAAGTACCGTAATAGCAGCAGGAGATTGTAAACAAAAAAGGATGTAAGGATGTCGCCAGAGTGGCTGTTTGGTTTCTTTTCTTGTGCATCCCAGCCACTAGCACCCCACCTGAAAGATTGTTTAGCATAGGGGGTAATATAGTAATTCAACTTCACAATTAGTAATGTTGCAATTTGTATTTGAATAACGATGGTTAGCTCCTTTACTTGAAAGCTCAGATTTAATTATCATAATTTTTGTTTACAGAGTTTGAGGTTTACTGTATCATTATTATTCACACATTACAGCTGTTGATCTAGCTTTACCATTGCAAACACTTTTTTAACATTTTATATATCAAGTTTAAGAGTCTCTTTAACACTTATGTTTATTTTATTATAAAGAGATTTGGGCCCAATTCCAATTCTATTTTTGTACCCCTACCCCTTCCCCTTGGCCCTTACAACTGAGGATTAAGGGGAAGGACTTCAAAACTTACCCCTAAGAATTGAGACAGCACTTCAACACCTGCACACGTCATCATAAGTCATCGCGATCTCTTGCTTCATATGAGATCAGATGATCGCCACTGCTGTAGTTTTCAGTTGTGTTATTTATTGGTATTTATCTTCAGGAAATCACTGGAGCGATATATTATGTTATCATAACAATCTAATGTGGCAGTAAGATCGTAACTGTACTGTGTATTTACACAGTGGCCATATTCATCTACAGTATGTAAACCCATGAAAACAACATTAACATTATCCCAGACACTGTAAAAAGCTCATTTTCAGCCACTAGACTGCTCTGGCAGGGTATTCGAGTGTCATCGAGTGACAGAATGTCGTGGGACTGCTGTACAGGAGTTATTATTAGGAATTATAGATTGCAAAATTTAGCGTTTTTTTTTTTTTTAAAGCATGACGGTAAAACACGAACACGATTATGAGTATATTAAAACATGTGTTTGTTTGTCGTAAAAATTCGTAATAATGACAAAAAATACTAATTTGTGGATCTCCTTACTTCCGAGTTCAGCAATACTGCCGTTGTGTATTCTGGGAAATTTTCTTACCCCTCCGTTTCGAGTGTGGTCCTGAAAAATCTTCGTTCGAAGGGGTATATACCCCTTGCCCTTAGCCCTTAGCCCTACACCTTCAAACTAAAGAGAATTGGGACACCACTACCCCTTGACGTGAACGCGCAAAACAAGGGGTAGGGGTAAAGGGAAGGGCTAAGGGGTAGAATTGGGATTGGGCCTTATTCATTCATTTTCTTTTCGGCTTAGTCCCTTTATTAATCTAGCGTCGCCACAGCGGAATGAACCGCCAACTTATTCAGCACATGTTCTACGCAGCGGATGCCCTTCCAGCTGCAACCCATCAATGGGAAACACCCATACACACTCATTCACACACATACACTACGGACAATTTTAGCTTACCCAATTCACCTGTACCGTATGTCTTTGGACTGTAGGGGAAACCGGAGCACCCGAAGGAAACCAACGCGAATGCGGGGAGAACATACAAACTTCACACAGAAATGCCAACTGACCCAACCGAGGCTCGAACCAGCGACCTTCTTGCTGTGAGGCGACAGCACTACCTACTGCGCCACCGCGACTCCCTTATAAAGAGATATTTATTTTTATTTTTGTTTTTGACTTAAAACTACTTGCCTTAGAAATGTTGGTACATTGAAAAGTGGTTAAAATAACAAAAAATCCTAATATTTCTAAATGTACTGTTAAAAAATATGCAATAATTATCGATATCGAATTATATGAAATATGATATTATGATAATTTTTTGCAATATCACCCAGCCCTAAGTCGGCCATTTGTTTTTTTTTTTTTTTGTCAAATAGTTGTGCATGCTTATTAACTGTACACATAACATAAACAGTGTAGGACTGTGCAATTTAATTGCTATTCAATTTCATTTTAGGCCTCCAGTGATTAAAAAAACATCAATCGAGATATAACAATTAAAGCCTCATTTACATTGAACTCTATGCACAAAGCACAGTTTGTTTCATTTGTATTTTTTATTCTTACTTCTTGGGGGGGAAACTATATAACTGTATATATTCATTTCATTTCCAGAGATGAGTTGCAGCTGGAAGGGCTGCATAAAACTTGTGCTGGATAAGTTGGCGGTTCATTCCGCTGTGGCGACCCCGGATAAATAAAGGGACTAAGCTGAAAAGAAAATGAATAAATGAATATTCATTTCATGGGAAAAAAACTGTATATATAAATAATATATTACATTATATATGTAATATAAATAAATAATCAACAGTAAAACCCAAGTTCAGCCCCCCAATTTGCTATTTTCATGTAAATGAAGGGTCAGAAGAATCTGAGAAAAACATGGCATTATGATTCTGTCACTCCCCCACGGTTAAGCACAGTCTGTTTTTAAGAGCATATTCAGACTTATATATATACAGCTAACCCAAAGTGTCACTCAATTCACAAAAGCAGTCACCCGTCGCTCCCCTGTCCCACCTTCATCCACCATCATGTCATCATTGCACAGTTAATGCTTGTTGTCACGGTGACTGGGCTTGTCCGGTTCCTCTCGGTTTCACCTGTTCTGGCTCATCAAACGCTGACATGGAAATGCTGGCAGTTAACCACCCGTACCTGATGGTGTGTGTTAGCTCTGCCGGCGGCCGGGCACCACTGTCCTGCCTTTGCTGTCACATCAAGTTAGCTCGCTCTAGATGTGACGCTCATTAGCATTAGCCACACGCTAATTCATCGGCCACACATTCCACTGTTTGATTGGTTGTGTAGTCACAGATCAAATATGAAGTGTTATCTGATTGCTGCTTCTGGTAGCCAAGGAGACAGTGTGTTCATTTTGAAGAGTACATTGTGCTTGACACAAGGAACGTGTGTTTGTGTTAAAGGTTGATGCTTGAAGGTTGATTAGCTTTCCAATTAGCCTTCATGTTATGTTACTGTGTGACGAATCTGACTCGTGCGTGCATATGAATGTTTGCAGTTGTGTTTAAATCCATGCCGATGTGCCCTCTACCATATTTCGCACATGCTCAGTCTCTATTTCAACGTCAGTCTGACTTAATTAGCATGACAATTAGGGACCGCTGCCAAGGCAATCAGTTAAATCAATAATGCAGTTATGAATACATGAATATTTCAGACAAATTATCCGTATTCATCTCGTTCTCTCTCTTACTGTCTTTGTTTTTCTCCACATGTGCAGACATGGGCTGTAAGTTGCCGAAGCCCAAAGGGTCAGATGAAGCGCCGGGAAAGATTTTCTCCACCCTCAGAAGAGCGCAAGTGGAGACACATTCAGGAGTGGCCTACACGTACCATTTCCTGGACTTCCTGTTAGGGAAGGAAGGTACACATTCCCATTTATGACAGCTACAAAGGCTTTATCTATTTAAAGGCATGGTTCACCCAAAATTAAAATGTACTCACTATTTACTCACCCTCAAGTTGTTCCAAACCTTTACGAATTTCCTTTTTCTTTTGAACACAAAAGTTATTTTGTATTTTTCAGAAGTTATTTTGAAAAATATTGGAAATCTGTAACCATTGACTTCTATAGCAGGAGAAAGCAAATACTATGGAAATTAATGGTTACTGTTTATTTTACTGGAAACTTTTTAAAAGACCATTTGTACAGTAGATGTCATCCTTATATAAAAATGTTAATGTAATATCAGGGAGTAAATAGGAGATAAATTGTTCATACAAAGAACAATAACTGTAAAGTTTTAATAATCATTTCAAATCAGGGTTTTACAAGAGTTAAAGTAGAGCAGGCAACATTGATGTGCAGTAGTTGCAGTGGTTGCAATATGATGTCACACTTTGTGTTTTTTTTTTTATATAGAACTGTTCACCCCAGAATGAAAGTTTACTCAGCTTCAAAGAGCCCCTATTATGCATTATTAAAGTCATTTGGGTTTTGGGGGTCTCCAACAATAGGCTGATATGCATGTAAGGTCAAAAAACACATTCATTGTCTTATAATATGCATTTATTTTTTACCTAATTATCCCAACGGCTCCCATATGATTTGTTCAGCAATTCATTTGTTCCCAAATCCATGATGCATGATGTTAATCTGTGCTGATTGGTCTGATGACTAAGGACCAATCCCTATTCTACTTCTTATCCCTTCCCCTCGTTTTGCGCATTCCTGTGAAGGGGTAGTGGTGTCCCTCTTTAGCTTGAAGGTGTAGGGCTAAGGGGAAGGGGTAAATACCCCTTCGAACGAAGATTTTTCAGGACCACACTCGAAATCAAGGGGTAAGAAAATTTCCCAGAATACACCAGCCACAACGGCAGGATCGCTGCACCCGGAAGTCAGGAGATGCACAAATTAGTATTTTTTTTGTCATTATTACGACTTTTTACAACAAACAAGCATATGTTTTAATATATTCATTCGTGTTTTACCGTCATGCTTTAAAAAGAACGCAAAAATAAAAAAACCTAAATTTCGCAATCTATGATCCATAAACATAACTCCTGTACAGTAGACCCACTACATTCTGACACTCGATGACACTTGAATACCCTGTCAGTAATGTCTAGTGGCTGAGAATAACCTTTTTACATTGCCTGGTATAACGCTAATGTTTTTTTCTTGTGTTTACATACAGTAGATGAATATGGCCACTGTGTAAATACACAGTATAGTTACGATCTTAATGCCACATTATATCGATATGATAACATAATATATGCCTTCAGTGATTTCCTGAAGATAAATACCAAAAAATAACACAACTGGAAAAACTACAGCAGTCGGGATTGTCTGATCTCATATGAAGCAAGAGATCGTGATGACATCTGATGATGTGTGCAGGTGCTGTAGTGCTGTCCCAATTCTTAGGGGTAAATTTTAAAGAACTTCCCTTTCACCCTTGGTTTTAAAGGCCAAGGGGAAGAGGTAGGGGTACAAAAATAGAATTGGGATTGGGCCTAAGTCTGTTGTGATTGGTCAACTGTGTTAAGATCCTTGAGCCCTGGGCTCCCTCCCGTTTGCAAGGCAAGAAAAAAATGTTTAAGCTCAGGTAGATCTCAATAACTCCCGTGCTTATTTATGGCTAGTGACAAATTAGGGATTGAGAGATATACTGCTGATTAAGAGCTCATATATGGTGCCAATTTGGTTTGGTCAATTCACTAATGTCGCATGTCTTTGGATGGGGGAGAACATGTAAACTCTGTACTGAAACGTCGACTAGCTTGGTAAAGACTTGAACCAATGACTATAAAATATGGACGACGCAACATCGCCTTTTCCCATTGAACGCTTTGAATGCAAAATGCCTCACAAATTGTTGCAAAAAACTGCTGAAATTGGAGCCTGGGCATGCGCAGAAGGACTACCTGATGAAGCTAGAGACATAGCCGCTGAATCAAGCTTCCAGCCAAACACTTGTGCGTCAAATCAACCAAGCCCCCCGAACTTCTCACTTGACCACCCGTATCTCCACAATAACAAAGGCTTGCTAAATAAATATAAGCACTTACATTTAAAAACACGTAATAATATTTATTAAAAACTGTGTGATGTAAGTTGTTTTATATAATTTAATAAAAATAAACAATTTTTTGTACACTCTAGCCTAGTTAGACTAAGCTATGAACACAAAAATATTTCTATTATAATAGGTTGTTAGTATTTGTTATCTATAGGGGTAGAAATATCACTTGTAAAATATGAACAATAACATATAAACAATACATACATTTTTTAAAAGGTTTTTATTTTTAATTAGCAATCAACAGGATCCAAAATATACACATCATGGACAGCTCTTTGCTATGCGGAAAAAAATCGTGCATTTAAAACATAAATACAGCAAGATTTCTAAATATCAACCGAATATTTACACATCTCATCCCTGCACTATATAAAATGACCCTTATCAATTTGTACAATAAACTTAGCAGTATACATCAACTGGTGTCTATCAGCTTCTGCAACATCGCTTGTATATTGTTTATCATTTTTTGTCTACGTTTTCATTTGGTTTATTTGATACCTTGATTATTTCTGGCAAAGAGGAATTTAAATTCATTTTAATGTTTATTAGGTGTTTTCAAATAAAAAGCCAACAGTAAATGATGGCAAATGAACATTTGCAGTTCTATTTGTTATTTAAGATTCGGTCTCAACATATAATAATAATATTTTATTACAGCAAATTCAGTAGATTAACTCGATAACATGCCAAAACTCAAAATGTCAGAGACGTCCTTTAAATCAAGTTCAGACAACATTACAGGAGATTGATCTGGACATAAGCTAACATTAGTTTTGTCTTCCTTATTTCAGACCCATAAAAAGAATTACTGCTAGATAACGATCACCTGTATTTTCCCCATCATGGCTAGGCGTGTATCAGCAAGCTAAGAAAAAAACAGATAAAGCCCACACTTTAACCCATAAACAGTGATCTATCAGATCCTGTGGGTCAGAAAGTATAGTTTACTGCTGAATAACTCATTTTATCATGGTAAAATAACACAGAAATTGAACATTGATACTTCAATCTCCTCCTCCTACGGTCAGTTTAGAGAAGCTGTCAATCACAACTGTCAATCATGATGACACGCCCCGTTTTTATAGCATTAAATTACTGGCTAAAACATACTCTTTAAAACAATTAACATCTGCACCTATATCAGCATGATAACCAGTGCCTTAATTAAACAAAACATCTTTCGGGACATTTTATTGCAAGTATAATACATTTTTTTGGAGGCGGGGTTTATGACTTGTGATGCAGACAGCCCCCAGGGGGCGATCTAATGATCAGGAGCATAATTCAAAAGGAGGCGTGAGGTAGGGATGGGCGATATCACAATTTTTTAATGCGATACGATACCGATACTTTTTGTTAAAAATTTTATGATACCGATATTGATAACACTTATTATTTAAAATGTTAATGTAATTTTTCAAAATTATGTTAATTAAAAAATCATTACAGTATGTATATATATATATATATATATATATATATATATATATATATATATATATATATATATATATATATATATATATATATATATATATATATATATATATATATATATATACTGTAGTGTTTGTGATATATACATACATGCACACACATCCATATTGTATATACATACTGCATACACATACATACTGTATATACACACTGCACAGATACACACACACACACACACACACACACACACAGACTTATATTTATTCTTATTCACCTAATGGTAACGAGAGAGAAAGAAAGAGCTGATTTATTATTTTATTTATTTATTTTTGTTTGTATTTAATTATTATTATTATACTATATATTATAATACTATACTACTATTTGCTGTGTTTACTATGTTTATATATATTATATATTGAATTAAATTAAATTGAGAGAGAGAGAGGGTGGGGGATGCCTCCTTTAAAACTCTCCTATAATGTCTTTTGTCAGACAGAGGGAGACTGAGCAGAGGAACACTGGGCAGCTTGTTTTTGTTCCGGTTTTTTATAAGTTTCAGGGTGTGTTGTCTGTAAGTGTTTATAAAGGCTGCTTGTATTGTTGCTGTGTATGACTTTCTTATCACAAATATTGCTCGTGCAACACTTTTTCAGCTGATGAGCACCACACCACGCTGCATTACCTCTCTGATATCATGTCATTCCGTAATGCAGAAGTGTGCGACGTGCGTGTGTTGAGTATGTAAGTTATCTGAAAGACACATGATTGCTCGCGTCACGTTCCGTCACAGATTGATTGGTGTAACGTCTTGTATACAAAGCGTCACTGACAAACCTGTAGACAGCGCTAAAACATTTAGTTATGCAGAAATTATAAAAAATTAGTTAAAATATCGATACTTTAAAAAAATATCGATACCAAATTAAACGCTTCTGAGTATCGATATATCGATACTCGAGCATCGATATGCACATCCCTAGCATGAGGCACACTTGACTTGAACATTGACATTCTTGCTGTTAGGCAACAGTGCTAACCTCTGGGTTGCCGTGCCACCCTATCTAAGAAAAGGGAGAAGAAGTAGAGGTGGAGGGGGGATTCTTCAAGATGAAGAATTCTGAAGTAAGAAACTCTGGTTATTTATAGTGACTTAAGAATCATCTGATTGGTGAATCATGTGTTAGTTAATGCTGGACCAGCCGTGGTCAATCATAAGCATGTGATGCTCTCGAAATTACTTTGTAATTAAACTTCACTTATAGGGGCTCTTTAACTCATACTCAAACTGTTCTGTCTTGTTCTGTTTAATGAGTCTTAGTCTTATCTTACTTTGTGATCTTGAACACAAAAGAAGAAATTTTTAAGAATGTTGGTAACCAGACAGCCGACGGTAGCGTTTAACTCGCTAACCTTTAGATTTAACATAAATGACAACACAGCCATGAAGTTTAGTTATTTAGTTATCTATGCTAGATAGCTGGTGTTTGCTAGTTAGCTAAGGTCAACACTACTATAGTAGCATTTTGCGTTTGATCTTGTTCTTATCTTAATGTTCAATTTAACAGAAATGGCTTCAACAGTCAAGAAGTGGGCAAAATAACCTAATACTTGCAATGGTGAGATGTAATGTAAATATAGTAGGAATCGCCCCAAAGACTATAGAATAGCCTTAAAGGGATTTTGCCTTTCAGTCAGTGTTATGTTCTGATTCACCTGTTTTTCAGTGGTCTTTCGCAGTGGCATTTGAGTAAGGTATGTCATTTCCATGTAGTGAACTCTTATTATACAACTATGCCTTTATATATACACTAGTTAAAATTAAAAAACTACATTTTCAAAATGGTCCTAAGACATGAATAAGTGTTGTTCAATAGTTTTAAGCCAACTTTTATAAAAGATTTTGATCCACTTTAAATGCTGTGTAGATTTCCATTCTGTGGCACCATTAACTAAAATTAGACAAATATTAATATGTAATATTTAAGAATATTATACATATTTATTACAGGTTTTTTCACTGATATTTTTAGAGGCAAAAAATATGGATTTTTCTTCCTTTATGACTTAATAATTTGTGCATTAAGGCATTAATATACAGGGTGACATACAACTTAAAAGTGATTACTGTTTTTCAAAATTCAAAGCAACACCCATGTTGAGATGCATACGCAAATGAACAAAACCCACTTTCAGATAATAAAGTGTAAAGCTTCATACTGAGAAGAGAAAAAGTGTGAGATTAGATGAGAGGGAGAGAGACAGAGAGAGAGAGAGTAATAGAGCATGAGAGCAACCAAACAGTGTATATTCTTTGAGGGCTTATGTTTCTAAATATACTAATGCCGCTTTTGTTAGTGTGCTTCGAGAGAGGCAATAATGGATCCCGCTGAATTCAGAGAAAGAGGATATGAGATGAGATGAGACAATATAAGACACAGATTGAAGCGGAAGAACAGACCTGCTCATTTTAATGACTTGAAAGCATAGGAGTATATGGGCCATTACTGAGCATAATTACAAAGATATGACCGTATCACTCCTAATGTATATTTGTGTGTGCATGAGGTTAAGAACCCTTAAGCCTGGGTTTATTGTTTGCACCGGACAATGTTCTCCATGAAAAAAAAATATTCGAATAAACAATAACATGTTAGGGCACCAAAAATATCATGAACTTAAAACAAAAACAAGTGAAGTCAATGGACAAAAAAACTTTACCAACTGACGAAGTGAAGAGGAAAAAAAAACTTAGAGAGATTAAGGGCGTACTTACAGTTGCCTTGAACCGGGCCAAAGCACGCATGTCCCCCTTCCAGTCTCCCCCAACGGCCAGCACTCACATTCGGGCCTGGGCACGCTTACGTCATCGATGATGCGCTGTTCAGTTAGCGCTTTCACTCAGCACAGTAGAAAATTTCTTTAGTTATATTGTTTAAGTCGTTTGATATGCGGTGACACGCAGTCAAATATTTCGCTAAACAGATCAGCCACTTTTGATGCTCATAAACAATCATAAAGTCCTCGTGCTGGAGGAATTAGGAGGTTTGCTGAAGGTGCAGCTGTCGTGCAGTGAGGAGTTGATAAACTATGACAGTTTGCGTTCATTGAACAGTACGAATGATTAATAAATCCATATCAAACAGTCCCTTAAATGTCACGTCTCACTTTCAGTTTCAGGCTCAGGCGCGTTTTGCACACATACCGCGCCAAAGCCCAAGTGAATTGCGCTCTGGCACACCTTTTCCAACCGGGCCAGGGCCAGCCAGGTGAACTGTGCCTAATTAATGCCTAACCGATTCAGAGCACTCACACTTCTCAAACGATCGGGGAAACGGGCCTGGACACAGTTCGGATAGCATAGTGTGAGTACGCCCTAATATGATGCTTTCTAAATACAAATACTCATCTGATGACAGCAAGATTCGCAAATGACCCAGTAGATGATTTTTTATGTACTTGTGATTTCAGTTGCTCCTACATTTTTTTCCTAATGAGTTTAGAAAACATTTATACTTGATCATTCATTTTTAGAATGATGTATGAAATGTAAGTGTTTTGGGATTACACAAGGCACAGTTCTTTCTATTAGCAAACCAATAATTATGATTTTTAGCACAATAATACTCCTAATTTGCTATTACAGTGTATCTGGAAAGTATTCACAAGGCTTCATTTTTTCCAAGTTACAGCCTTATTCTAAAATGGATTAAATTAATTTATCTAATCAAAATTCTATACACAATATCCCATAATGACAATGTGAAAAAAGATTTTTTTTTAAATTGTTGCAAATTTATTAAAAATAAAAAAGCTGAAAAATCACATGTACATAAGTATTCACAGCCTTTGCAGTGAAGCTCTAAATTGAGCTCAGGTACATTCTGTTTCCACTGATCATTCTTGAGATGTTTCAGCAGCTTAAGTAGAGTTCACCTGTGGTGAATTTAGTTGATTGGACATAATTTAAAAAGGCACACACCTGTCTATATAAGGTACCAGGGTTGACAGTGCATGTCAAACCACAAACCAAGCATGAAGACAAAGGAATTGTCTGTAGACGTCTGAGATAGGATTGCCTGGAGGCACAAGACTGGGGATGGTTACAAAAAAATTTCCTCTGCTCTTAAAGTTCCAATGAGCACAGTGGCCTCTATCTTCCATAAGTGGAAGATGTTTGGAACCACCAGGACTCTTCCAAGAGCTGGCCAGCCATCTAAGATGAGTAATCGGGGGAGTAGGGCCTTAGTCAGGGAGGTGATCAATAACCCGATGGTCACTCAGTCTGAGCTCCAGCGTTCTTCTGTGGAGAGAGGAGAACCTTGCTGAAGGACAACCCAGAGTGGCCAGACGGAAGTCACTCCCCGCCTGGAATTTGCCAAAAGGCATCTGAAGGACTCTCAGACCATAAAAAACAAAATTCTCTGGTCTGACGAGACTAAAATTGAACTCTTTGGAGTGAATGCCAGGCGTTACGTTTGGAGAAAACCAAACGCCGCTCATCACCAGGCTAATACCATCCCTACAATGAAGCATGGTGGTGGCAGCTTCATGCTGTGGGGATGTTTTTCAGCAGCAGGAACTGGAAGACTAGTCAGGATAAAGGGAAAGATGAATGCAGCAATGTACAGAGACATCCTGAATGAAAACCTGCTTTAGAGTGCTCTTGACCTCAGACAGGGGCGACGGTTCATCTTCCAGCAAGACAATGACCCAAAGCACACCGCCAAAATATCAATTAAGTGGCTTCACAACAACTCGGTGAATGTCCTTGAGTGGCCAGGCCAGAGCCCAGACCTACAGTAAATCCTATTGAACATCTCTGGAGAGATCTGAAAATGGCTGTACACCGTTGCTTCCCATCCAACCTGATAGAGCTTGAGGGGTACTGCAAAGAGGAATGGGCAAAAATTCCCAAAGACAGGTGTGCCAAGCTTGTGGCATCATATTCAAAAAGACTTGAGGCTGTAATTGCTGCCAAAGGTGCATCAACAAAGTATTGAGCAAAGGCTGTGAACATTTATGTACGTGATTTTTCAGGTTTTTTATTTGTAATAAATTTGCAACAATTTCAAAAAATCTTTTTTTCACATTGTCATTATGGGGTATTGTGTGTAGAATTTTGAGAAAATAAATGAGTTTAATCCATTTTAGAATAAGGCTGTAACATTAAAAAATGTGGAAATGTGAAGCGCTATAAATACTTTCCGAATGCACTGTATAATTATTAAAAGTTCATGAAACCCTGGACCAACTTTTCTAAGATCTGTTTGGATTTAATTGTAGGGAATAAATGGCCCCACTATTTTGATTTTTCCAAGTTTAAAATATACATGGGGCAGTCTTATTTATGGTGATGTAGCATAGGACTGCAAATACTATGATGACACATCAGTGTCTAATTATTATTCATGAAACTGAGTTTTCTTATACTATATGAGAAGAGCTGCTTCTGAATTATTCAGTCAAGCTGTGAGACTGCATATTGGCACACAGTAGTTAGGCTTTCATGATCCAGACTTTGAGACTAGTTAAAATTAAGCATTGGTCCCTTTACTAAAGTGTTACCATTTTTGTGTGTCTGTCATTGTACATTAATGTTAATTAATTACTGTGATTAACATTACAATATTTTGTATTTTGAATTTGTAGTTTTATTGTAGAAAATCTAAAATGTTTAAAAGTGTGACTGACCAAATTGTTGGCATGTTTCCACCCCTAGTTCAGTTTATTTAAAGGACTCCTATTTTACTCCTATTTTTAAGATTCAGCTCAGAATACCCATCAGATCATTTATTATACCCTCCTGAATATTCCCAATTTAGAGACCACCACCGATCCAGAGACCAGAAACCACCAACAAGCTTGTGTGCATGGCAAGTTGGGTAATATGGAATGTATGTTGTTAATATTACTTGGAGTTATGGTTAAGAAAAGAGAAATGTGCTGCCGTTTAACCACATTACTTTAATAGTTTCTGCATTGGTCTCACACATATTCTCTTTAACTATGGCTGCAATTTATATAGTTCCATTCTTTGAAGTTGATTGGTCAACAGCTGTTTTATTCATGATACCCAAGAGCTCTGTGTATCCCCATGTCCTATGTTCTTGTGTTTGTGTTGAAGCACACAATTTCTGAAGTGCCCAGTAAATATTACTGTATTTAGTTTCAGATATGCTAGTGTATTTTCCAGTAATATTATATGACACTTATAGGCATTAGGCATTATAGATGTTTTAACAACATTTAGGAAAATTAGCATTTTCTAATGGTGAGAAATAAACAGATTTATGTGTGTAAGAAAATATACTCTGCTGAAAAATAAACTACAATAGGCAAATTATGTTGTTTTTTTAGCTCCTTTGGATGTTGGTGTCAGCAATTATTTTTACTTTAATATTTCACTTTTTTCTTTTTGTTTTATATTTTGTGGTAACCATTTCATAAAAGCAATAAGGTACACAAAATTTGACTTTAGTGTGAATAAGTCATGGCTGAAAGAGTTGCAGACTGGCTCTCATAATAAACAACGCTCTTCATTTGGGGCTTAATTCATATTTAAATATAGCCTCAAGCAATCATTAAGGTCCAAGCACAGCCCATTGGGCAATTGCTGTTGAAAAGACATCAAATTGATGTCAAAGAACTGGTTTAAAAATGCCAATCAAACTGACATCAAAATCTTTACATTGGATTGATTTAATGTGAATTGAACTCCAAGCTTTTGGCTACAATAAACCACTTTTTTTAGTGTGGGATTAACTTTCTATTGTCACCCAATTACAAATAACACTGCCTAACACTGTCTTAACTGAATTAAAAGTTATGTCACAGCTTTGTGATCAATTCTTGACTATTGTTTCATACTCTGCCGGGAGACACCTTATATAGTCAATACAGATGGTACAATTGTGAAAGTGAAATGAGTCAAGTGGAAACTGCAACGTTTAACAATTTTACTCCTTATTTTGGAATAAATATAACAATTTATAGGAGTGAAACCCTTTTTAATTTTGACACTTTTTATGTTGTTGTGACATCCAGTGGTCTAATCAAACTCAGGCTCAATGGAAGTGCATGCCTCAGTCTAGATTTAAAACGTAATATCCCTCTCTCCTGGAGGTAATTATGCTCTACCTTCACTAGAAGGTTCTGTCTATATTTTTGCAAATCTAAAATATCCCTGAGAAATCAGGGCTTGTTGTACAGATCACCTAAATCAGAGAACCACTGACTTGAACTCTTACCTAAACCTAACCAATAGTGTTTTCAAAAGCAAATGTAAGAGAAAGGTGCACTGTAGTCCAGTAGTTTTACTTTGAATTTACTTTTATTATCTCTTTTGTGAACTCAAACACTCTGTATCACAAGTACAACACTTTACTTGGTACAATAACCTTTTATTCATTGATAATATTTTTCTATAACTATCATTAGCATAAAAAAGGAACAAAAGTTGTTCTTGTCATACTGCTCCATAGTGTCCATTTTTCAGGCTGAAGCACAAATTTTTAATGAGCCTGTGTTGCAAATTAGTGGTAATGTCTGGCCAAACTATGGCCCGCAGGCCAAAGTTGGCCCATTGTAATCTTTGATTTGGCCCACCATCCCATCTGAGAAGAGAGGGAGAATTTTGAGGAGGATTGGAGTTAATGCTTTTAATACACATTGTCATTTCTAATTTAACATAACCTTTCCTTTGTTAGTTTGATTTTTAAGCTACGAAAATATTTTTTATTAAAGGTTTCAAATTGGGCGAATTAGGTAGTGCTGTCGCCTCACAGCAAGAAGGTCGCTGGTTCAAGCCTCGGCTGGGTCAGTTGGCGTTTCTGTGTGGAATTTGCATGTTCTCCCTGCATTCGCGTGGGTTTCCTCCGAGTGCTCCGGTTTCCCCCACAGTCCAAAGACATGCGGTACAGGTAAATTGGGTAGGCTAAATTGTCCGTAGTGTATGAGTGGGAATGAGTGTGTATGGATGTTTCCCAGAGATGGGTTGCAGCTGGAAGGGCATCCGCTGCATAAAACATGTGCTGGATAAGTTGGCGGTTCATTCTGCTGTGGCGACCCCAGATTAATAAAGGGACTAAGCCGAAAAGAAAATAAATGAATGAATGTTTGAAATTGATCCATTTTTTTTTAAATGAACAAACTGTTGCTCAGCAATTCTGAAGTCCTCAGTGAGCAAATCAAGGTAAAGGCAGGTGCAGCTTGACTAGTGTATTCGGTGTATTTTTTTCATTATAATGGGTTCATTATAAAATGTAAAAAATATATAATGGATTATTCATTCATTCATTCATTTTCTTGTCGGCTTTGTCCCTTGCGGGGTCGCCACAGCGGAATGAACCGCCAACTTATCCAGCACGATTTTACGCACCGGATGCCCTTCCAGCCGCAACCCATCTCTGGGAACTTCCACACACACATTCACACTCATACACTATGGACAATTTAGCTTACCCAATTCACCTGTACTGCATGTCTTTGGACTGTGGGGGAAACCGGAGCACCCGGAGGAAACCCACGCAAACACAGGGAGAACATGCAAACTCCACACAGAAACGGCAACTGACTCAGCCCAGCCGAGGTTCGAACCTACGACCCAGCGACGTTCTTGCTGTGAGGCAACAGCACTACCTACTGCGCCACTGCGTTGCCTATAATGGATTAGTTAATATTAATATAAGTAATGTTTTCTATTTATTTTTAAATTAATGAGGAAATTATTTATGGAAACTTTGTAAAACAGCTTGATATATTTACCTTCGGCCCACGGCCCTCAATCGAGTTTGTTTTTTGGCCCTTCATAAGAAAACGTTTGGGCACCCCTGGTCTAGGGTTAAACTTTGGACTTCGAAATTGACTCATTTGTTTTTTTAATAATCACCAAATATTGCCACATCATTTAGACTGTCAATTATAGTGAAAAAGACCCCAACAGGGCTTTACATTCTGTAATATTGTGTGTATTTTCTGTTAGCTGAGGCTTTAATATAACATTCAAGTAACATTATGGTAGCACTTTAGTTTAGGGTCCAATTCTCACTATTAGCTACTTGCTTGTTAGAGTTTGTCCAAAATAGGAATGTGTGAGACCTGGGACTTCGTTCATATCATTCAGGTTCTGGACATACAGCCACACACACACACACACACACACAAACTCTGTGCTTTCTGTTTTAGCTGCTTATCGGTAGACAGACAGGCAGGTCATTTATATGTAAAATTCACTGATGCCTACAGAGACAGCAAAACACAAAAAAAGAGTTTGACTGCAAACTGCTGTGACAGTGCGAGCGTGAAGCAGAGATGTTTGTTTGTTTGTTTGTTTGTTTGTTTGTTTGCTGGTTTGAGGGCATCAATATTGAAAGCAACGATAAGTGACTTAATGAATGTGAATGATTGACAGGGGCGAAATAACAAAGACAGAGAGAAAGAAGCAGAGGGAGAGAGAGAAAAAGCTAGGCATCCTTTAAGGATTATCTGATCTTGGAGATGGGAGAGCGCTGTACTGAAATCTAGGATTTATCTGTGTGTGCACGTGTGTGTGTGCACGTGCGTGTGTCTGCGCATAAGAGAGAGAATCAGTCGTCTTAGTGACACTGAACTGTATTTATAGCCAAAATCTCATTTTAATTGAAATTGGTGTGTATAAATAATGCAATTCTGCTCCCCGTCGTGTTATTGCAAAATAAAATAAGACCCCCCCAGGACCCACCCTCACAGTCATAAGCAGCAAGATTCCCTTATACTTATGAATCATATAAACACTTACTTTAATATTTATGTCATATCAATATTTAGAGAGCAGTTGGGATAGGTCAGCACAGCAGGAGAAAGGACGGCTATCTAATAGATTTGCTACTAACACGTTTAGTTCAAAGAATCACTCAGAGGTCTGGTTGAATGAAATCAAATTACAGTGGCATTTAAAACACGATGAATAACTTTGTTTGAATAATTGATGCCTAAATGTTATTCACAAAAAAAAAAAAAAAATGGATAAAGTCCTAAATGCTGATTGGGCAAAGGATGCATATAGATGATAATTCTGGCCAGTAAACCAGCCATTTATTTACTTTTTATATTCGATAATTGATTTTAAAAAGATAATATAAAGATAACATAAATAATACACGGCATCACGGTGGTGCAGTGGGTAGCATGATCGCCTCACAGCAAGAAGTTCGCTGGTTCAAGCCCCTGCTGGGTCAGTTGGCATTTCTGTGTGGAGTTTGCATGTTCTCCCCATGTATGCGTGAGTTTCCTCCGGGTGCTCTGGTTTCCCCCACAAGTCCAAAGACATGTGGTATAGGTGAATTAAACTAACAAAATTGACCATAGTGTATGTGTGTGAATGCAAGACTGTGTGGGTGTTTCCCAGTGTTGGGTTGTGGCTAGAAGGGCATCCGCTGCGTAAAACATATCCTGGATAAGTTGGCGGTTCATTCTGCTGTAGCGACCCCTGATTAATAAAGGGACTAAGCCGAAAATAAAATAAATGAATGAATAAATAATACACCTTATGACATATGTTCCCGTTTAAATTTTTAAATATGCATTGGAATAACATAATACCTTTTTTCATTCATTTTATAATACATACGGTTTATAAAAGATTATTTTACTTATATGTACAGTTAAAATTAGAATTATTAACCCCCCTTTGAAATGTTTCTTTTTTAAATATTTTAACAAATTTAACAGAGCAAGGAAATTTTCACAGTATGTCTGATAATATATTTTCTTCTATAGAAAGTCTTATTTGTTTTAGTTTGGCTAGAATAAAAGCAGTTTTTAATTTTTTTTAAAACCATTTTAATGTCAAAATTATTAGCCCCTCTAAGCTTTTTTTTTTTCGATAGTCCACAGAACAAACCATCGTTATACAATAACTTGCCTACGTACCCTAACCTGCCTATTTAACCTAATTAACTTAGTTAAGCCTTTAAATGTCACTTTAAGCTGTATAGAAGTGTCCTGAAAAATATCTAGTCGAGTATTATTTACTGTCATCATGGCAAAGATAAAAGAAATCAGTTATTAGAAATGAGTTATTAAAACTATTAAAAAATTATGTTTAGAAATGTGTTAAAAAAATCTTCTCTCTGTTAAACAGAAATTGGGGGAAAAAATAAACAGGGGGCTAATAATTCAAGGGGGTTAATAATTCTGACATTAACTGTACACTGTAAAAGATTTTCTTGTAATTTAACGGTAAAACACTGGCAGCAGGGTTTCCAGCAGTGAACGCTCTGGTTACTAAAGTAACCCTTGTTCCCCGAAGGGGGGAACGGAAATGCTATGTGGAAAAACTTCCACTATGGGGATTTCGTCAGAATCCAATCATCTGAAAGAGTATAAAAACGGGCCAATGAAATGCCAATGAGTTGGCGGCGTCAGTGTGCACAGCTGTCTTGAATGAGAATCAGCCTGGCATAAAAGGCTAGCATGTGCTCAGCAACGACATCCTTTTCTAGCTGAAGAGGCTTTCACACTCAACAGCTAAGGGACAATCGTTGTGGCGAAGGAACATAGCATTTCCGTTCCCCCCTTCGGGGAACGAGGGTTACTTTAGTAACCAGAGCGTTCCCCTTCGGGAGGGGAACTTCAATGCTATGTGGAAAAACTTCCACTATGGGTAAATTTATGGAAAGCGCCACAACGAAAGAACCTTACCATGTCTCCAGTGAGGGGCGCGCCACGCAGCAGTACGAGCGCACCTGCATCGCTGGAGACACAGTCCTCCAACGTGTCCCCTGGCCCTTACTTACCTTACTTACCTTTTCTGGTTTAGATATATTTTTCGGGGAGTCGTAAAAATACACCTAGTTAGTTTCTAGGAATTTTTAAATACGACAGTACGTTGGGAAAGCGTTCAGTCCTGATAGGGAGGACGCTGCGGAGGCCACCTGCTGCCCGGAGGGGGAGACCTGGTGGCAAATAGCGTATGGACTAGCCCTGAGAAGGGGGAGTGCACATACGAAGAGGTGGTTAGCGGGGAGGGAAGACACGAGCCCGCCTAGGAGGGGGGACTACATCGTGGCTGAGTGAGCGTATGGGATCGCCAGTGGGGATCGCACATAGCAGGCACCTATACCCAGAACGCGGGATGACCAGTGGGCATACCTACAACGTAATGGGCCAACATTTGACTGCTCCGCTGAGTCAGATGCTGGGGGCCTCGGAGGAACTCTGCAGGGTTCGCCGAGTGGGGAACTCAACTGACAAAGCGAGAAAAGCGCACGTATCTCTGTGTTAGAGAGAAAGGCGCAGCAAGCGTTTTACAACACCTAACCGAATTTCCTCATTCACCGCTCGTGAGGAAATCAGTTCACTCGAAGATAAATCTCACAAATGTTCAGGTGTCGCCCAGCCCGCAGCTCTACAATGTCTGTTAGAGAGGCGCCGCGTGCTAACGCCCAAAAGGATGCGCGCTCCGAGTGGAGTGCGCTCTCACTCCTGGGGGACACGGCTCGCCCTGGCTCGATAAGCGAGGGAGATGGCATTCACTGTTCAGTGGGCCAACCTCTGTTTAGATACAGCACTTCCCTTCTGCTGATCACCGTAACAGATAAAGAGCTGCTCAGAGGATCTAAGCTCTTAGTACGGTCCGTATAATACGCAAAGCGCGAACAGGACACAGCAATAAGGGGCTGGGTCTGCCTCCTCCGTGGGCAGCGCTTGCAGGTTCACTACATAGTTTAAACGAGCGCTGTAGGAACCTAGGGCACCTAGGTGGGCCGGGGTCTCAGGTAAACGTGAGAGTGGGCCGGCCCAAAACGCTGGCACATTTCGCTGACCGAAAATGCCTCCAGATACCCGCCCATTTGACCGATGCCAAAGCAACCAGCAGAGCTGTCTACCTGGACGGAAATCATATAGATACTGAGTCGAGTGATCGAGCAGACCTCTCCTAAAAGAGATCTTCAAATGGGTAAGAGAGGGGACAGGATATATATCCACGTCTCGCGCCTCTGGGGACTGGATGATGAGGCGATGCTTTCCCAGCGCGTCGCCATCGCCGCATCCTCAGAGCGGGGATGATCGCCACGCCAACCCCTCATTGCAGAGGGGACAGCCTTGGCTCCAGCCAACTGAAGGAGGATAGCATCACACTGATCTGGCATGTTTGGGGTTTCCTTCTCGGAGAGAAGTACACCACACAGCGAATAGACTCCACATCAGGGCATAGGCATGCCTCATAGAGGGTGCTCTAGGCCTGAGTGATGGTGTTAACCACCTAACGGTAGGTCACCTAAGTCCTCCGCGCTCCATCTATGGGACACACGTGATGTCCATAGAACTAGGCGCGGGTGCCAAACGGTGCCTGTCCCCAAAGAAGAAGTTTCTTTCAGGGGACATGCCAGGGAGGTGCCATCACGAGGAGAGAGCTAGAATACAGGTTTGATTGGGCCTGAGAGGCGCAATGCATAGACCTGTTCCTCGTCCTCCCTGACTTTACACAGCATCTGTGCGAGTAGGCTCACTGGAGAAATGCGTATTACGCACGCCCCGGGGCCAGCTGTGTAGCCAGTGCGCAGAACGCACCCATAACAGCTGGACAGTCGGGGGTGGAGCCTCCATTCTCCCAGGCGAACTGCCGTGAGAGCGCAGCGGCTGCACGGTTGAGCTCGGCGGGGAAAAAATGGAATGCAGCGATTGCGCCGCGTATGACTCCGGGGGAGCAGACGGCGAGCAAGCTGAGACATGCGGCGACAGCGAATATCTCCCTTGCGGTTGATATACACCATCGCCACCGTGCTGTTCGTCCTGACCAGCACGTGTTTCCCTTCTAACACCGGTAAAAAACGGTGCAAGCGTGAGATACACTGCCAACAGCTCCAGGCAGTTAAGATGCCAATGCAACCAGCTTCCTACCACGGAACCACAGCTGCATGCCCGCAACACACAGCCCCCCAGCGCGAACTGGAAGCATCCGTCAAGCGACGACATGCCTTGGCGCTTGTTCTAGAGGCCCGCGGGCCTGTAGAACACAGGGTCCATCCAGAGGCTGAGGGCGCGGCGACACAGCGGAGTGACAGTCACCCGGTGCGCGCTCGCGTGCCATGCGCGTCTAGGGACCCGATCGTGAAGCAAATGCTGAAGTGGTCTCATATGGAGCATCCGAGCGGCGAGACCGCGGCTGCGGATGTCATATGCTCCAGGAGCCTCTGAAATAATATCAGTGGGACCACATATTCCTGTCGAACTCTCTCAGACAGGCCAGCATCAGCCCGGCGCGCTCTCGGGGGAGGCGCGCCGTCATGGTGATCGAGTCCAGCTCCAACCCGAGAAAAGAGTTGCTCTGCACGGGGGCGAGGCTGCTCTTTTCTCGGTTGACCTGAAACCCCAATTGGTCGAAGTGCCAAAACACCCTGTCTCTGTGCGTAATCAATTAATCCCGCGAGCGCGCTGAAATCAGCCAGTCGCTTGAGATAATTGAGTATGCGGATGCCCGCAAGCCGAAGCTGGGCACCCTCCGCGAGCTTGGTGAAAACCCGCGGAGACAGAGAGAGCCAAAAGGGGAGGACTTGTACCGCCAGGCTCGACTTCAGACGCAAACCGCAGGAAACTGACGGTGGCGTGGAAGTATGGAGACATGAAAGTACGCGTCCTTCAGGTCTACTGCTGCAGACCAATCCCGAGGACGAACGCTCCGGAGGGTGCGCTTCTGCGTAAGCATTCTGAACGGCAGCTTGTGAAGCCAGCGGTTCAAAACGCGCAGATCGAGGATTGGCCGTAGCCCACCGCTCTTTTTGGGTACGATGAAGTGCGGGCTGTAAACCCGCTCTCCATCCCGGCTGGAGGGACCGGTTCGATTGCATCCCTCGCCAGGAGGACAGCAATCTCCTCTCGCAAGACAGGGGCGGACGCAGGGCTGACCCTGGTGAAATACACACCCGTGAACTGAATCGCGTAGCCGAGTCTGATCGCGCGGATGAGCCATTGCGATGGGCTGGCCCGCGCTAACCAGGCAGGCAGAGCCCTCGCAAGTGGCTTCGTCCGCACGATCGCTGACGTACCAGCGGTGGGGCAGCGCGGAGTGGGTGGGCTCAACCGGGAAGCACTGGGGTCCCACAGGAGAGCAGGAGGCAAGAGCTTCACTCTTGTCTCGCACCCGTACTCCGGAGGTGGGGCTGGGAGGGGGAGAGAAAGGAGACCGTTCTCTCTCGCTCCGCGAGCCACTGGCGAAGTGCACCGATCCTGCGAGCTGGAAAGCATAGCGTCCCAGACTGGCAGTGTTCGGGCTGTCACATCCGGGGAAGGGAAAAAATGCTCTTTCTCTGAGGTTTTGATAGCGTTTTTTAACGCTGTTTAGAAGAAGAGCCCCGCCCTCCAGCGGGGAAAGAGCAAATTTCCTCCTCTCCAGATGGCCCATCTCAGGGACGCTTCGCGGTTCGTTTACCGAACTTAGCGGCGCCCTGGGGCGGGGAGCGCTGGTTGCCTGCGAGATGCTCGCCGCTTGGGGGCGACCGAGCAAAGCCGCAGGCGGGCGCTCTCGGCGTGAAGCAGTGGATGTGGATGGCTCGGTGGGGAGGAGCGGTTTTACAATCCCGCCGAGAGATGGTATTACCCATCGCCTCCGACTGCTCGCTCACCGGCGTGAATTCCTGGGCGAATTCACTGACGGTGTCGCCGAACAGGCCAGCCTGGGATATGGGTGAGCTAAGAAAGCGAACTTTGTCAGCATCACGCAGATCACCAGGTTTAGCCCGTGGTGGCGTTCCTGGGCCACTAATGTGACCATCGTCCTTCCCTGGGGCACACACAGCCGACTTCAGTCGATTGCTGTGCGGAGCTCATGCTCAGTCCTGGGTCGGAACCATCCCCGCGCAGCTGGGCCAGCGCCTGCGCTAGGGATCGCTGGTAGGTGGCCGTAGCATGCATGGTGAGGGCGGAGGCGCACGCAGCGCACTGCGTGGGCTTCCTGTGCACATCCAGGAAGAAGGGGACGTGGAGGCTTAGAAGGTCTTGCCTTCTTTATCTTCTCCACATCACACCCCTCTAGTCGGTCCGTCCGCGGGGCTGGGGGATAAACCATCTCCAGACCCACGGCCGAAACAGCCTGGGAAGCACGGCTGCAAAGTCTGCTTCTGGATTCGACGCCACGCCCATCATCCCGGAGGAAAAGAGCAGGTTCGAATCCTCATCAGACAATGACAACCAACCCTCCAAGGATGGTGAGGATGAAAGCGCACGCAGATCGGGCAGAAAAAAGTGCCCTCCAAGACTGCGTGAGCTTACTGCGCACTTTCCGGGAAGAAGGGGACGGAAGGCTTAGAAGGTCTTGCCTTCTTATATCCTCCACATAACACCCATCTAGTCGGTCCGGCCGCGGGGCTGGGGGATAAACCATTACCAGACCCACGGCCGAAACAGCCCGGGAAAGCACGGCCATCATGTCTGCTTTTTAGATGCCAACACCGTGCTCTCCACCCCGGAGGGAGGGAGCGAGCGGGTTCGCATCCTCATCAGACAATGACAGCCCATCCTCCGATGCAGTGATGGACATCTGATCCTCGGTGTCATCAAGTGAGAGGGCGACCACCCGAGGATGGAGCGCTTCTCTCACCTGAAGCTTGGATGGAGCGCGTGGAGGAGCGAGAGGTCCGCGAGCCCGAGGGCGGCGGATTTACTCCCACTGAAACCCTCAGATCTGCCCGAGTGCCAACCGCAGTGCGGGGGACAACTGGGGTGGGTCGCTCTTTTGCAAGAGCGAGTCGCGATCTTAACTGCGCAGCAGACATGACATCACAATGATGGCATGCACTGCCCGCGAGCACCGCATCAACATGCTGGACCCCCAGACATGAAACGCAGTGCTCGTGCCCATCATCCGGGGACAGGAAACCACCGCAACCAGAAACGCACGGTCGGAGCGACGTCTTGAAAAAAGACGCGCTGCACAACCGTGTTGCTCTTTTAGGAAACTTGCTTCCTATATACATACCGCTCTTGGAGGACCGGACCCAAAGGACGCCAGGCAAGGGAGAACAACCCAGCTCGACCATCTGCCACTGCGTATACGCGCTCTGGACCGGGAGAAGCTGCTTCTCGATCTCTCTCTGTAGACACAGGTTGGAGATACCCTCATAGACTCTCTCAGAAGCTCGTGAAAGGCTCTGAAAGCGAAAAGGATGTCGTTGCTGAGCACATGCTAGCCTTTTATGCCAGGCTGATTCTCATTCAAGACAGCTGTGCACGCTGACGCCGCCAACTCATTGGCATTTCATTGGCCCGTTTTTATACTCTTTCAGATGATTGGATTCTGACGAAATCCCCATAGTGGAAGTTTTTCCACATAGCATTGAAGTTCCCCTCCCGAAGGGGAACCGTAATTTTACAGTTTCATTACCATTCTCCAAATTACGGCTTTTCTGTAATTTAACGGTAAAATACTGGCAGCAGGGTTTCCAGCAGTGAACAGTAATCCTACAGTATAATACTGTGTTCCAAATTAAATAATAGTAATGCATTTTTCTAATTACCTATTAAAAATACCTGTTCTTGTGTAAATACACAAAATAAAGTTTTAAGTGGCACCAAATACAGAAGAAAAGTAGAATAAAAAGAAGGGGTATTACAATGCACAATGTTTATTAATATGCACAAGCAAATAGTTAAATTACTGGTCATTAAAACATTGGAACGTTCCTCTAAATACACCCACTGAGAAACAGGAGAATCCACAGGCCAAGAACATGCCAGATTTATTCAACTGTCCAAATTTGGTAATGGTACAGCCATGAATGGAATGGAATCTGGAACATAAAATGTGTACTTTTATTACATGTTAAAAAAATGTAAAAGCCGCATCTTATTAATGACACCACAAATGTGCAAATATAGATGTTATGGGTTTAAGAATTTACAGTGTGTAACATCAGCTCATGAATACCTAATGTTATTTTCAATATTGAGTAATTTATCAGGAGTATAATAAGATATTATACAGGTTTAAATTTACCTGCAAGGGAGTTTTAAAGTGTGAAGATTTGCAGAACAGGCCATGAACATCCGTGAATCAACCAGAACAAACCATCGTTATACAATGACTTGCCTAACTACCCTAACTTGCCTAGTTAACCTAATTAACCTAGTTAAGCCTTTAAATGTCACTTTAAGCTGTATAGAAAAATCTTGAAAAATATCTAGTCAAATATTATGTACTGTCATCATGGCAAAGATAAAAGAAATCAGTTATAAGAAATTAGTTATTATAACTATTATCTTTAGAAATGTGTGGAAAAAATATTCTCTCCATTAAACAGAAATTGGGGAAATAAATAAACAGGGGCCTAATAACTCAGGGTGTTTAATAATTCTGACCACATCATATAAAGCCCAAATGCTTCTTCTTTTTTTTTTTTTTTTTTTGCATGGATGTTACCATACACTACATACTTGTGAGAAAATATTTAGGGACAATTTGTCCATCATTAATTTAGGGATCTCAAGGATCAGTATCACTGCCGTTATTTTATGTCAGATGCTTTTATTTCATGCCAGTCAGTGGGCTATTTGCTTTATTTGGCCTGTTTATATACAGTGTTCAGCATAATTGAGTACACCCCATTTTGAAAATGAATATTTTTATCCACTTCTCAGTGAATATAGGCAATGTATTTTGGTGCATTTAAACAAAACAGATTTATTAAACAGAAATATTTATTCAAATAATATTTTAGTCAGTAAACATATTTAGAAATTGAAAGATAATACAATTAAATTCATAGAAAATATTGCAAAAAAATACAACCTACAAAATTTCAATAAAGTTTTCAATTCTTTTGTTTTCTTAATTTTTCCTCTTTTTTTAAATTTGTATTTAACATTTTTCTATGACATAAATTGTGGTGCACCAGTTTTTGGAGCGTTATCATAAGTTATTTTGATAAGCTCCAGATTTGGCTTCAGTACTGACTAATCTAATGTATGCACAAATATAATATTGTACAGCTTCCTATTAAGAATATTAATTTAAAGGATAGATTTGTGAGGGGTGTACTTATATATGCTGAGTACTGTTGAGCATACACTCAGCAAAACACCCTTCTAGTTAATTTTTCTCCTGCAATCTACTGAGTGGCTTTCCTGAGGCAAATGTAATGTGTTATGTGACTTATGGTTTCCTTATTGAAACACTGATTTAGTAATTACTTGAGATGCAATTCATTTCTATAAAGTTTTAGGGTTTCTTTCAACAGCACCTTACTTTAACTATAGTCAATCATTTTCTCCGTGCTCTCTCTCTCTGACACTGGAACTGGCCTGATGCCAAATGGCTCAGCTCCTGCCTTCACTAAATACATCTTGATTGATATGGAAATGTGATTAGATGGTAATTTTGTTCTTCAAAATACACCATGGCATAATTGATTAGGCCACTTTCGCACTTTTAAATACTACTACTAGTGCTCAGCAATTAAGAATTTTTAGGGAAAGTGAAATTCAGTTAAGACACTTAAAATGGACATGAAATACAGGACTGTCCTGGGAAAAACAAGATGACTGGTCACTCTAGCATGCATGACACACGAGATACAAAGACCTATGTTTTAGTGCTTTGTGTGTACATTCAAGTTTCCATGAAATGGTTACAGTTACTGTTTATCTGGAATGAACTGAGACAGGACATCCGTGCCAAAACACATTGCTATGAGTGGAACCTTGCTTCAGACTGAATTGACAGACTTTTTCTTCTGGAAATGAGTATGTATGTATGTATGTATGTATCAGACATACTGTGAAAATGTCCTTGCTCTGTTAAACATCATTTGGGAAATATTTAAAAAAGGAAAAAGAATTCAATGGGGGCTAATAATTCTGACTTCAACTGTACATTGCCCATAGTGTTTACATTGTCATAATACAGCAAGTAATACAACAAGCGTTTAGTTTTGGCTAGCTTTTGCAGCTGGACATTACTTTACAATGCCCTTGATGGGTGAACATTAGTCAGTGGGGGAGTGTCTTTTGTCTCTCTAAGTGTGAATAATCGTGACCATTGTCACTCCCATGCATACAGTATACTGACCCAAAACAGACTTTACAAAATGTAAATCATTGTACCGTTTTATTTGAATAAGAGAACAGAATAATTTTCACATAATGGTGAAGTAAATATGCTAGCCCACAAAACTGGTTACTCAAAAGTCTTGTTCAGGCCCATTCAGTGTGGTTTTTGGACTTTATTTCAGCTACATTTTTTTCTCCAAAACCTACTAACCACGCATAATATTTTTTCCCTAAAAAACGCAAACATGTACATCCATATTTCTCATAATAAAATAGTTTGTGCTGAATACAAAAAAATACATGTTGGCCAATACTATGTAATAAGTAGCTGTAATAAGCACAAATGTCAGGGCATGTCAAAACATCTTAGGGGCCCCAATATCACCTCAGACCCCAGAGGGTTAAAATCCAAAATGTGCTTTGGGCTTTAGAAAAGATTTTTTCAAATTTTAGTGCTAATCAGAACTGTTAACTCTAACAACTTGCATACAAACCAACATAGTACATTCAAATCCATTATTTTGTAGGTACTTCAGACAGCCAGAAAGCTTCAAAAGCCTTTAGACAAGTGTGACTGCTTGATATTTAAGCACAAAACATATTTCTCTGCAGGTGCTTTTTAACTGAGTCTCTGCTTCTCATTTTAAGCTCTTGTACATTGACTTAGACTGAGGGATATTAGTTTAGAAGACTGTGAGGAGGAGAAAATGACTATTTACCCAGATCTTTAACCCCAGACTGGGTAAATTCAGGTGGTATTTCCCCATAGTAAATAAAGGGACAGATTATCATTTATTTGGTCTTTCAGGTGAAGTGAAATCGTCTGTATGTGTTGGTCCTACACAAACAAATGCATTTTCTCATTCTCTCATGCAGAGCTACAGCACCGGGTGTCCTTTGCCGCAGGCTTGTGCGTGATGTGCTGGTTAATATAGTTCATGCTCTGGACTGGAGTGAAGTTAATAGACATCATAAAGTCTAAGACACTTCCGCAGTTTCAGCACTACCTGATGATTGCTAGCAGATTGTGTTATTTAGGGAAGTTTTACGGGTGTGTGAGATACAGGGGTCAGGCTTGGGAAGGATGACTAATATATGACTTTGACTATGACTTTGTTAATAGATTTAACTGGATATTAAAGATATTCTGTTGAAGATTAATCTTAAATTAGATTTGTCATATGTGAGTGAGTTTTTTTGCATATAGCAGAAGGTTTTACACATAAAGAGTAACACTCAAAAAACATATTTAAAATATAATTTCATTCTATATATTTTGAAATGTAATGTATTTCATTGGGTGGCACAGTGGCTCGATGGTGAGCACTGTTGCCTCACAGCAAGAAGGTCACTGGTTCGAGTCCCGGCTGGGCCAGTTGGCATTTCTGTGTGGAGTTTGCATGTTCTCCCTATGTTGGCATAGGTTTCCTCCAGGTGCTCCAGTTCCCCCTACAGTCCAAAGACATGCACTGTAGATGAATGTAGATGAACATGCACTATAGATGAATAGACTATTGGTCATTGTGAATAAGTGTGTATGGGTGTTTCCCAGTACTGGGTTGCGGCTGAAAGGCCATCCGCTGCATAAAACATATGCTGGAATAGTTGGCGGTGCATTCCGCAGTGGTGACCTCTAAAATAGAGATGATCTAGGTGCAAAGTCCAAGGTGCAGGGCGCAAAAGCATTAAGAGCGTGTCAGAATCGCCTTTTGCTATTTTAAGAACAGAAAATTCAGATTTGCGCCATGGCGCATGGTCTAACAGGGTTGTGCTTATTCTTTTAATGAGTTATAGGTGTGTTTTGAGAATAAACCAATCAGAGTCTCATCTCCCATTCCCTTTAAGAGTCAGTTGCGTTGCGCCATAGCGCATTTGCTATTTATATGGCATGGCGGTTTTGTAAGTGGAATAACTGAGCGCTTCACTAGCGAGAAAACAATTAAACAGAGCATCTACAGTGCAAGAATGAGAGAATGAGCCTCCTCATTCTTTACTTTCACTTTCACTCTCGTGGATAAGGAAATGTGTTGTACGCACAGACATCCATTAGCCTATACATTATTAATTTTGTTTGTTAGGTGCAAAGATTTGTTTCAAAACTATTTCTAAATTCAGTTCTAATTCCCAGCAAATTAAAAAAAATGAACAATAATAACGAAGTGTGGTCAAAAAACTGAGTTATATCCAAATACACATGCTATGCCCCATATGGTCTAATAGCTGACAGGTGAGCAAATCTAAGCTTGTTTTTAATAAAACAAATATAAATATGCATATAATAAATAATACTGCTACTAATAATAACATTATTCAAAAGCAATTTGGGGCAACACAGTGGCGCAGTAGGTAGTGCTGTTGCCTCACAGCAAGAATGTCGCTGGGTCGCAGGTTCGAACCTCGGCTGGGCTGGGTCAGTTGGCGTTTCTGTGTGGAGTTTGCATGTTCTCCCTGCGTTTGCGTGGGTTTCCTCTGGGTGCTCCGGTTTCCCCCACAGTCCAAAGACATGCAGTACAGGTGAATTGGGTAAGCTAAATTGTCCATAGTGTATCAGTGTGAATGTGTGTGTGGAAGTTCCCAGAGAGTGATATATATATATATATATATATATATATATATATATATATATAAAATTGATTGAATGTGACAATATAATTTGAAATGTTCCAAAAAATATCGACTTCAAGTAAATAACTGTTCTTTTTAGCTTTCTGTTAACTTTAACCAAAAGGTTATTGAGAATATTTCAAGCCAGAAAGAAAGGAGAGCGAAATTTAGTTTCAAGTAGTGCTGGCCAGTGATTAGGCAACATTTGTGTGTGTGTGTGTGTGTGCGTGTGCGTGCGTGTTTACTGATTATCTTGATTACTTCATTACTGATAATAAACCCAAATTGAACTAAAATGAACTGATTTGTGATGCATTATTGTATGCTTTAGTCATATTTTAGTTTTTTGATACATCACCTAAAAAATGGCTTTTACACTCTTACTTTAGTAACAGTTAGATTTTTTTCTGGTGTTTGCGTCTCTTCTCTATTGACAGCATGGCAAATGCATTCAGCCTCTCTTGCGTCATGCTGTTTGAAAACAGCAAACACGGAAAACAGTAAAGGCATGACTTGCATCACAACCTGCCAGCCAACTCCGTTTGACATAACAAGTGCTGGAAAAGCCCCGAATTTACGCACGCTCGCCAACACTTGACTACTGGTGAATTTGCAAGGAAGGTCGATCTGGTCCAAGCTCTTTGATTCTTTTTTTTCTTCATCCAAACACCTTGTGAACGGATATCTTTGCCAAGATACAACAGAATTTTCCTTCATCTCGAGAAATTGCATTCTAAGCTCTTTGGTGAGAATGGTCCAATCACATAAGGCCAATCATATAAAAACAAATATGATTCGTTCTAACAACAAAAATTGGAGGGTTTGAGACGCAGAGCGCTGCGCCCAAAGACAATTAAAACAGGCCAATTAGAGCTTATCGTCACATCACGTGCATTGCAAAAGTTTGTGTACCTACATAAACACCCATTAGTCCGGCGCCCTGCACACATATGAAAAAATATTGTTCATACATTTTTTTCAATAAATGTTAGTATGACTACAATAAATGTTAGAATGTTATAATTAAATCAATTTATTTTGTTAATATTTGTGATAATAAACATTAACATATTAAAGGGGTTTAACTTGAAGGGGGCGGCGCCCCAGCGCCCTCTATTGACCAGCCGCCACTGTTCTGTTTATTAAAGAATCCATTAAAAAAAATTATAGAAAAATATTATATATACAGTTGAAGTCAGAATTATTAGCCCCCCTTTGAATTTTTTTCTTATTTAAATATTTGCTTTTTACTTATTTAAATATATTTATATATAAATTACACACATATATATATATATATATATATATATATATATATATATATATATATATATATATATATATATATATATATATATATAGTTTTTAAAAAAACTGATGTTATTTAGCTGAAATAAAACAAATAAGACTTTCTTCAGAAGAAAAAATATTATCAGACATACTGTGAAAATTTCCTTGCTCTGTTAAACATTATTTGGAAAAATCAACTCTCTCAAATCTCTCTGACATTCAAAAACAAAACAAAAACAAGTCAGTGACAAATATAGCCACCTTTCTTTGCAAGGACACTCAAAAGCCTGCCATCCATGGATTCTGTCAGTGTTTTGATCTGTTCACCATCAACATTGCATTTCATCAGTCCATAAAACCTTAGAAAAATCAGTCTTGAGATATTTCTTGGCCCAGTCTTGACGTTTCAGCTTGTGTGTCTTGTTCAGTGGTGGTCATTTTTCAGCCTTTTTTACCTTGGCCATGTCTCTAAGTATTGCACACCTTGTGCTTTTGGGCACTCCAGTGATGTTGCAGCTCTAAAATATGGCAAAACTGGTGGCAAGTGGCATCTTGGCAGCTGCATGCTTGACTTTTCTCAGTTCATGGTTCAGTTCTCAGTTTATTTTGCGCCTTGGTTTTTCCACACGCTTCTTGCAACCCTGTTGACTATTTTGAATGAAACGCTTGATTGTTCGATGATCACGATTCAGAAGCTTGGCAATTTGCTGCATCCCTCTGCAAGATATCTCACTATTTTTGACTTTTCGGAGCCTGTCAAGTCCTTCTTTTGACCCATTTTGCCAAAGGAAAGGAAGTTGGCTAATAATTTGCACACCTGATATAGGGTGTTGATGTCATTAGACCACACCCCTTCTCATTACAGAGATGCACATCACCTAATATGCTTAATTGGTAGTAGGCTTTCAAGCCTATACAGCTTATACATATATATAAACTGTCATTTGAAATGACACTTTCATCACTAGTGAATCAGATGGCTTTCTGCTTGGGGAATATGTGTGCTTACTTCAAAGCCATTACAATATCATACTATTAATTAAACGAGACCCTGAATCACAAAACCAATCTTATAGTGCACAAGTATATTTTTGGGGGAAAAAAATTATTGAATCAAAATGATCATTTTTTTTCTTTTATTACAAAAAACATTATTGTATTAAAAGTAAAGATCATCTTCCTCAAAGACATTTTGTACATTTCAATAACTCCAATAAAAAATTTTTTTTGATTAGGAATATGCATTGCTAAGAATGAACTTTAAAGGCAAGTTTGAACCTTTAGATTCCAGATTATATATATATATATATATATATATATATATATATATATATATATATATATATATATATATATATATATATATATATATATATATATATATATATATATATATATGCCATTTCACACATTAGTTACAGACAGATTTTGAGACCCGTGGTCTGAAATGGTTTCTTGTTTTGCCTAACTTGATTCTTCTTTTTTAAAAATGTATTTGCGAAAAAAATGATGTGTGTGAGAAAAAAATATATAGCAACATAGTAATATAGCATTTAACAAATTGTTTTAATGCAATCTTATTCTATGATTAAAGTTAACCCCTAACATGTCAAAAACTTAAATATTAAACATTAGCATACAAATACAATAATATCAGTGCTTCTCATAGATTTGATATACTTGTGGTGGTAGCCGAATTGAAACACAACATTTACCCACATCACATAAATAGTTAACTATATGCGACAAACAAAACATAATTCCATTTTTAACAATAATTTCATTTATTATGACAATGTTATACATTGTTTGTTTTCAATAGGTTAAAGTAAAAAAACTAAAACTGTTAAAAAAAAAAGCTATTCAGGAGCCATGTGCACCAACTGACGGGTCAAATCTGCTTCTCTCTCTCTTTCAAGTTCAAAGCAAACTTGAATACCAAAGCATTTTAGATATGTATTTAAAATAGCCTATGTAATATAGCCTGGTGACATCATCAAATTAATAAAATATACAGCAAATAAGAAATAAATACCAGAAAAGGGTAAAAAATATCTCTAAAAAATTACAATAATCACAAGATTAAAACGTGTAGATTATTTAAATAAGGCAAATGCTTTGATTAATCATTACTAATAGTGTAGGTATATTTTGGAGCCAGTTTAGACCAGTCATTCCGAGTATATAGTAAAGTTTTTCTGAGTTTAGATTCAAGAATAAATGATTGAATGTTTCTCAGGCGACTGTACGCGCCAGGCATGTTGACATATAGGGCACAACCTGTGCAGTGTGCATGCCCTTTTGAGTCTGGGATAAAAAGTGCCCCCCCCCCCCCCCCCCCCCCCCCCCCCCCCCCCCCCCCCCCCCCCCCCCCCGGCCCCTTCAACTATTTGTGAATCGTTCTAATTAATCGTTTAAAGTGGTTCTTCTTAATGAACCGATTGATCCAGTTCAGCAAATCCAACTGATTCTTTTAAAATTGTTTGCATTTCCAAAAAACACTAATCCACAAATTGCTTAAAGTTACTTACTTTTTAACTTGCCTGGCACTCCCTCTGACATGGAAAAAAAACTATATCCCAAGTTATCCACTTAAAAAATCATCAACTCGAGTCAGGAATCGGTTGCAGTGCTTTATTGGGAACAATACAGAGAACCTGAATCTTTCGGACCGATCTGAGAACCGAGCAGCTGTTAATACTGGGCATGCGTGACTCAGAACTTTCGGTTTTGTTTTGTTTATAAATGCATAAAGCATAATATATAACAAACGGTTGTGTATTTAACAAAAAAACATGTTATTTCGAGTCATTTACTCAAGTCCAAGTCAAGTCTCAAGTCATGACAGTCAAGTCCAAGTCAAGTGGAGACTTTTTTGGATATTTGTCAAGCAAGTCTCAAGTCCTAAATTTTGTAACTTAAGTCTGACTCGAGTCAAGTCATGTGACTCGAGTCCCCCATCTCTATAATTTACTGTCATCATGGCAAAGATGAAATAAATCAGTTATTAGAAATTAATTATTAAAACTATTATGTTTAGAAATGTGTTGTAGAAATCTTCTCTCTGTTAAACAGAAATTTTGGGAAAAAATAAACAGGGGGACCTAATAATTCAGGGGGGCTAAAAACTCTGAATTGAGCTGTATATAAGTTGTTTTCAATCACATGTTTCTGGTGATGCGCAAAATTCAGATGGAGGGCAGGATGTAAAAAACTGAATGGGAGACATAGAGGAAAGTCTGTATTTTTGCGATTTATGCCACATTTCAAAGGAGGTATTAATAGAAAATAACCACATATGCTGGACATGATCCTTATACACAATGAAAAGGGCAGTTTTCTACTGAACTAAAATGTATTTGCCTGTCATCGAGGCGGTATACTGTATAAGCTATTATGTTACATAAAAAATACTATAGTGTTTGGAAGCATACTATAGATAATTACTTTTTTTTTTACTATGCTACAATATTCTGTAGCATTTATTAACAAAGAGTTGTATGCATTATACACTTTACTATGTGGTTCAAAAACATGTTTATTATAAATTACTATAGTTTTTTCCCTATGCGGGTATCTTCCAGACATCACAAAATAACAGATAAAAGCATAGAAAAGTGTGGACACATAGTCTTATTATTTATTAATATTTGTATAGGGGAAAAGTGCTCCACAATAATAACCATCTAGTTTTGTCGCAAGGGTTGCATTTCTTTTTTGTTCACCGCTGCTGCACATATAGACATTAACGTTACAGTTGTTTATTCCACCAAAATGGCAATAAAGAAATGGATTATTGCAAAACAAGTCAGAGATTTCATTACAGTGATTACATGCAGGGTACGTTATATTCTCATTATATAAGTGTGGTGGTGTTTGTATCTTATTTTTATATAAAACATTAACACATTTATACACATAGCTAGGCTTGTATATAATCTTTATTGGTGCTGTCGAACTAATTATCGCGTTCTAAAAAAGTTTGTTCAAATGGATGTATTGAATAAATGTTTTTTACATGCCGCCTTTTCTTCCGTTTTTCAGCCAGTTTCTTGAACTTCCCCCATTTATGAGGAAAAACGTTTGGAGGTCTATAAAAGCTGTTTGGCATTTTTTATTTTGGCCGATTTAAACAATTATAAACAACATAAAACAGAAGCAGTTTGATGTTCTGATAGAGATTCCTATGTAGAAGAATCTCTTCCTGCCCTCCATCTAAATTTCGCACGTCATCAATGACGTCATGTGAAAGGATCCTATATTATGGTTTCATATTTATTTCTTTAAAATATTAAGCATATATTCACTACATATATATATTAAGAATAACAATAAACGTTTTTTTATTATTATTATAATTTGTTTTAAAATTTAAAGGATTTGCCCATTTAAATATGATGCAATAAATTCCAAACCGATTGACATGTAATTATAAATATTTGAAATATATTTTGAAACATAATGACCTGCATCTACAAAAAAAAATTGCATATATGGGCTCAATTCACCTCTAAATTCATCTCGTTATGAATTGTGCAGTTACTTATTCTGTGGAAACACTAATAAACCCCTCTCAGAGTGGAAGCGTGTTCAGACCGTCACAGTTTTGTTTAAACAAGCTCCTCACACCTCAGAAAGATGATTGCAGTCAAGCAGAGCCCAGATTACAGCTTACTGCTGCCCTTAATAGTGCTGCGAATAATGAGCGCTGCAAATTAACTTTAATTACTGATTCCAGAAACAATTTGCTTGTAAAATCATTTCACCAAAATACTTTCAATCAGTTTGTACAGCATTTCAGTTTGTGGGTGTCAGCGATCTTGTCAGAAAGTGGCCATTTGGCAAGTAAACTGTTTGGCAGAGATTTACGTCTACACCTATCTTTTCATTTTTGTTTTTCAACCCACACGCCTATTTTCTATCTTATGTTTGATCGTGTGGTGGGGTGGATTTAGTAGTTTATGAAATTAACTTAGTATATAATTACAATATAATATTAATATTATTTTAGGTATGAAAATGCACATTGTAGTCAGTAGTGAAATCAGATTTGATATATTGACATGTATGGAAGCTAATTGTCACTTTTACTGTAGTGAATGTCCAGCCTGATCTCACGAGGAATCGTAAGTATTTTACGTTTTGTCAGTTTAGTGGTTAATTCGTACGAATTCGTACGAGTTCAGTCGTACGAAAATGTAAGATTTTAAAAAGTAGACGTGGCACCTAACCCCACCCCTAACCCCAACCAACATTGCGTGATGAGCAAATCGTACTAATTTGTACAAATTAGATCGTACGAATTCATACAAATTAGCCACTAAATCAAAAATTTACGAATTGCCGTGAGATTGCGTTGGAATATCTGTGGTGCAGGATAGCCCTTTTTTGGCTCATATTTTCATCCATATTTCTCTTTCAGCCAAAACCCGAAAATGCCATTTTCTAACAATTATTGTTTTCAATTATTTCACAAATCTTTTAGAATTTCCAATCTTTTTTAAAATGTCAGCGCATTCCTAATACAATAAAAATAGTAATGCATTTAATTAGCAATTTAAAATAACTGTTTTATATTTTAATATATTTAAAGGTGCTGTATGTAAGTTTTTGACTCTTCTAAAGCATAAAAATACAATAATATGTGTGCAGATATTTAAGAAACATCCCAAGTGAACATACTTGTTTAACTGACAAAAAATGCTGAAGTCAGATATTCTGCTTTGAAAATGTTTTTTTCCGTGCCGGAACGCTGTCTTTGTTTAGGTAATTTTCACATGCACATGCCAGTTTAGCCAATTATAATTCAGCACCCCGGGTTGCCTTGTTGGAAAACAGCATATTTCATTCATTCATTCATTCATTCAGAAAGACTCTGAAAGCATGCGTCCATGAGCGAAATGCTACAGTGTAGTGGAAAGTATCAGATGTCAAAATGAGACAGATTCAGTTCCACATGACGTTAATTAGCAAATGACATTAATATTAGGAACGTGAGCAGGTTACATCGCGTGTCCTAACAACAGGCTGTGACGAGATTGTTATGAGTGATGAGCCATTTGGCTGTTTGCACCACAAAACACGGCAGAAATTTAAATACAGCCTTTCAGAAGCACAGAATATGCACTCACTCACAAAACGGTAAGGTTTAGAATCTATTTAATACATGTTAACCCTCTTTAACATCATTAAAGGTGAAGTGAACTTTCTGCTTTCAGTATATGGTACACGTCATGTAAAATGCATTCAAACTCGCATTGTTAGCATTTAGCACTGAATAAAGCACACAAGGCTTACCTGAGGTGATCTGTCATAGGTTTCTGTTGTTCAGCTGTGAGAAATAGAAGCCGCTTCTAATAAATCAATTCGAGGTGTTGGTTAGAACCAAAACTCCTTTTAATATGGAGAATATTCCCTCAATCGCGTGTCGTTGCTTTTATTTAGAACACAGTTTAAAATCACTCAAACTGGCAACCCGGCGTACCTTTATTATGATTCAGGACTGCAATACCTAGTTCAACCACTGGGTGTCAAACTTACATACTGCCCCTTTAATATAAACTGATGTTAAGCAACCGATTGTAATTTGAAATTACCCCAAATTAATTTTTACAAAAATATGTAACTAAAGGGTTCAAAAAGATTCCCATACCTTAGCTGATTCACAATGGTAAGCTTGTAATAATGTTTAATAATTAAAGTTACTAGTAGGATTTAGCTATATCCTAGCTTTATTGCATGCATAGCTGAATGTGGTGGATCATTTATAGCCTTTTATTACACAGCTTTCTGCAGTTCTTAATTCTGATTGGTCAATCACAACATTCCAATAGATGTTATTCCCATGATAACAACCATTTATTCATTCATTTATTTTCCTTCGGCTTAGTCCCTTTATTCATCAGGGGTCACCACAGCGGAATGAACCGCACACTTATCCAGTATATGTTTTACACAGAGGATGCCCTTCCAGCTGCAGCCCAGCACTGGGAAACACCCATACACAGTATTACACACTCACATTCACACACATACACTACGGCCAATTTAGTTTATTCAGTTCACCTATAGCGCATGTCTTTGGACTGCAGGTGGAAACCAGAGCACCCGGAGGAAACCCACGCGAGCACGGGGAGAACATGCAAACTCCACAAAGAAATGCCAACTGACCCAGCCAGGACTAGAACCAGTGACCTTCTTGCTGTGAGGCGACAGTGCTAACCACTGAGCCACCGTGCCGCCTGATAGCAGCCAATTAAACTAAAAACACAAGCTCATCCAACGTTAATGAATATAATCATACAGTATATACGAGCAATATCACACTTGTGACACTGCCATATCACTGTACTGTATATTAGCACTGCTGTGATTGTGATTCATGCATTCATTCATTTTCTTTTCGGCTTAGTCCTTTTTATTAATCTGGGGTCACCACAGAAGAATGAACCGCCAACTTATCCAGCATATGTTTTATGCAGCGGATGCCCGTCCAGCTGCAACCCACCACTGATAAACATCCATTTATCCATCCACACACTTGATCACACACATACACTATGGACAATTTAGCTTACCCAATTCACCTATAGCGCATGTCTTTGGACTTGTGGGTGAAACCGGAGCAAAAACCAAGTTAGCAACATGAATACACTACACACTTGAGTAGCAGAGCTGGTTTAGATGTATCCGCACCTGTCTGATTGCTCACAGAGAGAGTTTGAAGACACAGAGGGGGTCACACACTTGTGGCGGTCACTACCACTTTGCACCTCATCTTTTCTATGAATCTGCACACACCGGGGGATGCCATTCGGCAAATAGAAAACAATGTAAATGCGTTGTGGTGCATCTTGTCCAGTGTGTTTTGGGGTACATGCAAGTAGCACACATTTACAACCCTGCCTACTGCAGTAGGGGTGTCATAGAGATTGAAAAAAGTATACGGCCACTTAGCCTTTAAGCCCTCAAACAAAATATGAAAAAGAACTTTGTTTAAAATATTCTAGGCCTTTAAGTGGAATTCTCTGCTTCGTGTCTGCTGATGATGGGTTTTATTCTGTGATAACAACTGGCTGTCTGTACATCATGGGCATTGCTAGGCCTATTTTAGGGGGCTGTAGCTCAGCCCCCCTAAAACTTTTGCGATTAGCTCATAAACTGTACACTAAGATATCGCCTCAGTCCCCTTTAAATTTGATATGAAACGATATCAAAATTTGATATCTTCTCCATCTTTTGTTTTTCATTTGATCAGCAAACCACAGCCGGGGACAGTGAGAGAACGAGGTGTGTGTTTATTGATAAATTGTTAAAATATCTGCTTATTTGCAGTTCTTTGATATAGATAACCTTGTATCACCTGTATCCCAATGTCACGGAGGAGCAGTCGGTTTTCTCGGCGTTCTCCTCAACAGCACAGCTGTTTCCTCCAGCGAAAAATATAACTCTTAACGAACATTTCGCTATTTTTATTTCAAAATGAACCACCAATATAAAACACTTTACAGTTTGTGTGGTATTAACTATACCATACAATCTTGCACAGAAAGGATTAAACACAGTGACAGAACCACTTGAGAATGTACTCGTTGTCACGATCACCAGCGAACATCTCTCCATTGAGCGCTGGTTTACATGCACAAACACCCATGGACTACAAATCCACCATTATATGAACTACAACTCCATACATGCACTCCAATCACACACACATGTTACTCATCTCCACTGATTGCACACACACCACTGGAGGCTTGTCAAAACTGATTGCACTCAACATATAAGCAGCACACACACTCATTTCAGTGCCGAGTCTTGTCATCTGTTACCAGTGTCAATTCAAAGCAGTTCCTTGTCTTGTTTTTGCCGTGTTTAGACCCTTGCCTTGTTTACCTGTTTCTCCCTGTTTTCTGCCATCCTTGTGACCATCTGCCTGCTAAATTGACTACGATTCTGGATTATCCTCATACATCTGTTTGCTCCTGTACTGATCATTGCTTGCCTGACCATTCCTTTAAATAAACCTGCATTTGGATCCGCATCCTGTTGTCTGCATCCTATCCGTGGTTACAGAAGACTCGGCCACAACATGGATCCAGCAGTACGTCTCGTCAGGTTAAGGCAAGGTATGAATTCCCTCGAGGACCATATTATTTCTTTTTTGGACATTGCCAATGATACCACTCTCCTGGACTGTATACTTATTGATTTTTTCTATAATGGACTAAATGAACCACTGAAATCCACCCTCATCCGTTATGGTCCTCGGGGGTCTTTTCAGCAAGCCCTAGATGTGGCTTTACGAGCCGTTGGGTCAACCTTCACCGTAGGCGAGGTGGAGGAAACCCCTAAATGTTTTTTTGGGGGGGGGGCAATAGACGGCAAGACCCGCCGGCAAGGGGGCTTGCTGTTCCCTCCATAAATACAGTCATGCTAGCATCTCCTATACTCCTGTCCCCTGTTCACCAGCCTAGACCACAACCAGCTCACAAGATGGCCGCTTCAAGTCCTCCAGCTCAAAAGATGGCTGTCTCCAGTTCTCCTGCTCACAAGATGGCCGCCTTCAGTTCTCCAGCTCATAAAATGGATACCTCCAGTCCTCGTGTTCACAAGATGGCCACCTTCAGTCCTCCAGCTCACAAGATGACCGCCTTCAGTCATCCAACTCACAAGATGGCCGCCTCCAGTCCTCCAGCTAACAAAATGGCCACTTCCAGTCCTTATGTTCACAAAATGGCCACTTCCAGTCCTCCAGCTAACAAGATGGCCACCTCCAGTCCTCTAGCTGACAAAATGGCCGCCTTCAGTCATCCAGCTCACAAGATGGCCGCCTCCAGTCCTCCAGCTAACAAAATGGCCACTTCCAGTCCTCATGTTCACAAGATGGCCACCTCCAGTCCCCCAGCTCAAAAGATGGCCGCCTTCAGTCCTGCAGCTCACAAGATGGCCGCCTCAAGTCGTCCAGCTCACAAGATGGCCGCCTCTAATCCTCCAACTCACAAGATGGCTGTCTCCAGTCCTTCAGATCACAAAATGGCCGCCTCCAGTTCCCCAGCTCACAAAATGGCCGTCACCAGCCCTCCAGCTCATGCATGGGTAAGCGTCAATCTGCCACCAGCTCACAAGATGGCTTCATATTCCGAGTCTGTTCCTGCTATAAGTCCAGTCCAAGTTCCTGTTCTTGAAATGCCATCACCTGAGCCACCAGAATGGCCACCACCACCCGAGTTGCCAGAGCTACTGCCACCACCAGAGCTGTTCCTACCAGAGTTGCCACCGCCACCTCCTGAGCTGCCAGACCCTCAGTTATGGCCAGAGCTACCAGATCCTCAGTCACTGCCAGAGCTGCCACATCCTGAGTCACTGCCAGAGCTGCCACATCCTCAGTCACTGTCAGAGCTGCCACACCCTCAGTTACCGCCAGAGCTGCCAGAGTCGCCGCCGCCAGAGCTGCCAGAGTCGCCGCCGCCAGAGCTGCCAGAGTCGCCGCCGCCAGAGCTTCCAGAGCCATTGATGCTGCCAAATATCTCTGAATCCCTCGAATGGCGGGTGCCAGAAACCTCTGAATCCCTCGAATGGCGGGCGCCAGAAACCTCTGAATCCCTCGAATGGCGGGCGCCAGAAACCTCTGAATCCCTCGAATGGCGGGCGCCAGAAACCTCTGAATCCCTCGAATGGCGGGCGCCAGAACCCTCTGAATCCCTCGAATGGCGGGCGCCAGAACCCTCTGAATCCCTCGAATGGCGGGCGCCAGAAACCTCTGAATCCCTCGAATGGCGGGCGCCAGAACCTTCTGAATCCCTCGAATGGCGAGCATCAGAAACCTCTGAATTCCCCGAATGGCGGGCACCAGACCCACTTGAATTCCCCGAATGGCGGGCGCCAGACCCACTTGAATTCCCCGAATGGCGGGCGCCAGACCCACTTGAATCCCCCGAAGGGCGGGCGCCAGACCCACTTGAATTCCCCGAAGGGCGGGCGCCAGATCCTCCTGAATCCCTTGAAGGGCCATGGGTACGAGACCCACCTGAGTCCCACGAAAGGCTAGAGCAGTCACCTGAGTCCCACGAAAGGCCAGAGCAGTCACCTGAGTCCCACGAAAGGCCAGAGCAGTCACCTGAGTCCCACGAAAGGCCAGAGCTGTCACCTGAGTCCCACGAAAGGCCAGAGCTGTCACCTGAGTCCCACGAAAGGCCAGAGCTGTCACCTGAGTCCCACGAAAGGCCAGAGCTGTCAACTGAGTCCCACGAAAGGCCAGAGCTGTCACCTGAGTCCCACGAAAGGCCAGAGCCGTCACCTGAGTTCCTCAAAGGACAAGATTTACCACCTGAGTTTCAGGAAGGGCTGCCAGAGTCGTGTGACGTGCTAGAGACTCGTGACTTCCCAGTACCGCCAGAGCCGTGTGACGCCCCAAAGCCTCCTAACCCACTGGGGTTATATGAACTGCCAGTGCTCCTTGAACCTAAGCCTCCTGACCCACTGGGGTTATATGAACTGCCAGTGCTCCTTGAACCTAAGCCTCCTGACCCACTGGGGTTATATGAACTGCCAGTGCCCCTTGAACCATAGCCTCCTGACCCACTGGGGTTATATGAACTGCCAGTGCTTCTTGAACCTAAGCCTCCTGCCCCACTGGGGTTATATGAACTGCCAGTGCTCCTTGAACCTAAGCCTCCTGACCCACTGGAGTTAAATGAACTGCCAGTATCTCCTGAACCTAAGCCTCCTGATCCACTGGAGTTTAATGAACTGCCAGTATCTCCTGAACCCAAGCCTCCTGACCCACTGGAGTTTAATGAACTGCCAGAGTTCCCTGAACCCAAGCCTCCAGACCCACTGGGGTTAAATCAACTGCCTGTATCTCCTGAATCCAAGCCTCCAGACCCACTGGGGTTATCTGAAACATCAGTGCCCCCTGAACCAAAGCCTCCTGACCCATGGGGGGTATATGAACTGCCTGTGCCTGCTGAACTTAAGCCCCCAGACCAACGTCAGCCCCATGCTCCAGGCCCTCAGCAGCGTCACTCTTCAGGCCTCACGCAGCTCCAACTCCATGCTCCAGGCCCTCCGCAGCTCTACGCTCCAGGCCCTCCGCAGCTCCACGCTCCAGGCCCTCCGCAGCTCCACTCTCCGGGCCTTCCCCAGCTCCACGCTCCAGGCCCTCCGCAGCTCCACTTTCCGGGCCTTCCCCAGCCCCACGCTCCAGGCCCTCCACAGCTCCACTCTCCGGGCCTTCCCCAGCTCCACGCTCCAGGCCCTCCGCAGATCCACTCTCCGGGCCTTCTGCTGCTTCATGCTTCAGACACCCCTCAGCTGCAGGGTCCTGGCCCTCCATCCCTCCCCCTGTTCCGCCTCCGCTCCACCTCCCGCCTGAACTATGGTAGGAGCGTCTGGAAGCCACTCCTTTGAGGGGGGGTTCTGTCACGATCACCAGTGATCATCTCTCCATTGAGCGCTGGTTTACATGCACAAACACCCATGGACTACAAATCCACCATTATATGAACTACAACTCCATACATGCACTCCAATCACACACACATGTTACTCATCTCCACTGATTGCACACACACCACTGGAGGCTTGTCAAGACTGATTGCACTCAACATATAAGCAGCACACACACTCATTTCAGTGCCGAGTCTTGTCATCTGTTACCAGTGTCAATTCAAAGCAGTTCCTTGTCTTGTTTTTGCCGTGTTTAGACCCTTGCCTTGTTTACCTGTTTCTCCCTGTTTTCTGCCATCCTTGTGACCATCTGCCTGCTAAATTGACTACGATTCTGGATTATCCTCATACATCTGTTTGCTCCTGTACTGATCATTGCTTGCCTGACCATTCCTTTAAATAAACCTGCATTTGGATCCGCATCCTGTTGTCTGCATCCTATCCGTGGTTACACTCGTTTTAACTGTCACTGACAGAGATAGAAACATCGAGTGTTGTCTAGTATTAAAAAAAAAAACTTCTTATTTATTATAATTCATATCGTGAAATATGTGAAGTAGCCTGAAAGTTTAAAAATATATATTTATATGTATGTCATTTAATTAGAAAAGTGGCAGTTTATTTATTTAATACATGGAAACAAAAAATGCACTTGAATATAGAAAGTGGTTTTTACCACAGTAAACAGGTGAGTTGAGCCTATTTGGCTTATTTAGAACTCAAATGGCTATGCCTGTCTATGTAATACAGTGGAATACTAGTATACAACCCATATTAAACAAACATTTTTAGTGTATCACTATTAAATTACTAAATTATTAAATTATTACTAAATTACTAAATTATTAAATTATTATTTTTTTGTTTTTTTAATTTATTTATTTTTTACCTTTTAAGGAGCTGAGCCCCCTAAAATGAAAATCCTAAAATTGCCCCTGGTGTACATTATCTCTTACTTATTACAGCAATGGGAATCAATGGCAGATTGTAAAAGAGTTCTAAGGAACTTTAATTTGCTCTTTGAGTTAAAATAAATTTCATTCTATAAAATTTGAAGGTTATTAGAGATTAGACTGTATGGTTATTGAAATCTAAATGTATAGCTTATACATTTAATAAACTAATTCACGAAATTCTGGTGTGCCAAGACTTGCAATTTCAGAACAATATATATAACAATAGTTATTTGCTTGGTTTGATGTGATGCAAGCTAATTGGTAGACATGTTCAGATGACATTCTCCAGTGAAAATTCATATTTGGGTCAAAATTTCAAGACATAAAATATTAAATCACAGTATCCACACCGATGCTGTGTTTGTAAATCACTAGAATTGCACATTTCAGAGATGGCCACAAGAAGGCAAAACCTACAGACAGCAGCTATAATATAAAATGTTTATTAAACAATTTATTCATGTGATGGCAAAGGTGAAGTTTCCACATCATTACTTCAGTCTTAAGTATCACATGGTCTTTCAGAAATCCCTCTAATATGATTATTTGGTGCTCAATAAATATTTTATTTTATTATCAATGTTGAAACCATTTGTACTGCTTAATATTCTATCAAATAAACAACATTTGTTTGTCGTGCAGTTATGTTGCTTATAATTGAAATGGGTAAATCTTATATACTTGATTAAAATATATGTAATTATTTAAATAATTGTGTAATATTACACTGTAAAAATGCAGGGTTCCACACAATTCATTCAGGTTGTCCCATCACAGATCAATTAATTTAACTTAACAAATTGAAATGGATTGAACATAAAACAATTAAGTTGTTCTTTAAAAAACACTCTAGAATTATGTTGTTTAAGCTAATTTTAAATAAGTAGTTTGAACAAGCAGCAAAATAATTTTTGAAGTGTTGTCATTTTCATAGCATTTTGTAGTAGTCAATTTAATGCATCCTTATCGAATGCAGTCATACTGTATAACCATTATAAATACTCTTGTATTATTTTGTTTTATTGTTATTATTAATATTTTATCCATTATAATAGATATGTCGTCACAATAGTAAGTTCAGGATTCAGAGTCAATTTTTATTAACATTAGTGATAGTCTGGCCAAATAATGACAGTTGAAAAAAAAGTGAAATCTTTCTCTTCTTGTGTCTGTTTCTTCAGAAGTGGCCGTGTCCTCTGTGCTGTGTCTGTCATCAGTCAGAGAGCTCCCGGTGCAGGTGTGTGATTTGTATCAGAAGGGATTCGTTCTGGCTGCTGTCCATCCCTTTGTTCACTCCTGCGGCCCTGCTAATGCTAACCTACAGAAGCAGCTACACCGAGCCGTGCTCATCAGACAAACACACAGGTAAACTACACAACCTCAGCACACTTCAGCATACTGCACTCATCATTTAACAGGTGAAACAGATTGTAAAAATGGACAGAAGCAACATGTATAACATGCTGAAGTTTTGTTTCATGAGAATCATTCATTCATTCATTCATTTTTTTTTCGGCTTAGTCCCTTTATTAATCAGGAGTCACCACAGCTTATCCAGCATATGTTTTACACAGCGAATACCCTTCCAGCTGCAACCCATCACTGGGAAACACCCATACACACTCATTCACACATACACCATAGACAATTTCAACATAGGCTCATTCTGAAAACGTAGCCCTACTATATATACGTTTCTGGAGATCACGAATTATGTAGCCAGAAGTACATATGGCTGCATTTCATTTTTAAAACGAATGCTACAGGGCAGTATGAAGCCATTCCTTTTCATGCTTACCAGCTGACCGCCTACCTTGGTATGGACGGCTTTCCTGCTGTTACCAGTTTGTCCCATTAGCTTGCCATGTATGTCGGCGAATCTGAGACGCAGAGAGCAGTTGACCACGAAGACGGGGTTCGCGTCCGGTAAATAACGATTCTAGAAAGCGGGTAAGACAAAAACCTAATCCAAAAAATAAAATAAACAAATAAATAACAGGGTGAGAATGTGGTAAAATCTGAAAAGGTGGTAAAAATCAGGCGAGGGCTTTTCTTTTTCTGGATTGCTTTTGAAAATTGTTGGTTGGGTTTAGGGAAGTGGGTGGGTGGATCAATCAAAACAATTGGTTTGGTTTAGGGAAGGAGAAGGGTGGGTCAATCGATTGGTCAGTTAGTCAGTCATTCAGTCAGTCAAACAGTCAATCGTTGCCCTCTGGTGGGCCCTCTGGTGGGTTTATGAGAGAACAGCAGGTGCGAATGTCACTTGCGAGAGAAATTTGAGATCTCAAGAATCATACATAGTGGCCTCTGGTGGATTCGCGAAAACAAAAACTGCAAAAAAAACGTATCTCCTGGGACGTATTTGGTGGCCTCCAGAAATGTACGTAGAGGTACATTTTCAGAATGAGTCTGGGTTAGACAATTTAGCTAACCCAATTCACCTGTAGCAAATGTCTCCGAAGCACCCAGAGGTAACCCACACGAACATGCAAACTTCACACAGAAATGCCACCTGGCCTAGCCGGGACTCGAACCAGTGACCTACTTGCTGATGGCTGCTGTAATATAATTTTTCTATCAGAGAAGTTTTAATGGTAAAGTCTACCCATGCACATGACTATGGTTTTAATATGGTTAACAATTTGTTAACTCACTTGTCTTCAAAAAGTAGTCATAAATTGAATGTTTTTGGTCATCAACCATGATGCTGAGGTGACCAAGGACACAAAACTCAACCATTATACACTCTAAGAAATAAAGGTACAAGAGCTGTCACTGGGGCAGTACCTTTTTAAAAGATATATGCAGGCAGTGCAGAATTATTAGGCAAATGAGTATTTTGACCACATCATCCTCTTTATGCATGTTGTCTTACTCCAAGCTGTATAGGGTCGAAAGCCTACTACCAATTAAGCATATTAGGTGATGTGCATCTCTGTAATGAGAAGGGGTGTGGTCTAATGACATCAACACCCTATATCAGGTGTGCATAATTATTAGGCAACTTCCTTTCCTTTGGCAAAATGGGTCAAAAGAAGGACTTGACAGGCTCCGAAAAGTCAAAAATAGTGAGATATCTTGCAGAGGGATGCAGCACTCTTAAAATTGCCAAGCTTCTGAAGCGTGATCATCGAACAATCAAGCGTTTCATTCAAAATAATCAACAGGGTCGCAAGCATGTGGAAAAACCAAACCAAAAACCAAGGCGCAAAATAACTGCCCATGAACTGAGAAAAGTCAAGCGTGCAGCTGCCAAGATGTCACTTGCCACTAGTTTTGTCATATTTCAGAGCTGCAACATCACCCAAAAGCACAAGGTGTGCAATACTCAGAGACATGGCCAAGGTAAGAAAGGCTGAAAAACGACCACCACTAAACAAGAAACACAATCTGAAACATCAAGACTGGGCCAAGAAATATCTCAAGACTGATTTTTCTAAGGTTTTATGGACTGATGAAATGAGAGTGAGTCTTGATGGGCCCGTGGCTGGATCGATAAAGGGCAGAGAGCTCCAGTCCGACTCAGAAGCCAGCAAGGTGGAGGTGGAGTACTGGTTTGGGCTGGTATCATCAAAGATGAGCTTGTGGGGCCTTTTCGGGTTGAGGATAGAGTCAAGCTCAACTCCCAGTCCTACTGCCAGTTTCTGGAAGACACCTTCAAGCAGTGGTACAGGAAGAAGTCTGCATCCTTCAAGAAAAACATGATTTCCATGCAGGACAATGCTCCATTACACGTGTCCAAGTACTCCACAGCGTGGCTGGCAAGAAAAGGTTTAAAAAAAGAAAAACTAATGACATGGCGTCCTTGTTCACCTGATCTGAACCCCATAGAGAACTTGTGGTCCATCATCAAATGTGAGATTTACAAGGAGGGAAAACAGTACACCTCTCTGAACAGTGTCTGGGAGTCTGTAGTTGCTGCTGCACGCAATGTTGATGGATTCTGTCAGTGTTTTGATCTGATCACCATGGATGGCAGGCTTTTGAGTGTCCTTGCAAAGAAAGGTGGCTATATTGGTCACTAATTAGTTTTTTTGTTTTTGAATGTCAGAAATGTATATTTGTGAATGTTGAGATGTTTTATTGGTTTCACTGGTGAAAATAAATAATTGAAATGGGTATATATTTGTTTTTTGTTAAGTTGCCTAATAATTATGCACACTAATAGTCACCTGCAAACACAGATATCCTCCTAAAATAGCTAAAACTAAAAACAAACTAAAAGCTACTTCCAAAAATATACAGCTTTGATATTAATGAGTTTTTTGGGTTCATTGAGAACATGGTTGTTGTTCAATAATAAAATTAATCCTCAAAAATACAACTTACTTAATAATTCTGCACTCGCTGTGTGTGTGTGTTTGTGTGTGTGTGTGTGTGTGTGTGTGTGTGTGTGTGTGTGTGTGTGTGTGTGTGTGTGTGTGTGTGTGTGTGTGTGTGTGTGTGTGTGTGTGTGTGTGTATATATATTTGTACCCAAATAGTCCACAGTAGTACCTAAAAGGTGCATATTAGTACCTAAATGTACCTAAAAAGTAAGTTTGAGGTACCATTATGGACCCTTCAGGTACAAATATGTACCCTTTAAAAAAGGTAATTCCCCTGTGAAAGTTCTTGTAACTTTATTTCTGGAAGTGTATCAACCCACCATCAAACACAATTTTACTATTTCCTGTTTGGCATACATCAGGGTATATAGAGTGAAATTAACTACCCATTAGAACCTTTTTTAAGACTCATTTCATAAAACCTTAAAGACTCATTTTAGGACATTAAAGCCCCTTTAGGTTTCATCCGGTAACATTCGCAACATTTTAAGTTTAACTGCATATTTACTAAATACTGATTGTAAGTAAGCACAACTAAACGGTCTTAGCTTTTGATAACATCTTTTCTGTGCAGTTAATTCTGAAGGGTGGGAATGAAGAACAAGTCAATTATTTACCTGACAACCTCTATCAACCTCTATGGTCGGGGTAAAGTAACTAGCAGTGTGCAAATCTCACAATCAATCCCTCCAATCAGAAACAAGCTAGAGTACACTACAATCTTTTTCAAAATACAAGGAATATCTTTACATGATCTCATTGGGTTATGCACCACTTCATTAAAATGTGATTAAAGAATGTACTTAAATAATATATTAAGTCAAATCTATACTTTAATTAACTAAAATCTAGTTACCACTGAATTAGTTATATTCTCAAAAAAAATGTAAATGCATATTATGTTTCTAAATTTAAACTGTTAAAATGTTTTACAATTTACAGTAGTTTTTGCTGTATTTCTGATAAATAAATGCAGGCCTTCCCAAATCATATTTTATATTCCTTCTAGTTTAGTCATGACACAATTCTTTTGTATTTCATTGCATTGTGTTCAGTGTTTCATTGCATTGCATTGTGTTCAGTATGCACTGTTTAGAAATGGCAGTAAAGATGCTTTGTAATTGAAGTATTTTATACATTTGTACATAAGCACATAATGTTGATGCAGCATCATGCAAACTATAAACCACACAATACATTATATTCATAATATCATAATACATTACCCTGCCAAGTTTCCATTTGTTTCAATCCATGCATATTTAAATAAAAAACAAAGTTTTTGCAATCGTATACTGTACAGCTCCTGCTTCAGTTTTTCACTATAAAAAATGGTCTAATAATGTTGGGGATATTAAAAGATACAATTCAGCTCATACAGTTTATTAATGATGCGTACAATATACAGGCACATTTTGGACACACTGTCATTAAAGCCATATTAAGAATTTTCTTTGTAAGGGTTTTCTATAGGTAAAAGCTTATTGGGCAATTTATCATGTTGTTTTCATATTCTTACTGAATCTGTTCCCTTTAATATATCATTCACAGATTTCAAGGAGGTGTACTGAATGTGATAGTTTAATATTTTAATATAATTACTGCATTAGTGGTTAGTACAAACTAGATATGTTGGAATATTGGAAAATCTGATATTGCGATATTTTATTTTTCTGTGATTAATATTGCAATATGAATACCGTTTCACAACATGGTTTGAGGGGCAGCGCAGTGGCGCAGTAGGTAGTGCTGTTGCCTCACAGCAAGAACGTTGCTGGGTCGCAGGTTCGAACCTCGGCTGGGCTGGGTCAGTTGGCGTTTCTGTGTGGAGTTTGCATGTTCTCCCTGCGTTTGCGTGGGTTTCCTCCGGGTGCTCCGGTTTCCCCCACAGTCCAAAGACATGCGGTACAGGTGAATTGGGTAAGCTAAATTGTCCATAGTGTATGAGTGTGAATGTGTGTGTGGAAGTTCCCAGAGATGGGTTGCGGCTGGAAGTGAAATGAATGAATGAACATGGTTTGAATAGCACTATATATCTGTGGATTCTAACTGTATTCAGGTACAGAAATTCAATAATCACAATGCTTTTCTTGTTTTGCTTTCTTTTGTTTTTAGTACAAATATTAAAAAATTCTTAGATCAAATAACTATATTGTTTAGTTTTTAACTTCAGAAGAAATAGGTCAAAATTAAGAGTTAGTCAGTGGGGTAAGTAAAATAATCTTGATTTCGCTTTGAAATATAGATATTTGGACTAGAATACCATGTGAAAAAGTGAGACAAAACAGTAATTAAATACGTTTCTGTAGCTCCTGGTCAACTATAATTCAGAATAAAAATGGCATATCTTGCGATGTGACTACTGAAGATGTGCACATTGCGATATTGATGCTGAAACAATATATTGTGCAGCCCTAGTACAAACATAGTACAAATGAATTGTTGTCAGTGGAAAAAACTGAAAAGTGTTTAGTCCTCCATGTGGGTGTTTCTATGAGAGTATGAAAAATATGACGTTATACATATGATGGGAAAAGGTTGTTTCAAAGAAAGTCTGATTTACTATGCTATTTGATGAAAAATTAATAGAGCAAAGATTTTTTTTCTTTGGAATAAGGTTTTTTAGATGAATGATTTACAATAAGACCAAGGCTGTGCATTAACCTGTTAACCTCTCTCTTTGCACTTTATTTTTTATTTTTTCATTCGATATCGTTCGAAAAAGTAAATGCTTAAACATCTGCATATACTACAAACGCTTTTGCTTTTTCTTTATTATTAGCTAGGTGACTTACTCTGCTATGGAATTAAGTTTCTCTTTCATCATTTGATGAGTGGCTGCAAGATGTAATGAGCTTTATTCATCTGGAAAAACATCAGGTATATGATGAAGGGTAACACTAGTCTATTTGGAGAGATCTGTCAGCATTCATCTTTTTATTTTAAATAATTTAGTACTTCTTCTATAATGTGTCAATCTAAGCATTAAGATTTCATTATGTGTGTGTGTGAAAACTCATGTATGTGTCTTTATACTTGTAAGAATTTGATGTTGAAATGTGTGTATACACTTGATATCTTTTATGTCTAAAATTTAAATGATTTAGCATTTATTCATTATTATCCAGGCTTAACATAAGGCTCTGTATAACAGTACATTTGTGTAACAACAACAAAATATTTGTAAAACCATTTTGAAATTTGGAATTTGAATTTTATGCTTTAGTGACAAAAAAAAAATCTCATACACTATAAAAAAAATGCAGGGTCCCACACAATTCATTCATGTTGTCCCAACAAGAAATATTGGGCTTTATTAGAAAATATTCTTGAAGATTAGACTGAGTGAGTCATTTATTTTTTTTTCCCCCACTTGGCACATAACTGTAAACTGAATAGTGATTGTTCATACCATTTATGTTTGTAGCTACATGTTTTTATTATCCATGACTGACTTATAACGTTATATGGCACAAAATAATTGAAGACCGTTCAGAAATGTGTTGCTCTTTTTTGCGCTATCACCGTTTAATGACGTATGTTCTGGGAAAACTGAAATTGGTAGATGTCGGTCACGGTAGCTTTTTTTCCCTGGTATTGTTTATTTACAAATTAACCTGACAATGGTCACCTCAGGTACACCTCAGGTGCTTTATTCAGTGTTAAATGCTAACGATTTGATTTTGAATGCCAATTTACATCACATTTATTGCCATACTACTGAAAGCAGCAGCAGATACTTTTACCTCAGATTACCTCAGGTCTTGAAAATAAAATAAATCGTTTGAAATTGAACTTTAGAACTGTGACTCAGTGTAAACCAACACATGTCAGTGACTCATTATGTACATTTAATAATGTTAAAAAAAGTCATTATTATGTAATAATTAGATTATAAACCTTACCATTTCGTTGGAGTGCAGTGAGTGCATTATTCTGTGTTTCTGAATGGCTGTATTTAAATCACTGCAAATCTCGTGACATAGCATGTTGTTGGGACACAGGAATACAATGTAACCTGCTCAACTAATGTTTACGTTTGTAATGTTAATGTTATTTGCTAATTAATAGTGGGCATAGATTTTTTTTTTCAATCTAGATTAATCTCACTGTAATCTTGAAATTAATCTAGATTAATCTAGATTAAAATGGTTCATTTGAATTCTGCCGAAGGCATTCAGAAAATGTGTGCTACCCAAATAATGACTAAATGTAAGTCTTTGACAACGGGTTTCTCAAGCCAGGTGCCGCATTAGACTCCATCGGGGGCTCATCTCCAAAATGCATCACAAACTGCTTGAGAAACTGTTCTACTATGATAATTGGTGATGAAAATAAATTATGTTCAATAAGATGTACTTGTGTTTACTAACTGTTTATTCAGTTAAACATGAATATTGAACTACAGGCCTACATAAGCTCGAAACAGCGACTATTGATTACTTTAATCCGACTTAAATCAAAACTGAACTAAACAGAAATGGAATTAAGACATGGATATGCATATATTAATGGCATTATTGAAGTAAACACCGCAATTAAACTATTACCGTCATGTAGGACTTTTCGCCATATTTTCTGACAGTAAAGGACCGCACACACACACACACACACCGCGTTATGCGGAAGTTTTTTTCTTTCCATTTGGCATGTGTTATTAAATTCCACAACACTCTCACCAGTCCTTACTTCTTATTTGCGTCTAATACCCCAGTTTGTCCCAGGGGCATGAATGAAATGTTCATGAGTGAATGTGAAAACTGCCGAACTGCAGTTAAAGTCACCCAAAATTACAGGAAACTCTTACATGAAAGCACTTTACGTAAACACCTTAATTATATTATTGTCTATTAAGGCAAATAACTAGATTACAGATGTCCATGTAAGTGTAGTCAGTATTGTCTTCAAAGTAAGTAAGAGATTCAGAAGGACATCCTGCTGATTTGACTCAGAAGGCCACTTTTTTTGTCAGGTAAAAACCACTCGTTCCATTTTATCTGTATATGTTTTACTCGAATGCATTAACACTACAGGTGCCTGATAGTTAGATGTGGAGCTAACATTAAATATCTGCAAACATATTATTATGCTTTAGAAGAGTCAAAAGCTTACATACAGCATATTTAAGTAGTAAAATTAAAACTTCTATATAGTTTTCTCTCTCTCTCTCTCTCTCTCTCTCTCTCTCTCTCTCTCTCTCTCTCTCTCTTTCTTTAGCAATAATGTGCTGAATATTTATTTTTTGAAAAGTATAAATCCTGACAATTTAGGTTTGGATAGCTCATTTTCACATCTATGTTTTATGTATACTTAAGTAATAGATGTATTTTGTTTGCTTTTCCTGCAGTAGTTCTGACAGTGGTCTGCTGAACTGGGTTGATCCTCATCTGTCGACAGACGTGTGTTACCTCGGTCACCAGGACCCCGACTCAGACGTCATACAGGGCTACGTAAAAAAGGTTAACCATCCTTAATAACTGCATTTGTTTTTATTCAAACTGAGAGCAGCGGGTCAATGTATTTTTTCATTTACTTACTAAACTTTAGTACCACCCTTAATGTCATCACACCATTAAAGATGGCACCAAAAACCCACTTACTTCAAACTCTCTCTATCTTTGTCTTACAATACGGCTGTAGAACCGAAAACATAAGCTGACAGGCTGCTCCATAGACACTGACACCCCACATTCATCTGCTGTTCCATTAGTCGTCACCCTCTCGCCTTTTCAGTAATTGCATTTATCTGAAGATAAGCAGTGTTTGACTGAGTGTGCGTGTGTGTGTAAGGAAGTGTTTGAGCCGTGTGACATTTACTGATGATTTAGACGTATGCGTGTGTGTGGCGTGACAGCACAATGATTGGAAAATATGGTTTTCATTAGCGTCTCCTGTCACAGCTCCGCAGAGTTTATTTTAAAAGCATCTGCAGCAAAACGCAAGACCTTCTTTCTCCAAAGACACTGTAAAATTATTCACATTACACCAGAATACATTATCTTTGACTGTAAGCTTAAGTGTACACTTGGGACAGTTGTCATGATAATCAGTGGTAGTGTTGAAAATCCAGAGCTGGGGAGTAATGGATTATATATAAGCTGGATTGTGTAATCAGATTCCAAATACTAATCAGTAATCATTATTTATTATTTACACAATGGCAGTAAGTTGATCACAATGAATGGATTGTCCTAATTTTTCCGATTTTTTCATAATTCTTTTGTGATTTTTTGTGATTTTTAAACATTTGCAAATTGCCGTTTTTCATAAGAATTATGTACATTTTTTTGTTTGTAGGATAAAGTATTTAATATATCGATGATATTGCTGTCATTTTTATGTTGCTGTTTTCTAAGTTTATTTTATTTGAAGTAAATGTTTTGAAATCATAAGGTTTAGTTTTTTTCAGTGTTTCTCTTAGCAATCATAATAATATTAATGTTAGTCAGGGCTTAATTTGTGCTGGAACACACAGGATCCGGCACCTCTCAAATCTGATCTGGCACCTGATTTTACCGATCCCCCTCCTCAACCACCCTCCACCTCCGTCCTCTGTTCACTTTCACTTTCTTCCGCGACTCTCTAACCCTCTTCACTTTTGTCTGCGACAACCCCCCGCTCTTCACTTTCGTTCTTTGTTTGCGACACCCCTCCGCCATCCAACACCCCATCCCCGGGTAACATGCCAGATCCATTACCCCAATCTGTTCCGGGACATTACAATCCGCAAATTAAGCACTGGTGTTAGTATTTTAAAGTATTAAATATCAATACATTGCACAATAATCTAACGTTAATGTATGCGATTAATCTGAAAATTTGTAACACTTTACTTGAAGGGGTGTTCACAAAAATGTCATTAAACCTTTATAATTATGACAAGACTCATGGATCTATGCTGGCGCCGACGAAGATGGCCACCTCCGTGTCATGCTCTGCAGTTGTCTTTGTGTTTTTGTTAGTTCGTCCTGTCTTCAGTCATATTTCTACAATTAGTTTCACCAAAGACGAATTGTTGGACATTCGGACGCATACACCACCAAATATTTTTCCAGACTTGGATTTATGTGATGTTTTGTTGGACATTGTAGTTGGCGGAGCCGCGCTGCTGCTCAAACGCTTTCAGGCGCGCAGACGAGGGAGGCATACAGGTGCGTTGGTAAAACTCAGACAGCCCGGGTTTCAAACCGCGTTGCCTAGCATCCATCTGGGAAATCTCCGCTCTCTACCCAACAAAATAGACGAACTCATTTTGCTCTCCCAGACAAACAGGGATTTTTCGCATTCAGCTGCTCTGTGTTTCACGGAAACCTGGCTGAACGCCACCATACCGGACAACGCGCTTCACCTACCGGGCTATCAGCTGTTCAGAGCGGATCGCGACGAAGAATCGACGCGGAAATCGGTGCTGGCCCACCTGAAGGACATCACTGAACCATCACTGGACTCTCTTCAGTTTGCCTACAGAGCAAACAGGTCTGTGGATGATGCAGTCAATATGGGACTGCATTATGTTCTGCAACACCTAGACAGACCAGGGACCTATGTGAGAATCTTGTTTGTTGACTTCATCTCGGCTTTTAACACTATCATCCCAAAACTTCTCCTGCCCAAATTAACTGAGCTCTCCGTGCCCACCCCAGGGGTGTGTCCTCTCCCCACTGCTCTTCTTCCTGTACACGAATGACTGCACTTCAAAAGACTCCTCTGTCAAGCTCCTAAAGTTTGCAGACGAAACCACATTTATCGGCCTCATTCAGGACGGTGACAAGTCTGCTTACAGACAGGAGGTTAAGGAGTTGACTGTCTGGTGCAGTCACAACAACCTGGAGCTGAACATGCTCAAAACAGTGGAGATGTTCTCTCACTGCTCTCCCCCCACTGAGCATCATGGACAGCATTGTGGCAGCAGTGGAGTCATTCAGGTTCCTGGGCACCACCATCTCTCAGGACCTGAAGTGGGACACTCACATTGACTCCATTGTCAAAAAAGCTCAACAGAGGCTGTACTTTGTTCATCAGCTGAGGAAGTTCAACCTCCTGAAGGAGCTGCTGAAACAGTTCTACACCTCCATCATTGAATTAGTCATCTGCACATCAATAACTGTCTGGTTTAGCTCAGCTAAATCCAACCACCAAAGACTATGTTGAATAGTTCGGACTGCCGAGCGAATCATTGGTACAACCCTCCCTACTCTCCAAGAACTGTACTTATCCAGAGCGGACAGAAGGGCTGCCAAAATCACTCTGGACCGCTCACACCCAGCACACTGCCTCTTTGAACTTTTACCTTCTGGTCGACGCTACAGAGCACTGCGCACCAGAACAGCCCGACACAGAAACAGTTTCTTTCCTCAGGCAATCCATCTCATGAACACTTGATGATAATAATTGTGGAACCAACATCACTACTTGCTATACACTTTTTATACACACATACACTTATTTACCAACACACTTTACATGCCAATTTGCACATAACAGCTGCACATATTATGCTGTATATAGTAATATAGCTGTACATACACTTATCAATTTGTATATTGCATTCACTACTTTTTAAAATATAATTATTATCTGTTTTTTAGTCCTGTCAGTAATTCTGTTGCACTGTAGAAGCTCTGTCACAAAAACAAATTCCTCGTATGTGTGAACATACCTGGCAATAAAGCTCTTTCTTATTCTGATTCTGATTCTGATGAGATTTTATGCATGTTTATAACAACTGTCATTAAGTGTCATTCGCTCAGATGACATTAGCTACATTTCCATCCACCTATTTTTTATACTTTATTTATATTAATCTTTTTTAAGGATGAAAAATAAAAATATACAAATAATAAATAAAAAATAAACCAAAAAAAAAAAAAAAATACAATAACACATCGGAACTTAAATGAACAGTTGACTGGTCACATATTTCTTTACAGGTCACATTAACAAATACATATAAAGATCAGTTTACACTGTGTAAAGGCATAAGTGCAATCCATATCTCCCAACATTGCAGGTATTTGTCCATTTGTAGTTTTAAAGAAAAAGTCATCCTCTCCATAATTTGAACATTAGATACGATATCTAACCATCCAGATTTTGTAGGGGGTTCGAGTTGTAGCTATTTTCGAGTTACAGTTTTCTTACTGGTTTCAATCCACCTATTTTTATGTGCATTTTGGATATGCACATAACAAAATCAGTTAATAGAAATGCCAAGATGCGCATAAATTTTGAAAATGCACATTAAGTTATGCACATAACTAAGTAAGAAACTTTTTATTCGATAAGAAAAAATGCGCATAAACTACGATGGAAACAAATTCCAGTATGCGCATTAAAAAAGGTTGTGTGATTTTGTTATAAGAAATCATATGATGATAAAATGTGTGTGAATAGACAAACCAGCATGCTGAGCACATTGTAAAACATCCGAAATGTAGTTTTGGTCATACTAAAACACCTTAAGCATTTCAGTATTGGTGTTATCATATTATTAATGACCTCCAGAATGTCAAGAGTGACTGTGCTCTGCATCTCATGGTTTTAAAGCCACCACACATTCATTGCATGCCGGCATTATCTTCTAAGGCGCAAGTCATTTATTAAATAAATAAACGATTCACGCAGCTTCTCCTAATGCAGCAAATTCCGTTTTTACTGTTGATATTTGGTGACAGATAATCAGGAAGTGACGATTTTGTTCTCTTTGACTCGGAAGGAAACACTGCTTTATTCACACATCTTTTATGCGATATTGCTGTTTTGCACATTAATTTAAGTTGCATTTTTGGATGGAAACAGCTAATGTTTGACATTGTTTGTTATGACAACTTGACAGTACCAAGACATCAAAACTTGTCATAAATCTGTCATAAACATGACATGAAATATGTCATGAATAGGCATGGGCTGGTATAAGATTCTGACGGTATGATAACCTTGGATAAAAATATCACGGTTTCACGGTATTGTGATTACTGTTCTAAAATAAGTTCTGTTTAAATGTCTGGGTAAAAAACAACACATTTTTTCCCCTTTGAAAACATTTTTTTTTCTTTAAAGATTGAAAATAGTTTGGAGCAGTAAACATGTCAGGCTAAATAATGAAAATAAATCATTGATTTCTGCTGTCTTCATTTGTTTCAAAAACACAGATTTCTTTACAATTTGGATATCTTTCTGTGAAAATCCTTTCTGCTGGAGATTCTGTTGTCCTAAAAAAATGTAAATAAAAAATCTTACACATACCTTAGGAACGGTGTTACAGAAAATTTCATCCCATGCCTAGTCATGAAGTTATAATAAATATGCCATGAATTTTATAACATCATTAATAATATTTATTTTCACCTCAACTACAGTGGTACAAGCTGAATTTGTCATTAAAATGTCATTGACAAAATTTAACGACGCTGTTAAAAATTATTTGATAGAGTAATGTCACTTTTAATGACACATTTTAATGACAAATACAACATTTCTGTTATGTTGTCTTGTTTATGTCAAGTTGTCATAACAAACAATGTGATCTTTGCATTTAAAATAACAACAGTTAACAACATTTGCAGTATGCATAAAATCTCATTCACATTCATGGCATGTGTCATGTCTTGATTATAAATGTTATTTATGAACACCTTACAAACACCCCTTCAAGTAAAGTGTTTCAAAAATGTTTAACTTATTAATATTTGTAACAATAACACAAATGAATTGTTTCATAACATTTGACCTCAACATTTTGCCATCATTGCAACCTTATCATTGTGTGATGACAGTACAGTGAACATCAGTAATATATTGGCTCAAGACACAACGCCTGGTTTCCTTACAAAAAGCGGCCAGATGGAAGTTTACATAAAACCAAATCAAAGTTGCGTAAACTAATTGTAGTGATGAACTGTCTTTCCACTGAAGCAAAACATTTTAAAGAAACATCTTCAGGCCAAACATGTTTTTAAAGAAGAGTGTCTTAGAGATGTCAGTGCTGAGAAAGTGTCAACCAACTGTGCATCCCAAAGTACACTGGATGGGTGCAGCCAACGCAAGTCTGTCAAAAATAAAATAATAAAAAAAAACTGCAAAGCTAACTGATTTCATCACTAAATGGATATCCACAGACTGCAGACCCACCAAAATTGTTCAGGAGCATACCTGTCACCATCGAGGGGTACTATTGATACAAGAATACATGAACTGAATGACACTGAAAAAGCTAAAACAGTGAGTCAGTTGGCAGAAGGCACTTTCATTGCACTTACTAGAGATCACTGGACATCAGTTTGGAACCAAAACTACCTCAGTGTAACAGCACTCCTCCTTTTCAATAACAACTGGCATCTGCACCAGTGGTGTAGTCGGGGCTATACGCACGTATACTCAGTATGCCTACTTTTTTTTCATGAGCTGTTTGGGTATTACGACTTCTGAGGATCAATAATTGCGTATACCCTCGGTATACTCACTTGTTTTTCTGATTAGACTTCCCTAATTTACGTGTATTCGCGTCCCCTTTAACTGTATACCAAATGTTTTTTTACTTTCATTTTATTTGTTGCAATCAGTGGATGTTTGTTTAATTTGCGGCATTCCTCGCCCCCTGATGACCGCAGCAGCTGTGAGAAAATTTCGGGAGTTTTTCGATAACTAAAGTCAACTAAATGATGTCTCGCTGAAACACTGAGGTAAAATTATTTTAAAAAAAGCATGGGCATCGCTTTAGCCCCCTATATTTCTATTCAGTCCCTCGAAATGTTTTGCGATTTCCTCATGAACTGTACACTACTAAATGATCACCTTAGTCCCCTTTAAATTTGATATGAAAACGGCGGCAGACTTCCGCTCCTCCGCTTTCAACTCGTTTTTCGTTTAATCAGCAAACCACAGCTTTGCAGAGTGAGATTGTTATAATATCTGCCTATTCGCAGTTCTTTGCTATAGAAACACTCACTTGTACCAATCGGGTTTCCCCATCTACTGTTTCCTTTTTGAAGCTGCATCACAGCGATTAGATCCTTGCGTGGAGACTGGATGTCTGTACCTGCCAGTGCATCGTGACGTCTCTGAGTGTGCAGCATTAATTCATGAGAAAGACTTGGTTCAAACCAATCAGCGTGCTCTATTGTGAATGAGGTGCAACTTCATTAATATGCATGATAGCTTCGAAGACTTTTACCTGTTACAGTGTTCAGACGGCAGAGAGACGCCATGTTGTGTTGCCAAAACAAGTAGAAGAACAAGAATTTGGAGACATGAGTCGTCAGTGTTTTGTTTATAAATGAGCTGCAATGAAGGTTTTGTTTTCATTTCTCGCTATGAGAGCACAGCTTGGCTCACATGTGGATTACAGTGCATGCGACACTCGACAGAAATGCATTTGTAAGGAACATGTTTTACCCGAAAAAAAAAAAAACTTGGTTCCAGTTTGTGTTGATTGTCCTGTTTCTACAGATTTGGTAAGTAAGCAATCAGTGGTCTTTGTTTGTTTATTCAGATGGCAAAGTTAGTTCGTATCGTCAGCAGTATTTTTTCAGTGTTTAAAGACAGACCTTAGTCAAAATTATTTGAACTGTTACTAAGTTTACAGTACGTTAATATCACTACAATATTATAGACTGAAAGATCCGCTGTAAATGCTGCTCTCAGAGTGTAAACATGTAAACACTGCAATCAAACTATTACCGTAGTGTAAAATTTTTGCCACATTTTGTGACAGGATAGTCTGTACAAACACGGCTTTCTGACGCTACCTACCGAGTGCATCCAAGTTACCGAGAAATGCGGAGGTTTTTTTTTTTCTCCCTTATGCCGTGCGGTATCAAATACTCCATTAAAACTACACTCTTCCAGCAGTTCCTCGCATTCAATATCTCGTTTGTCACAGGGGGCATGCAGGAAATGTTCCTGAATGAAAGTGAAAGTGCCAAACTGCAGTTAAAGTCAACAAATTAATAATTTGGCAAATAATTTGATTACTGATGTCCATGTAAACACAGTCACTGTCTTTCTCCCCTGCGTCTGTGTTTGTTTTGCCTCTGTGAAAATCAGTGTGTGCTCAAATGGAAACTCCCATTTTTATGCAAAATCTTCCCTCTTTCCCTCCCCCGACACTCCCACCTAAACAGAGCTGGACACACCCACTTTCTTGACTTTTTCCAAACTAGAGGTGTGAAAACACCCTGCTGAGACAGGGGGGTTTCGTGGCCCTTTAAAGGAGAGCAGCATTTACGGATCTTTCAGTCTAAAATATTGTACTATAATATTGCAGTGATATTAACATACTGTAAACTTAGTAACTAAATAGTTTTGACTATAGTATGTCTTTAAAAACTGAAAGAGCTCTGCTGACAATACGAACTAACTTTGCCATCTGAATGAACAAAGAACTGATTTTATCAACTCCGGATTTTATCATTTCCAGATGCGAAAAGCTCTCGGGTAAAAATGTTCCTTACAAATGCATCCTGTCGCATGTCGCGTGCACTGTAATCCACATGAGTCCAGCAGCGCTCTCACAACGGGAAAATGCAAACAAAACCTTCGTTGCAGCACATTAATAAAGACAGCGCACTAATAAATGCAACACTGACAACCCATGTCTCCAAATTCTTGTTCTTTCACTTGTTTTGGCAACACAGCGTGGCATCTCTCTGTCGTCTGAATACTGTAACAGGTCTCCGAAGCTATCATGCATATTAATGAAGTTGCAAGTCATACACAGAGCACACTGATTGGTTTGAACAAAGTCTTTCTCATGAATTAATGCTGCACCCTCAGAGACATCATGATGTACTCGCAGGTACAGACAGCCACTCTCCACGCTGGATTTACACGCAAGTATCTCATGGCCATGACGTAGCTTCAAAAATTCGTTTCAAACCGGAAGAACAAATTTGCTCAAAATAACGCAAAAACAACCAAATTTCACTTTTTTTGTGAAAAATATGTGTCCTAATAGTGTTTGTAGCAGCGTGGGACACATATATGACTGTCAACAGCTCAAAAAAATGTGTTTTGATGTTTCGTGACCCTTTAAAAAAATGCCATGGATTGACAGCCTTTATCCCAGAATATCCTACTTCAAAATAGTTCAAGATTATGCTACCTCTATTTATGACTAAATGTAATAAAAGTATTCTAAATGTAATGCAAAAGTAGTCAGATTACATTATCGAGAATGTGTAATCTAAGGGGCCGATCACACCAAACACACTTTTCCATTCTGAGGACGCGAGGCGCATTGCACTGCCTTTTTTGTTGACAAGTAAAAAAGAAGTGTGCTGTGCTTTTTATGTCGCCAGGCAACCACTGATATGATCACACTTTATTATGACCTTTAAGGAAAATTACCGGCAATGATCCGGAAAGCGATCATGTGTGAACAGGCCCTTTTTGAAATTACCGGTAAATTAGTTCCGACTTTTTTCTGGAAAGAGAAGTTGGAACATTACCGGTAATTTAATGGAATGCTGCTCTGTGCCAGAAAGAGCGCGTTTAGAATGCACTGAGGTAAGACTTCTACTCCAGCGCCAGCACACACACATAGTATGTACATCTTGACATGCAAAAGTTTTCCTCCATATGTTTTCATCAAAGTTGTTCATAACACTTATCTATCCACAGAATTTGTAATGTAGTCAAATGTGTAAACATTTATCTGCGGTTCACGCTTCTGCCTTTGGGTGTCTCTGGGACAAAGTAGGTGCATGAATGCTAAAGCTTTGAATAAAAGTAAAACAATCAACAAAAGCTGGACCCCTTCTATGTTTACAAATACAAACGCAGCCATTTATATGTCATTTCTGGTTAATGATGTCAGAATTTATGGTATTTTGGAATGGATGTGTGAATGGTCTCATTCATTCATTCATTCATTCAATCATTCATTCATTTTCCTTTGGCTTTAGTCCCTTATTTATCAGGGGAATGAACTGCCAACTATTCCAGGATATGTTTTACGCAGCGGATGCCCTTTCAGCCGCAACCCAGTACTGGGAAACATCCATACACTCTCTCATTTACACACACTCATACACTAACGGCCAATTTTGTTTACCCAATTCACCTATGGTGGATGTCTTTGCACTTTTGGGTGAAGCGGAGCATGCGAACATGGGGAGAACATGCAAACTCCACACAGAAATGCCAACTGGCCCAGCCGGGACTCAAACCAGTGACCTTCTTGCTGTGAGGCGACAGTCCTAACCACTAAGCCATCGTGCCGCCCCTTAGCAGAACCTGCAAAACAATAAAGAATGAACAGACAGAGCGCAATGGAAAAAACATGAGACAGATCACATAAGCAGCACACAAAATGCTTGCAGCCATTAGACAACCATTAAAAAAGGCACCTCTCATCACAAAAAGCTTGTTTGGTGTAATCGGCGCCTAAGAAATTATAAAACTGACTACAAATTCTGTCATGTAGTACAATACTGTTTACAATTCGTAAGTAATCTACCCAGCTTTGTCAATATCTTTCTACTACTCTTTGCATTGCAGGTGCAGGATTTGGCTGAGCAGGGTGATCTGTTTGTGGGGCTTCTGCCGCAACCTGGAGGTGGGCCATATTATGTTGGTCACTGCGAACCAGAAGAGCTTTCATCATTGCACTCAAGTCCATGTTCTGTACATTATAGCAGCAGACCTCAAACCATCAGCCCTGTGAGCCAACAGGATAGAGACCATGGAGATCATCGAAACCAAAATCACACAAACTCAGTGCCAGATTCCGATAGCCAACACAATGCAGACTTTCTGAACCACAGCCATCAAAAACAAAGCACAGAGAGCAGCCAGTGCTGGAATAATCAGAACCCTTTCACTGAGAACCATCAGCGTTCAGATTATCAATACTTAAATGCTGAAATTGATTGTACACAAGCTGAGGATTTCAAGAACTGTTTGTCATCAGATGAGTTTATTTTAAGCACTTGTGCACCAGAGCCGCATCAGAACCCGAGTGCTAGAATGCAGTCTGTCCTGGCCAGCTGTGACTTGGCAGAAAACCACAAAAGAGAGCACAGAGAGCAGGTCAAAAGCCAGGACAAACCCAGCAAGCAAACTGGAACCACCCAGATGATGAATCGTAAGTGTGAGGTTGATACAAATACATAGAAAATGACAGGTTTAGTGAACAAAATAAATAACAAGCACTTTCCATTCATAATTACTATCAAATAATTCTGACTGAAAATACAATTTACATCTTAGTAGAAATTATGTTATGGCAACAAAAATCTCATTATGGTCAGCGATATTAATTAAACTACTGTCAAAAGAGGCACTTTTGTTTTGTTTTGTTTTGTTTTGTTTTGTTTTGGTTTTGTTTTGTTTTGTTTTGTTTTGTTTTGTTTTGTTTTGTTTTCGATTGAAATTTTTATTTTTCAGAACAATAAGTTTAGATCTCTGAACCATTAGCTTATTGTTCACTTCAGAGTGGCATTTCTTATTGATTTAAGCAAATTGCAAATGCTTGTCTGTAGTTTGGACAAAAACTAATTGCATATGACTTGTTGATCAAAACTGATGAGTCAATTCTCATTTAAACTGTCAATCTCATGACGTCTAGGTACGTTTATACCATAAATATCTGATATTGACATTGTTTGTAATGTCTGCAATGCAATTTGCATTATCTATTTATCAATCAAGTTTGGTAATTTATATATATTTGTATATATACAGTTAAAGTCAGAATTATTAGCCCCCCTTTGATTTTTTCTTTCTTTTTTAAATAGTTCTCAAATGATGTCAAACAGAGCAAGGAAATTTTCACAGTATGTCTGATAATATTTTTTCTTCTGGAGAATCTTATTTGTTTTATTTTGGCTAGAATAAAAGCAGTTTTTAATTTTTTAAAAGCCATTTTAAGGTAAAAAATTATTAGCCACTTTAAGCTAAATTTATTTTCGATAGTCTACAGAACAAACTATTGTTATACAATAACTTGCCTAATTACCCTAACCTGCCTAGTTAACCTAATTAACCTAGTTAAGCCTTTAAATGTCACTTTAAGCTGTATAAAAGTGTCTTGAAAAATATCTAGTAAAATATTATTTACTGTCATCATGGCAAAGATAAAATAAATCATATAAATAAATCAATAAATATTAGAAATGAGTTATTAAAACTATAATGTTTAGAAATGTGTTGAAAAAAATCTTCTCTCCGTTAAACAGAAATTGGGGAAAAAAATAAACAGGGGAGCTAATAATTCAGGGGGGCTAAAAATTCTGACTTCAACTGTATATGTATATGTATATATATATATTTATAATTATATATATATAATTGAAACCCTGGGTTCGCGTGGGTTTCCTCCGGGTGCTCCGGTTTCCCCCACAGTCCAAAGACATGCAGTACAGGTGAATTGGGTAAGCTAAATTGTCCATAGTGTATGAGTGTGAATGTGTGTGTGGAAGTTCCCAGAGATGGGTTGCGGCTGGAAGGGCATTCGCTGCGTAAAATCGTGCTGGATAAGTTGGCGATTCATTCCGCTGTGGCGACCCCGCAAGGGACAAAGCCGACAAGAAAATGAATGAATGAATGAATGAATAATTGAAACCCAATCCAATACTTCTATAATACATAAAAAAAAAAAGAATAAAGAAGAGCGAAGAAACAGATCCATGATGTTCTTTATTTTTTATTTAATTCACCTTAACTTTAAACTTTGTTAACAAACAGAGCACTTCTGTGGGGTAGCTTGAACAATCAAGTAATAAATAACAAATTCTTCACTTTTGAACTTTAGTGCAGTAAATATTTAAAAAATCTAATGTAAAAACAAATAGCACCTCAATTTAAAATACCCGGCAGGCAATCCCAAGTTTACATATCTCACAGTTTGCAATGGCAATGTTGTCGTCATCAACTTTATAATACCTCCAGAGCACAGACATACTCACGCTTTCCGCTTCAAGCTGCTTTCGTGTTCTACCTTGCCGGCATTTAACCAATAGTGCAACAAAGTGTTGTCATGCCGCACACGTTGCTGTTTCTGTGTGAATATATATATATATATATATATATATATATATATATATATATATATATATATATATATATATATATATATATATATATATATATATTTATTTATTTGTGTATTTGTGGTAACATAAGAAATATGAAATATACAGTACAATACACTAATTGGACAAGCAAGATTGTATTTACTGTATAAATACAAACGTTTATTTTTTTTCTATGTACTGTTCACTCTTCTCAACAAATATGAGATTTTTAAACCTTAATTTCCATGGTTGACTGTCATGGTAAAAAAACAACTAATTATTTTGAGCAGTGTGGCTCACATGATGACAAATACAGTTTATGTTTTGATGGCCTTGGCCAAATTACTGACACAATAACTAGGTTTGAAGCATGAATGAAATGTTTTGGGTGAGTAAATACATTTTGCAGATGTGCAATAAAGATTTGAAGTTCCAGCAAACAGGTTTATGATTTGCACTTACAGTTTAGAGAATGTTAAGTCTGTTTTGAAAAATGTGTCAAAGCAATTGAGAAAAACTGTAATATAAGTGACTTTTATAAAGCATTTTGCACTTCCAGTTTCTGCCAATTTTTGCTTTTTTGTTGTTGAAAAATCTTGCAACACTGAGTCAGGACATATTTTTTTCCCTTTAATTTCTTGCACCACACATTGATTAGCTGTGCCTTTAACAAGTAGTTGTTCTGTTCAGTTCCACACACACTTTATAGAAGTTTGTACATGTGGTTGAAACTAGCTGTATTTTGGGCGTTAGATTTCTCTGTTGAATGCAGTTGTCTATAATTTAACAAATGATGTGTAAACAGAACAGGATTAATTGTTAAATCACATGTAAGTTTGAAATCAGATGTCTTATTTAATCACTGTATAAAATACTTCCCTTACATACTTACAACAAATTATTGCATGAGTAACTGCCTATTTATTAATTAGTTTATAATTTTACATATAATTCATAATAATGTCTATTTAATATGTAGTAAAAGACATGTCAGATAAAGACTGTATTTAAATATATCTCTGTATATATAGGTGTGCAGGTGTTTGCACTGTACAACCATACCATAGTCCTGTCAGGATCGCCAAAGTTCTTCTCTCTGAGGGTTCCACTGCAGGTGCACAGGGAGGCGGGGCTTGTCAGCTCACTGGACTCTCTTTGGCTGGATCACATGACGCAGCACTTCCGAAATGGTGCTCAACTCATCGACGGCTACTTTCATCTAGGAGATGATGCAGGTACTAGAGATGGTGTGATGTTTTTTGAAAGACTGAGAGGCAGTAGTTTTATTGAATGTAAAAACATCTGTTCAATCAATGTACTTTTAAAATGAAAATACAATTTAAAGCAGTTATAAAATAATAATTTTATTAATGCTTTTACCGAAATAACTCTTCCTTTTCTTTATTTTCAGCATCTTCTTCCACTGTGGATAGTGTTTTTATTTTCCAGAGTGCTTCAGATGGTGTTGGGCCTACCATTGTGTATGATGCCATTGTAGTGGAGCAATGGACTGTGATTGATGTAAGTCTGTAGTGATCGAGTTCACTGTCACGTTTACAAATTCTTCTTAAACACACTTTTATATGACTGCAGACATACAGTGGAGATCAAAATTAGAGAACAACTTAAACTTTCCATGATTTTGAGGTCACTGCACTATTTTAAGATTTGTAAAGAGACGTTTTTAAGCATATTTCTGCATATTGAAGCATATTCTGATGCACAGAATAAAAAAAGTTTCAGATTTATCACAGTTATTGGTTTTACTTTGACACCCTGTGATAATTTCCTTAATAATCTGACAAACCGTGTTTCACTTCAGCCTAACTTTCCTGTTTTTACTGACTTTGCAAGATTGTCAGCTGTTCTAACGTTAAAGAGACCTAGGGATGGCTAATGTGAAACTGATGTTTTGGCACAATGTCAAGATCCTAAAGCAGACCTATCTGCTCAGAAGCATGACTGGAAAGACGTATGTCACATGACGATTTAACGCATCAAGGCATTTAACAAGCATTTCGAGATGTGGCATAACTACCGAATCTGCATTTGATTGAACGTGTTCTATCCAAATCAGTCGCATATAGCCACAGGTGTCAAAGCCAGTTCCTGGATGGCCGCAGCTCTGCACAGTTTAGTTCCAACCCTAATTAAACACACCTGATCAAACTAATTGAGTTCTTCAGGCTTGTTTGAAACCTACAGGTAAGTGTGTTGAAGCAAGGTTGGAACTAAACTGTGCAGAGCTGCGGCCCTCCAGGAACTGGCTTCGACACCTCTGGCCTAATGGATAGTGCGCAGACATACAGTCCAATTGGGTGACCCATACTTGGAATTTGTGCTCTGTATTTAACCTATTCAAGTGTACACACAGCAGTGAACACACACAAACCGTAAATACACATAGAGTAATTAATATGCATGCCTTGATTGGTCACAACGTTTCTGAGTAAGATTACAAAGAGATTTTTTTCCATATTTTTAAGATTTTCTAAGCTTGTAAACTTACTCTGTATGTGTGACTCTTATTTTGAAAATGGGAGAGGCAGGAAGAGGTCTTTGAAACAAGCAGACATGTGTCTCATCTGTTCATAGCTTGTCAGAGTGCAAAATGAGGGATATACGGATTCAGGCCCGTAGCCAAGGGGGGTTTGGGTGGTTCGGAACACCCACCCCTCATAGACAAAGTATTTTTTATTTATACTATTTTGACTGCTACGCCATCATAAATTGCAAAAAATAACCCTATTTAGGACATAAAAAATGACCAATAAAAAGGTCTGAAGCACCAAAAGCGACCGATATTAAAATGAATTTGTATACTATTTTGGCTATTGTTGTTATCCATAAATTTTCAAATGTCTTTTTTTTTACAAGAGAGGCTAGAAAAATTGTGAATCTCTACGCTATTATTATTATTATAAATTATTTTTTTTTATAATTTTTATTTTAATTATTTTTATCAAATTATTTTTACCATTTTAATCAAATGGCCAAATTCTGACTGAGGAATGGCGAATGTGCTGGCCTGCTTGTTATTTGCCTAATAAATGACAATAGACTACAGTTTTTAATTTAAAACTTAAAAGATTACTTTTTTCCCTAATGATATATGATGTAATAAATTTGTATTTTAAAAATAGTTACTTTTTCATATTTATTTATTCTAAATCGTTAGGAAATATTTTTGGTACGTCAAAAAGTGTGGTTATGATGACCATCCGACAAGCTAATCCAGCTACAAATAGTTCTTAAAATGTCACTAAAATACAGTAATTAAATCTCATAATTAAATAGAAAATGAGGTGAATAACTGCAAAAATGTCCACTTTAGGAGAAAAAAGAATGACTTTTTTCACCAGGCTGACTACGGATCTGGGATTATACATTTATTCAGCACCACCCTGAAGAGACATAAGGTCTTTCGTAAGTTTAACATTATATTGTGAACTTTGCCACAGATGTTTTGTAATGAGGCAACAAACACATGTAAACTGCTTAGTATAAGTGTTTAATGCATCTTTAAGCATCATATCATACCACTCGCTATTTTTCGGGTGTGAAAGAATGCCCGCATACTTTATAAAACTCCCTTGTTTATTCAGAAGATATTAATTCCTGCCTGTGTTTTATGTAAATTTAACTCACAAAAGACAACTCTAAATACAGTACATCTCTGTCTGCCCCTTTTGTTGAGTATAATTATTTTATTTTAATAAAAATTTGGCCCATATTTTATTCAGAGCACATAACTCAAGAGCAGTAATGGAGTAGCAAACCTTGTAGACTACATTAGCTCACTCTCCTAATGTGAACCTCTTCTGCTCTTCAGTTAAACCATCAGTTCCAGCATCTATATTTTAAATATTTTTGGACAAATGACATGATTGTTTAGTATGTGTGTATTTTAGAGTATATCACAATGTGTGTGCCAGTGTGACAGTGACAGTGTGTGATTAAGTAAATGAGTGAGTGAGTGAGTGAGTGAGTGAGTGAGTGAGTGAGTGAGTGAGTGAGTGAGTGAGTGAGTGAGTAAGTGAGCGAGTGAGTGAGTGAGTGAGTGAGTGAGTATGAATAAATGTGAATGAGTAAGCAAGTGAAGAACTGTCACAATCAGAGCGTCAGAGCGGAAATTATTTATTTTCACGACGTTCCAAATATTGTCAAACCAAACAAAAGCTTTTTAATTCTAGGAGTAATTTATGAGGTCATACATGAGCATATAAAACCAGATCTACAGAATTTTTGCATGTACCTAAACAGGCTGTGAATTACAGGGGGGTGTGGTGGTTGACAAGCCTAATTAACGCTTTATACGCCCTGAAGGACTTCAAAACAAGATGCATGGGGGAGGTCAACCCTAATAGTGACAAATAGTTTTCTCTGATCTGGATCTTGAATAATAATAATAATAATTAAAATAATATAAATAATAATTTGACCACCCCTATGAGTGAATGCATGATCAAAAATCCATTCAACAGCCTGAAACTATCAAATCTAGAAGACTGATAGGCATCGTAAGTTTTCACAAGACACAAGACTTAGTGGTTAGCACTGTCACGTCACAGCAAGAAGTTGCTGGTTCGAGTCCCAGCTGGGTCAGTTGGCATTTCTGTGTAGAGTTTGCATGTTCTCCCCATGTTGGCGTGGGTTTCCTCCGGGTGCTCCTGTTTCCCCCACAGTCTAAACACATGCGCTATAGATGAATTGAATAAACTAAATTGGCCATAGTGTATGTGTGTGAATCAGTGTGTATGGATGTTTCCCAGTACTGGGTTGCAGCTGGAAGAGCATCCGCTGTGTAAAACATATGCTGGATAAGTTGGTGGTTCATTCTGCTGTGGCAACCTCTAATAAATAAAAAACTAAACTGAAGGAAAATGAATGAATGAATTTTCAATACTGAAAATTCACCAATGTATAATTCACACCCTGCCACATTCCGTACTATGTAGATATAATCGAAGAATTGAACATTTTGAATCAATGCACTCTGGCACCTTTAACTGTTTCTTTTTCAGGGCAATGCCTGAAACTGAGACGAGTGTCAAAATATTTCAAAGCCTCGACACATTTGTTTAGACTGTTTCAGTGTTTCACAAAGCCTCATTCTGCTCAGCACCACAGAGACCCTCTGACAGCAGGTTGCCCAGATGGAGGGCAAAAGGTATGAGCCTTTCAGCCATAGCAACCTGGTCGTTCCAAACCGGTGATTTCTACATAATGGACCCTTTTCCCATTTCCGGGATTCTCAATAGCGGAAGTCGTCATAGTTGTGTAAAATTAGAGTGCAGTGAATGGAAGAGAACAACAAATATATTTTTTTTAATCCTGTTTGCTGAAACAATAAAAGAAAAACTCCACGATGGTGTTATCAAGACTTTCAGAAAAAGGAATCAAAATGTGAGACTGATAACGGCAGCCAGCAGAGAGAATAACGTCAAATTTACTGTGTTGACTCATAGACATTGAGTTAGAAACACCTCACATAAGTGGTAAATAGTTTTTTGTAATTTGATGTGAAGATGATGTAATATACATACACTCACCGGCCACTTTATTAGGTACACTTTACAAGTACCAGGTTGGACCCCTTTTGCCTTCAGAACTGCCTTAATCCTTTCTGGCATAGACTACAAGGTACTGGAAATATTCTTCAGAGCTTTTGCTCCATATTAACATGATAGTTATCAACGCAGTTTGTTGCAGATTTGTCAGCTGCACATCTATCATGCAAATCTCCTGTTCCACATCCCAAAGGTTCTTATTGGATTGAGTTCTAGGGACTGTGGAGGCCATTTCAGTACAGTGAACTCTTTGTCATGTTCAAGAAACCAGTCTGAGATGATTTGTGCTATATGACATGGTGCGCTGCTGAAAGTAGCCATCAGAAGATGGGTACACTGTGGTCTTAAAGGGATGGACATGGTCAGCAACAATACTCAGGTAGGCTGTGGTGTTGACACAATGCTCAATTGGTACTAATGGGCCCAAAGTGTGCCAAGAAAATATCCCCCATACCACCACCACCAGCCTGAACCATTGATACAAGGCAGGATGGATCCATGCTTTCATGTTGTTGAAGCCAAATTCTGACCCTACCATTTAAATGTTGCAGCAGAAATCTCAAGTTTTTTCCAGACCAGGCAACGTATTTCCAATCTTTGCAATGAGCCTATGCAAATTGTAACCTAAGTTTCCTGTTCTTGGCTGACAGGAGTGGCACCTGGTGTGGTCTTCTGCTGCTGTAGCCCATCTGCCTCAGGGTTTGAGGTGTTGTGCATTCAGAAATGCCCTTCTGCATACCTCAGTTGTAGCGAGTGGTTATTAGAGTTACTGTTGCCTTTCTATCAGCTCGAACCAGTCTGGCCATTCTCCTCTGACCTCCTCTGAACAAGGCATTTGCGCCCACAGAACTGCCGCTGGATATTTTCTCTTTTCCAAACCATTCTCTGTAAACCCTGGAAATGGTTGTGCATGAAGATCAAAGTAGATCAGCAGTTTCTGAAATACTCAGACCAGCCTGTCTGGCACCAACAACCATGCCATGTTCAAACTTAAATCCCCTTTCCTTCCCATTCTGATGCTCGGTTTGTACTGCAGCAGATCGTCTTGACCATGTCTACATGCCTAAATGCATTGACTTGCTGCCATGTGATTGGCTGATTAGAAATTTGCTTTAACATGCAGTTGGACAGGTGATAAAGTGGCCAGTGAATGTAATGATAGTGGGTTGATAAAGTGACCGGTGAGTGTGAATACATATAAATTGTCATACTTTTGTTTAATCAAAATATTAAAAACTTTCAAGGATTTAAAATGCTGATGACCGTTAAACATGTCCTAACAGTCTTGTGAAAAGGGTCCATTGGATCTTTACAAAACGTCTTCACGTCCCCTAAAAATATTCTCAGTTCAATCAGCTCAACACTGCTGCTGGAATTTCTCTTCAGTTCAGCTCTGAACAGAATAAGGATCTGCATCTTAACAAACAGATTTTTAACGTTTAAGAGAATTTGGTCTAAAAGCAGACTCTGCAGTGACTAAACCTCTCATCAACAGAAAGAATCAAAAGACTAACCTTTGCTAAAGACAATGTGATCATAAATTGATCTCTAATTGTGATCTCCACTGTACAGTATGTGCTTTAACACATTCTGTTGTTTAACTGCCGCTTGTGTTTCGCAGGGTGTTGCAGTGAAGACAGACTACATCCCTCTGCTTCAGTCTCTGGCTCCATACGGCTGGAGACTGATGTGTGTGTTGCCCACCCCCATCGTCAAAACGAAGAGGTCTCATATTAATCAGGGCTATCACATTCACAGTTACAGTTCAGGGGATAATCAGATGATAACAATGCAAAGAAATATTCTCAGTTATAAGAATCGTTGTAAAGTTGCAGGTACATTTCAGGCATTTTCCATTCATTTCCTTTAACTGGAATGACAACAAATGTATTTAAAGTGAATTCAATCCATTTTAATGTAAAATAATGCAAAATGATGTGAACAATTCATTTTATTTTTTACAGATTGATGTTTCAATTACTTTTAAACCACTAAGAGTTGAGAGTTTCCTCCATATTGTGATTTAGCTTTAGATGCTAAACAAAAAACGGATGCCATGTCTATTATTTATTTATTTTATTTTTTTCATTTTCATCATATTAGTGTTTTTTAAAAGTGAATGAGAAATTCACTGAAATACCACAATAATATAACAATAATTAGTTATCTGTATATCCTAAACACTTTCTACAAATTAAGGAGTGAATAATAATCAAGTTTTGTTTAGTTTATTTATTTATAAAGTGCAATAAAACAACAGTTGTTGACCATTGTGCTGTACAAACCTAAAAGCAAATTATCAAAAATAGACAAACAAACAAATAAAACAACATACAATACATCCAACATACCACACAGCATCAACGATAAATAACAAGACACCAGATAGGTACAATAGGATCATTTTTCTCAGAATTTAAAAGCTGAATTTAAAAGAGGTGTGGTTTAGGTTTCCCTCTGAACAAAGATTAATTGGAAATTGTTCTAATGGACTTAGGTAGCCGTTCCACATTTTAGGACCTACTGCAGAGAAAGCTCAATCTCCTTTTTTCTTCAATTTGGATCTGGGAACGACTAGCATTTTCTGGTTCTATGACCTTAAACATCTGCCAGATATTTTAACAGTAATAAGATTAGAGAGATCAATCAAGCCTCTATACCTTCCAGAGTTTTCTGCCAGAGGAAGTGACATCACTTGGAGCATGTAACATGCCTTTTCTAGCAGTGCTTTGCAGATTGTTATGCCTTTTTATAACCCATGTAACTGAGTTGCCCAGAACATAGGGACAGAAAAAAAGTGTATTTGTTATTACTGAAATTGCCAATAATACATAAAATAGATTCACGCAAAGGTTTATTCAACTAAGTAATCACAAAAAAGAGTTTTTAATCCAAATAATCTTATTTCATGATAGTTGAATGCAAATGTATAGTTCAGATTGTGGAGAAAGTCAAAAATAGGTATAGTGGAGATGATATTTATATTTAATATGAACATTTTTAATACAAAATGTGCCTTAATACATGAACATATTTTTATATAACTAAATATCATTTGTGTTATTGTTCAATTTATTTTTGCTGTTTTTGAAAAATAATTGAAGGATTACTTGAAGATGCAAAATGTACCTGCAATTCTAGAATCACTACAATCATTGTACAGTGGGTACTGAAAGTATTCAGACCTCCTTAATTTTCTCACACTTTGTTATATTGCAGCCATTTGCTAAAATAATTTCAGTTCATTTTTTTTCCTCATTAATATACACACAGCACCCCACATTGACAGCAAAACATAGCATTGTTGACATTTTTGCAGATTTATTAAAAAATTAAAACTGTAATATCCCATGGTCCTAAGTATTCAGACCATTTGCTGTGACACTCAGGTGCTGTATATTTCTTCTGATCATCCTTAAGATGGTTCTACACCTTCACTTGAGTCCAGCTGTGTTTGATTATACTGATTGGACTTGATTAGGGAAGCCACACACCTGTCTATATGAGACCTTACAGCTCACAATGCATGTCAGAGCAAACGAGAATCATGAGGTCAAAGGAACTGCCTGAAGAGCTCAGAGACAGAATTGTGGCAAGGCACAGATCTGGCCAAGGTTACAAACAAAATATGCTACACTTAAGATTCCTAAGAGCACAGTGGCCTCCATAATCCTTGAATGGAAGACATTTGGGAGACCAGAACCCTCCATAGAACTGGCCGTCTGGCCAAACTGATCTATCGGGGGAGAAGAACCTTGGTGAGAGAGGTAAAGAACCCAAAGATCACTGTGGCTGAGCTCTAGGGATGCAGTTGAGAGATGGGAAAAAGTTGTAGAAAGTAAACCATCATTGCAACCCTACACTAGTCGGGGCTTTATGGCAGAGTGACTCGACGGAAGCCTCTCCTCAGTGCAAGATACATAAAAGCCTGCATGGAGTTAAAAAAAAACAGCTGAAGGACTCCAAGATGGTGTGAAATAAGATTCTTTGGTCTGATGAGACCAAGATAGAGCTTTTTGGCCTTAATTCTAAGCAGTGTGTGTGAAGAAAACCGCTGCTCATCACCTGTCCAATACAGTCCCAATAGTGAAGTATGGTGGCCACAGTATCATGCCGTGGGGGTGTTTTTCAGCTGCAGGGACAGGACGCAATTTGGTTGCAATGAAGGGAAAGATGAATGCAGCCAAGTACAGGGATATCCTAGACTAAAACCTTCTCCAGAGTGCTCAGGACATCAGACTGGGTCAAAGGTTTACCTTTCAATAAGACAATGACTACGTTTACATGGACATCAGTAATCGAATTATTTGCCTTTATCTAATTAAGACAATAATATGATTAAGGCGTTTACATAAGTTGCTTTTTGAATGTTCCTTTCATGATCCCGTTTTACATGTTATATCACTTAATTCGATTAACGTCATTGCGTCACCGCGCTATTCACATTTCCTCTGGAGTTTTCATTTTTAATTTGTCGACTTTAACTGCAGTTTGGTACTTTCACTTTCATTCGGGAACATTTCATGCATGCCCCCCGTGACAAACGAGATATTGGATGCAACTATGAACTGCTGGAAGAGTGTAGTTTTAATGGAAGTTCATACCGCATGCTGAATGGAAGAAAAAAAACATTCACATTTCACGATGCAAGTGTCTGTGGTCTGCACTGACTCAGTAGGTGCAAAGAGTGTCAAACAGCTGTGTGTGTGCGTGTGTGCGTGCGTGCGTGCGTGCGTGCGTGCGTGCGTGCGTGTGTGTGTGTGTGTGTGAAAATGCAGCGAAAAGTCCTACATGACGGTAATAGTTTGATTAAGCTGTTTACTTGTCTGTACTGCACTTTAATAATGCGGCTAAAATCGGCATACTCCACATGTATTAATTCGATTTCTCTTTAGTTCGATTATGACCTTAATCTGATTAAATTAATCAAAAATCGCTGTTTACATGGTAAACTTATAAACAGAGTATTGTCTTAATCGCATTAAAATCAAATTATTGGTGTCCTTGTAAACGTACCCAATAGGGCCACACGGAATCTGCGCGCGCAGATTTCCACAGATTTTCCGCAGATTTTTTGCCCATCATTAATTCTGTTTATTTACTTGAGTAAATGTGTGCAAATCTTTTTTTTTTTTTTTCAGTTTTTTTAATTAATTACAGTAATATTGACTAATATGAAAAATGTTTATCTGATTTATGTACAATGCAGTTTGTAAAGTAATATTTTCTGTCTTTTAGTAGATATATTATTTGAGAGACTTGCTTTGTTTACCAAATAAAGTGAATCTAATTAGAATTGCATTTTAAACATTAAATAAAAGTTAAAAAGGTATTATTTTTTTATTTCACATATTAAGGTTTTAATTATGATACTCCCAAAATAATTCCGCAGAAATCTGCAGATTTTTACCAAAATTCTCAGCAGAAATAGCAAAAAATGTCCGCAGATTCCGTCTGGCCCTACCAATGACTCTAAGCACACAGCTAAAATAACGAAAGAGTGGCTACACAACAACTCTGTGACTGTTCATGAATGGGCCCTGCCAGTGCCCTGATTGAACCCAATTGAGCATCTCTGGAGAGACCTACAAATGGCTGTCCACCAACGTTTACCATTCAACCTGACAGAACTGGAGAGGATCTGCAAGGAGAAATGGCACAGGATCCCCAAATCCAGGTGTGAAAAACTTGTTGCATCTTTCCCAAAACAACTTATGGCTGTATTAGATCAAAAAGGTGCTTCTACTAAATACAGAGCAAAGGGTCTGAATACTTAGGACTATGTGATATTTCAGCTTTTCTTTTTTAATAAATCTGCAAAAAATGTCAACAATTCTGTGTTTTTCTTTCAATATACGGTGCTGTGTGTACATTAACAAAAAAAAAATGAACAAATGATTTTAGCAAATGGCTGCAATATAAAAAAAAAGTAAAAAATTGAAGGGAGTCTGAATACTTTCCGTACCCACTGTATGTATATCATTTATTAGACATCACTATTTCATACCTCTGATTTGTTGTTTTTGTCTTAGTGATGGAAGTTTGGCCACAAAGCAGATCCTGTTCCTCCAGAGACCCACACTGCCTCGCAAGAGGAGAGACTTGACAGTGCGTATACTTGACACAAAGTTTATTTCTGACACAAAAAAGAAAAGATCCTGCTAAAATTAGATTAGAGCCATCTAAGAGAACTCTGTGAAATTGTAATAGCGTTGTCAGTTCTCTTTAAAATCCTCAAAAGCAGCTCAGCGGCTGACAGTTTGTGTGTGTTTTTTTCCAGAAACTGCATCTCAGAGGTCAAAACAAAAGAAACATGAACGGTAAAGGGACACAAGAGAGGGAAACGTCACCGCTAGCGACGATTGAGAGAGAAATGGAAAGAATGGAAAGAGAAAACACAAGTCTGATGAGAAAACGTGAGATTATTCGAAAGGAAAACGGGCAGAATTCGGCAGAAAGCCCCGAGAAGAGAGATCAAGCAGAAAGAACGGTGGAATCCCACAGCCAGAGGATCGGCATCCCAAAAATCAGCCCGGTAAAAAAGGACGTTACACACAGCAATAAGGAATTAAATCGTGCAATTACATGTGGTAAACTACAGGATGTGCGAGCGGTGGTAACAGAGAGAGCTTTATTCTCTGGAGTCTGCTGACAGTATTCATGTGTGCATATTTAACCATTACAATATGTTCATGTTTATTCAGGCAGAACACACTCTCAATTATTTGGGTTTTAAAGGGATAGTTCACCCAAAAATTAATACTTACTGTACTCACAATAAATTTCTGTCGAACGGTTAGAAAAATACTGTGGAAGTCAATAGCCATTTTTTTTTCATTAGGCCTACACTACCTGACAAAAGTCTTGTCGTCGATCCCAGTTGTAAGATCAACAAATAATAACTTGACTTCTAGTTGATCGTTTGGAAAAGTGGTAGAAGTTAGATTTTTTCCCAATGAATCATCTGTTGAGCTGCATCCCAATCATCACAAATACTGCAGAATACCTATTGGAACCCACATGGACCCAAGATTCTCATAGAAATCAGTCAAGTTCGGTAAAGGAAAAATCATGGTTTGGGGTTACATTCAGTATTGGAGCATGCAAGAGATCTGCAGAGTTGATGGCAACATCAACAGCCTGAGGTATCAAGATATTTGTGCTGCCCATTACATTACAAACCACAAGAGAGGGCAAATTCTTCAGCAGGATAGTGCTCCTTCTCATACTTCAGCATCCACATCAAAGTTCCTGAAAGCAAAGAAGGTCCTGCTCCAGGATTGGCCAGCCCAGTCACCAGAAATGAACGTTATTGAGCATGTCTGGGGTAAGATGAAGGAGGAGGCATTGAAGATGAATCCAAAGAATCTTGTTGAACTCTGGGAGTCCTGTTAAGTGACAAGAATTTTGTTCAAGCAAAGTCAGACCTTACTGTCCTAATTAAATAATTAAAAATCAAGGCATGATCATATCTTATGTTGGTAAAATAAGCGTAATCTAGAGGCCTTTGCCTTTCATATAAGCCACTTCTGATGCCAAATGATCAACTAGAAGTCAAGTTATTATTTGTTGTTCCTAAAACTTGGATAGGCGACAAAACTTTTGTCAGGTAGTGTATGGGTGCTTTCACGCCTGCCTTATTTAGTTCAATTGAATCGCACTAGAGTTCGTTTTCCCTTTTGGTACAGTTCGTTTGGGCAGGTGTGAATGTAGTAATCATACTCGAGTACGCACTAAAAGCGGACCAAAAAAGTGTACCGAGACCTCCTTGAAGAGGTGGTCTCGGTACGCTTTCAAACGAACCCTGGAGTAGTTCGTTTGTAGTGAGAATATGATCCGAACTAAAACAGGCCCAATCCCAAAAAGTACTGGACCTTTTTGGACTAATCCAGCTGCCGTAAGCTGATGCGCTGTGCATTATGGAATGTGGAGGAAAAATATTTTTTGACAGCGCTTTACGAAAAGAGAGAGAGAGGGGGAAAACCTTACCTAATGAATGGTTGGTAATATTTTCAGAAGATGACCATGTTGCAGTTTAGCTTAATTAATTCACGCCTCCTCCTGAAGTGACATACGATGCACCTTCGCCATTTGCAATGCATTAAAACATAGTTTTCCAGCCACAGCCGCGCTTCATTCTCAAAATGTATTGTTTGTCTAAAGTGATATATACAAACTATATTGTATACTATGATCAGGAATACAATCAGCCAGCGCAGTCGTCTCTCCATAGTAAAAAGCGACATTTTGTGTCTGCCGGTTTGTTTATTTGCGGGAGTTTCATTGGCATTTCCCCGCATGTAAATTCTGAACAATCAAAAAGCAGTTTAGGAAATATGTTCAACAACATCTGGCCAACGAGTGATGTGGATTTTGTCAAATGACTGCATTTTGGTTCTTTTTAAAGCCGCGGTCACACTGGACTTTACTCCCCATAGACTTCCATTCATACGCACGCGAATGCGTCAGACCGGAAACGTAGGGTCATGCGTCAGATTTCGCAGGTTGCTGCGGTGCAAAGTTCAAACTTGGTGAACTCTGACCTGCGAAATTGCATCACTAGACTGCGTGAGACCAATCCAGGATCAAAACATGACCTCTCTGAACAGAAATGTAAAACATGGAGCAATCGCTCGCTTTATAAATGCCTATTTATCTTGTTTAATCCCGCCCCTTTTCGCAGCGCCGAACGACAGAATTTCGCAAGCTCAAATTCTAGTGTGACTGCGGCTTAACTAGTTCGACCCAAAGCAATCAGTTTGGTGTGAAAAGGACCCAAAGACGGCAGAAAATCCTACAATGTATCATTTGTTGCTCTTGGTCTGGACCAAATGAAGCGAACTACAGATGTGAAAGCACCCTATATCTTCCTTCATGTTCAACAGAAGAAAGAAACTCAAACAGGGTTTGGAAGAAGTGAAGGAAGAGTAAATGATGACAGAATTTTCAAATTGGAAAGAACTATCCCTTTAAGGTAAAATGCTGTAGAAAATAGCTGGAGATTCAAACAAATGTGTGAAAACATCCATTTGGGGAGCTAATGCTACGTGCTAAACAATGTGTTGAGACTTGTACCTATGTGAACTGTGATGTTAGCTCGTTTTATTAATACAATATTAGCATATGCAAAATGTTGTGTACTAGCTCTAATGCATAATGTTTTTTTATTATTTCTTGAAGGATGGCAGTAACTGATGTCTATCTCTGTAAAGTGGCAGTTATAGTAAACGTCTGTGAGAGTTAATGATGTAAATAGAAGCTTTTAATAATGGGCATTTGATGCTAATTAAATGCACGCCATTTACAGCAACAGCTTGCCGATTTCAATGTTAATTACCATAATGACTTAGCACCATTGGTGGTATAGATCATGTTAATCTCAAACATCCCCCCCATGATATGACTGGGCAGCTATATTGAACAATACAATACAGATATTTGTCAATTGTTGTTATCAAAATAAATTACGGTTTAAATGGGCAGTTCACTCTGAAATTAAACTTTACTTACTTTTTACTTCTGTTGAACAATAAATAATAACCACTGACATCCATAGTAGGAAAAACAAATACTATGGAAGTCAATGGTTTCTTGTTTTCAGAAAGAAAAGAACTCAAACTGGTTTGGATCAAGAGTGAGTAAATGATGACAGAATTGTCCATTTTGGGTGAACTGTCATTTTAAACCGTAACTGAAATTAAGTCTAAGTATAGTTGGAAAGAGAACCTTTTTGTCAGTCATATTTTAAAATATGCACACATGCACTTTATTTATTAATAAATTGCATCCCTATGAAGTTAATAACAAAACATTTCTTGTTTTGTCAGATTCAGCAATCACATAAATGATGAATTGAATTTCAGTTTGAATCACTGGGTAGTACTGTGACCATTAAACAGTGGTCAAGTAAATGTTTGCAAGTTAATTCTATAATAATTTTTCACATTATATAAGAAAATATTCATAAAAAATAAAGTAATACAATTCTAAAATATCTAATAAAGGTGTCCTATAAAGAAAATCTGGGTAGGCATAGTCGAATAATAAGTGATCTGTACATGTATATGGAAATGGGCATACTGTAAGCCTCAGACACCATTGTTTCCTCGTTCTCATGTAAACTCCACAAGTGTAAAACCCTTGTGGACAAAACGCCAATCAGAGTACAAAACAGACTGTTGCGTGACTCACAGGCCATGCCCTCTGCATTTGTATGTACTTTAGGTCATTTATCCGGACCTGATGAATAGCCGTGTCATCAGGAGAACACAGACTGACATGTAGCTCTGGGATCATTAATTTGCACGCCTTAGGCTGTGTTTGATTAGGTACAACATTTCCTAGTGAGACAACAATGATCATTTTCCTCCCTTAGTTATTTATGTTTGTATTTAACTTACTATGTATGGGTGACTTTTATTTTGAAAACGAGAGATGCAGATGGTTAACTATGCCTTGCTGAGCCATAACTGCATGAGACATGTTCAAAGTCACATCAGAACGCAAAATGCAGGATTTACAGATTTATTCAGCTCCACTCCGAAGAGGCTTAAGGTACATTTAATTGTATGTTTTCTTCATTCATCATGTTTATTGTGAAATTCGATGTGTATGTTTCAACAAACACCTATCTGAATTGTGTTAAATCAACCAGCTCAATTGTTGATATTAATTCCTGGCTGTGTTTTCTTTGACATTATAGCTTAATAATATAATACAATACATCTCTATCGTCTCTTTTGTCAATTTTAATTATAATTTAGCCTTTATCCACAACAGATCTTGTGAGCAAAATAGATTAATGTTACTCTGATAGTTTACTGTATATTGAATAGCTCACTCTCTCCATGTGGACAAAATAAACCTCCACCCATTAAGTTAAAGAGATACGATTAACTAGGCATCTACTTCCTTTGTTAAAATAGTTTTTTGACAAATCAAGTATTATTATATTGCTTTTGTTCAGCATAAACTGACTGATCCAATTCCAAATATGGTCAATTATGGACCTTCTGATTCTAGGGTTATTTTATGGAGTAATAAATAAGCATATAATTCCAAGTTTTAACCAGATAAAATTTCCAGTCCTATTTTTCATAACTTTCCCCACAATCTTCTATTGTTTAATGCCCAGGTGTCAAACTCAGTTGCTGGATGGCCACAGCTCTGCACAGTTTAGTTCCAACTCTAATTAAACACACATGATTTGAAAGGTAACCTACAGGTAAAGCCGAAGTCACACTAGAGTTTGAGCTTGCGAAATTCTGTCGTACGGCGCTGCGAAAAGGGGCGGGATTAAACAAGATGATTAGACATTTAAAAAAGCGAGCGATTGCTCCATGTTTTACATTTCTGTCCAGAGAGGTCATGTTTTGATCCTGGATTGGTCTCACGCAGTCAAGTGATGCGATTTCGCAGGTCAGAGTTCACCAAGCTTGAACTTTGCACCGCAGCAACCTGCGAAACTCCAACGCATGACCCTGCGTTTCCGGTCTGACGCATTCGCGTGCGTAGGAATGGAAGTCTATGGGGAGAAAAGCCCAGTGTGACCGCAGCTTAAGTGTGTTGAAGCAGGGTTGGAACTAAACTGTGCAGGGCTACGGCCCTCCAGGAACTGAGTTTGATACTCCTGGTTTAATATTTTTCTAACATTTTCCATTCATCTTAAGTTGTCAAACATGGTTTCACTACTTCAATCTTGACTCTCTTTCTGTGAGTGCTCAAAGTGTCACTTTGCACTGTAATTTAGCACAACTGTCAACTGTAAACCACGCCTACTTTAATTTGATTGGCATTCATTTTAACATTGACGAGCGCTGTTAGACGGCTGAGGCAGATCAGCCTAAAATGTTTCATTCTAAATGTGTTGAAATCCTAACAATAAAACACCATTTCATGTGCAGCAGAGCCATTTCCAGTTATGTCTATGTTGTTTACAGCTCTGATTCTAGCTAGTTTACTGATGTGTCATCTAAATATATTAGAGTCCCTATTATGGGTTTTTGAAAATGAGCTTTCATGCAGTGTGTAACACAGCTCTAAGTGAATGAAAACATCCAGCTGAGATTGAAATCTGAAAGTGCACCATGATTAAAACTATTGATTCTTTAACTAAATAGTCGACAGAGTCAAATAAATGAATTGTGTCGAGTCAGGATCTTTTGCCTGAACACATAGACGTCGACACAATCACCAAATATGTAATAGTATGTAGTAGTACCGGTAAAATGTGAACTCGCCTTTCCTTTCAGACACTAGCGGAGCGCGGGGGATTACGAGACTGATCATGTCACGAAGATGGCGATCACTGACAGATGGAGATTCGGCTGTGGGGAATAAAGGGTTAAAGTTCATTTTCACAACAATACCACAGTATAGCCAACCTAGTGCTGTGTTTGTTTCTGTCATTTTTCTGATGATTGATATAATAACCTACCCTGCAGCGCAGGATTTGTCTGCTGTTTGCTATTAAAGGAAGGAGCAGCAGAGACTATTATGTGTGGGACTTTGTCAGTAACGGTTACAGTTCATATGGACCAGTTTTTCTCTGGATCATAACATGTAAGTGTGATTAAAATTGTTGCCTCATTTTGTGTAGTTTGCTAAATATCTGTAATTGTGTGTTGTAAGTTGCAATCACGTGACTTGTAATAACGTATCTATTATAGATCAGTGCTTGCAATGTATCTCTCAGGTTAAATCTTCATGGGGTCGTTCACATATCGCGTCCAAAACCACGTTGAAAACGCGACACGTGCTTCCTTTCTTTACCGATTTAAATGCGTTTTTGAACTCGTGATTCTCTGCTGTTTGTCTTTGCTATGGCCACCATCAGCTGTTCCTACACACGCGCGGTGCGGTCAATTTTCAAAATAGTTCAACTTTTGCCACTGTGTGGATTAATACTGAATGTGTGTCGTTGTTAATACTTGGGGTTAGGTTTAAGAGTAGAGTAATATGCTGGTGTTTAACTGCATTGCTTTATTGCATTCCTGCATTGGTCTGACACATTCTCTGCTATTTCGTAGCCGTGGTGGGAGTTTCTCTCTGTCTCGCGCTGAACCCAGTTGACCAATCACAACAGACTAGGTCATCGAACCAATCACAGCCGAAAAAAGAAAGTTTGGAACAAATGACTCACTGAATGTATCATATGGGAGTCCTTGGAATAATTAGGTAAAAATAAATGCATATTATAAGACAATGGAAGTGTTTTTTGACCTTGCATGCATATCAGCCTGTTGTTGGAGACCCCCAAAACCAAAATATGACCCTTTTTATAGTATAATAGGGGCTCTTTAAATGATCATAGATCGAATCTATTTTATGGGACAGTTCGTTTACTCACCCACAGGCCAGTGAAGAGTTTTCCAGAAGAACATTAAAAGATTTTTAGCTTAATTCATGGTCCTTGCTAAGCTAACAATATTGTACATAATTTTCATTTTTTCCTCAGTGTATCATCAGGAGCCATTCATTTGGACTTGTTTGTATGCAATTATTTTAAAGCTAAAAAAAAACAGATGGCTGTTGACTTTCATAATACAGATCCCAGATTCAGCTTAAATGTTCTACTGAAAAACAAAAAAAGTCACCTGCATCTTTAATGGCCTGAGGGTGAGTACATTTACTCATTTATTTTAATTTTTTCTTGGATGAACTATTCCTTTAACATTATTATAATTATTGATAACTCAATTTTGCCCAAATGTTGTTTTGCTGAGTGATATTTATTTTAGCTCAAGACAACAGACGTTATACAACTGCGTGAAGCCACAAACTACTGGTTTGTTATGTCAGCCATTTTCATGCTAAAACTGAAAAGCCAATGGTTTTTAAATTGATAAAAATATATATATATATTGGTATCTCTAGTTAAACAAAGTGACAATGGCTTCTTTATTGACTTTGCATCATCCTAAAAAGCACAATGTACAGACAATGTAGTGACATCACTGTTGGCAGGTTTTATTTTGAAACGTGTACAATAAAACTCTTTCAAGCATCAGATTACTGGATTTGAGATGGGAGCTGTATCACAGATATGGACTGAATTGCAAAATCTTTAACACCTTTCAGCAAATCAGCACTGCATAAATAAGCAACATTATGTTTTATATTGTCACATCGCTTTTCAGAAACACCCCTCTGAAGGTTTCTCAAGAATAAATATGCCTTCTAAAATGCAAACAACATAGTTACACACGTATCAACGTGCCCTCAAAAGCAGAACTTCTAAACCATTAACCAGCAAATCAACTATAATGTAGAGCATTACATCGCTGGTTATGGTCAATTTAAGGACTCCAGCTTTAAAATGAGGTAAAACAAAAATAGCACATGGAGTCCAGAAAATAGTTTGTTTAAATTAAAAGGAGGATGAGTAAACAATATCGCTCTAAAGTTTTGGGTTGTGGTGATTTATAATTATATAAATATTTTTATATATAGCTTTTTCTTTTACATTATTATACATATATTTATATTGTTTATTTTTTTAAAGACAATAAAAGGATAGTTCATCCAAAAATAATAATATGCTGACCATTTATTTTACTCTCCAGTTCTACCAAGCCTGTAAGATTTAATTTCCTCTGACGCCCGTATAGTCCAAATAGATTTTTTCTTTTTGATTGAACATTACCATTAATACTTATATTCAACAAGGACACAATTTTTAAGGTCATTTTTAACTTTCTACTAATTAAAAAAATCAGAAAATATAAAAATAGCATTTTCAACATTAATAATAGTAAGCATCACGTCAGCATATTATAGTATACGCTACCTGACAAAAGTCTTGTCATCGATCCCAGTTGTAAGAGCAACAAATAATAACTTGACTTCTAGTTGATCGTTTGGAAAAGTGGCAGAGGGTAGATTTTTCTGATGAATCATCTGTTGAACTGCAGTCATCACAAATACTGCAGAATACCTATTTGAACCCGCATGGACCCAAGATTCTCATAGAAATCAGTCAAGTTCGGTGAAGGAAAAATCATAGTTTGGGGTTACATTCAGTATGGGGGCATGCAAGAGATCTGCAGAGTTGATGGCAACATCAACAGCCTGAGGTATCAAGATATTTGTGCTGCCCATTACATTACAAACCACAGGAGAGGGCAAATTCTCCAGCAGGATAGCGCTCCTCCTCATATTCAGCCTCCACATCAAAGTTCTTGAAAGCAAAGAAGGTCAAGGTGCTCCAGGATTGGCCAGCCCAGTCACCAGAAATGAACATTATTAAGCATGTCTGGGGTAAGATGAAGGAGGAGGCATTAAAAACAAATCTCAATAATCTTGATGAACTCTGGGAGTCCTGCAAGAACGCTTTCTTTGCCATTCTAGATGACTTTATTAATGAGTTACTGTATTTGAGTCATTGCAGAGATGTATGGATGCAGTCCTCCAAGCTCATGGAAGTCATACACAATATTAATTCTTTTCCCACTGCACCATGACTTTATATTCTATACTGTACATTATTTCTGTTACATGACAATGCTTTTGTCTAAGCAAAGTCAGACCTTACTGTCCAAATTAAATAATTAAAAAACAAGGCATGATCATATTTTATTTTGGTAAAATAAGCGTAATCTAGAGGCCTTTGCCTTTCATATTAGCCACTTCTGATACCAAATGATCAACTAGAAGTCAAGTTATTATTTGTTGTTCCTAAAACATGAATAGGCGACAAGACTTTTGTCAGGTTGTGTATTTTAAAGGATCCTGTGATGCTGAAATCTGGAGTAATAATTCTAAAATAAAGTTTTGCCATCACAGGAATAAATTACATTTTAAAATACATTTAAATAGAAAGCAGTTATTTCATTTTAGATAGTTACTCAAATAATACACAGCATTGCATCTGTGTGTAATAAAAGCAATGTAACTTTAGTGTGCATGAAAGCCTTTTCAAAAACTAATGAAATCATGCCAAACTCAAACTTTTGAACGTTAGTATATATCAAGTCTAGAAGAAATGCAGACATGGTGTCTGTTGTGCGGTAAAACTCAAGTGCATTACTGGTCCATATTGCCACTACAGTCAGTGTCTATGATGACAGATACATCCACCTCTGAGGCCTGTGGTCTGGGTGGAGCTGTAAAACTACCACCATTTCTCAAAAAGGATCCTATCCTCCGGTAGGCCGGTGCTCTGCAGATCTGAACTCACTTTCTCTATCATAGGAGGAGGACCACAAAGATAACACAGCGTTCGCTCAGGGTCTACATAACGCTGAAGCTCTTCTTCTGATATCCTTCCACCTGCAGAGACACAAGAATCTCACGTGATACATCAAACTTGAACATACATAAATCTTCAGGTAACGTAAAGCAAAAATACATTGGAGATCAAAATTTTCAGTTTCCTAAATTCAAGGTCACTGCTTAGTCCTTTTTGAGGTTATTCTAACAGTAATGTTTAAAGCATATTTCATGAGTTACATATATTCTGAATATTCTGTCTATTTTTTTAATTGTCAAACAATCCCCATCTAACTTGCAGCTATAATTTCAGTGATATTGACTTTCAGAATTCAGTGGAAGGTGGAGGAGGATGTGTTCTAGTTTACAGCTACAATACATGACAGAGTGAATGCAAATGTTTATCAGAAGCTCTTTCAACAACATGCGGTTCCTTCTCTGCGTTCATCACCCAGTATGCCAGCAAATGTCACTCAGGACAATGAGTGTCATCAACACAAAAAAACAGGTAAAGGAATTTTTCGAAGCTGAAAAAACACAGAAATAATGAAATGGCCAGCACAGAGTACTGATCTAAACCTGACTGAAAATCTCTGGAAAATGACTGGTGAAAGAATTATGGGACTAGACTACTGAGACTAGTGATGTCATGAAAGAGACTATTGATGTCCTGTGAGACACTAGTGTAATGAATGTGACCTATCAGACACATAATTATTTTGCTTTATTTAACAAATAACGCACAAACAACCTCTCCCATCCAGCAACAGCAATAGAGTGGAGGAACTATGAAGTCAATTTATATGCTAAAACCCGGAAGTGAGTTAGCATTTTAACTGTTCCCTTGTCCCAAAGTCAGGCTCCGTTAAATCGCTTAAATAAGGTTGGTGGCTAACACAAACTCAAGATACTTTCACGTTTTATTCCATGACATAAAACACATCGGTTACATCACACTCTTGATTTTTTAAATCGGTTACGCTTCTTTGAAAAGACGGTTGCTATCAATGTGCCAAATGGGACTACAGGTGGTGTCAAAGACATTATACGTCATCGAGCTGATCTGCCCTGGAATGCAGCCCGCTTGCATTGGGCATTTAGATTTGTCTGTTATTTTAGTATTTTCATGAATAGAATTTTATAGTTTGTAGTATTTTTCTAATTAGGAATTCAGATTGTGTGTAGATAATGCCTTCACTTATAAAGACTGTCAGGGCAGATTGATTTGTTGATCCTTTATTTTAATTAAACGATACTATGGGGGTACTGCTTACCTGTGCAGCCTGTCTCTTTCCTGCCCTCAGTAATGCAAACGTGTGAATAAATGTGTTAAAATACATACATATTAACTGTCATTTTAACGTGATCAATTGATTTGTCATCATTTTTTTTCTTCATCTGAACACATTTAACTCTGTCATAACAGCAGTATTTACACTCCTCCTTAAAATGCATTGCATATGTGACTGTATGGGCTGCTTTTCGCTGTACTTTGTGACAAAAAAATATTGAATGTTGTTCTTTGTCCATGATGGAACGTGCAGGCATACTGTATAGACTTGCCCCTCACACCTTATTTCTGTCGTCTGTTACTAAGGTAAGCGGGCTGTATACAAGCAAGCAATACACTTATTTAAATATGTCTTATTCTATGATAATACAACAACCGCAAAGCAAAACAAAATATATTTATATTTATTTGTGTATAATATATAGGGTGGATTATAATATAATAAATTGAGAGAGTAAATCTTTGTCATGGACCATATTTCTAAAAATAAGCTTGAAAATTTGTCTGTAGCGGGGTGGTGCTGACGTCACAGGCGAGCGCCCCGAAAGCACTGTAGTCTGTTTATAGCCTAATGTTAGCTTTTCAGTTCTTGCGTTTGCATTTAAGATCCAAAAAAGTGCTAAAAGATGTATTTTCGTGTGAGGATTAACCAGCTGGACAAAACGTGTAAGTGTAATGAACAGTGTTTGAACACAGAGCTTATTATTTGCAATCTTTGAAAAGCCTATGGGAAAATCCTATAGGGATTTTATCGAGGGAACTAGTTTTATGTTAGCAGCCGATTAGCCTACAATGTGACATCATAGTTCCTCCACTCTATTGTCAGTGTGTAAAATCCAACTCCAGAGGTTTTTACCACACGGAAAGGAATGTGCTGTTCTGTTGGACAGAGACATGCTCACGCTCCTGTACAACTGATCTTAACACTTCTGCTTTTTTTCATGCAATCCTTTATTCCCTCTCTAGGTGTAATCAAATGTTTGCAACAAGTCTCATGCTTGTGTATCAATCTTCCAGTGGTGTAAAGTACTTGAGTAAATGGACTTCGTTACTTTACTTAAGTATTTTTTTGGCTACTTTGTACTTGTACTGAGTATCAAAAATATAAGCAACTTTTACTCTTTACTTGACTACATATTTGATTGAATATATGTACTTTTTACTCCACTACATTAGAACAGATGCTTACCGTTACTCATTACATTGTGATTGTGCACGACAAGTCGGCATCTTTATCTACCACAGCTAATTTGTTGGGTGGATGAGGCAATATCGCCATCTGCAGGGTGCTGAAGGTACTGTATGCTATTTATGAGCTAAATCATGTGAACATAATTTAGCAGCTTGCCTAATACCAGGTGTTTAATTAGCGACATGGCTGCAGCCACTGATGAAGCCGAAGCTTGAATTTATGTGTAGTTTACTAAGTTGAAAAATAACACTGCTCCACTTTGTTTAATTTGAATACAGAGAAAACATCTTAATCAATCAAAAACTACTCAAAATAAAAATATTGCCCCCCTCTGATACTGAAAGATGAATCACAAAGTCAGCTCTGATTTTTTTACTACGTTTTACTACTTTTTTTTTTTTTTTTGATAAATTGTTTGTGCCTTTTTTGAACATTTGAGTTTGACTGAGACTTTTTGTTCTATTTTTAAATATATTTTGTTCTGCCATTTTGAAACATTAAGGTGTTAAATTTAATTTATATATTAGGAAAATTAAACCTTTCTTGGTGTTCTTTGAGCCTACATTCAGTATGAGTAAAATACTTAAGTTCTTTTAAAATCGGATACTTTAATACTTTTACTCAAGTCTTATTGGAATTGGTGACTTGTAACTTGTAATGGAGTAATTTTTACAGTAAGGTATCTGTACTTTTACTCAAGTATGGTTTTCAGGTACTCTTTACACCTCTGCAATCTTCTATGTTTTAATGCTCCTGAAACTAATGTTTTACACTACCAGAGTTAAATTAAAGATCATAGTTCATGTTGGATGTCCCTGCAGAGCTAATTTGGTGAACTGAACGATTTTATGTTAATACTTGTGCAACATATTAACATTTTCAAGCTTAGAAAACTTCCCTTGTGAAGGTAACTGTCTCATTGGTCATCTCAGCTCCTTATTATTAATATTTCCCCCTTGAGCTAGTTCGCTACACTAGTGTGACTAGCGATGTCCTGTGAGAGACCAGTCAGTCCTGTGGTTGTTGATGCACTTATGTCATTTAAAGCAGTGGTCCTCAACCACCAGGCCAACTGGTACCGGGCCGCATAAGAAATCATTAATTATTTCCGTTTTATTTATTATCTGACTGTAATGACTGTATTCTCTCGCTTACATCTCGGTCACTTGAGTGCCCAAATTTACCCACAAGCAGCAAAATGAGTAAGAAACAGACCTCTTTGGAAAGTTTCTTTGCAAAGGGGAAAAGGCCCAGTGAAGGACCCACGAACTGCCAAGTAATGAATCCGCAACCCATTTGTCAACCAATCAGGTGAATCCAACATGTCTGTGCAAGAAGATCAACTGATGGAGATCCCAAATGACAGCGGCCTTTTAGGGGCCGTTCGCATATGGCGTCTTTTCTAAAGTTTGTTGTTTCCAATGGAGGTGCATGGCTTGCATGCACAAGCGGTGTGACGCGCTCGTGCCTTCCATACCAGATGCACCCAGTTGAATGAATCCTACAAGCACACTGTGAGTCACGTGACAAAAATTGACCGATCAGCTTCAGCTTGTATGGAATATACACATTTCGGTAAGACTAGTTATCTCAGACAAACAGAAGACCCAAACACTGCAGTGTTTTGTCATTTTCTCCGTAAATAAACCTTGTATCAGAGTGACAGCAATGTTTTGTCAGCTTGTCTTCCTCTGAGAAAACGGTTGATGGTCGCCTAGCAAACATTTCAAGGAGGTTCAAGCAGCTTGAAATTTAAAATTTAACTATTAAAAGTTTTAGATCCGCTGAATAGTTATTTTACTTAACTTTAAGCAGACTGACACTGAGTTAAGCGCATACACCATGACTAAAAGCCATCATCAATGGAGCTCTGATATTGCAATTCATCATGACAACAGCATATGACACGCTTAATTCTTATCAGTTATAATATAACAGAAGAAAACTGGCAGAATGGGAGGTTATTGAACTAAAAGGCTATTTGTTTTCATGGTATCCCATGAGCAAAAAATATTCAATAATAATTTGTGTTTTTTTAATCATATATTATGTAAATATTGTAATGTGTAATGTAATGTGTGTATTTTTATAGTGCATTTATTGTGTATAGCTATACACTCAAAGTGCTTCACAGTCATGAGGGGGGTCTCTCCACACCCCCACCAGTGTGCAGCATCCACTTGGATGATGCAACGGCAGCCACAGGACAACGGCACCAGTGCGCACAACAAACACTAGTTATTGGTGGAGTGGAGAGACAGTGATAGAGCCAATTCAGTGGATGGGGATGATTGGGAGGCCATCATGAATAAGGGCCAATGGACGGAATTTGGCAAGGACACCAGGCTTCCATCCCCCTACTCTTTTATAAGAAGTGCCATAGGACCTCGGTTTAACATCTCATCTGAAAGATGGCGCTCACTGGCAGTATAGTGTCCCCTTCACTTTACTGGGGCTTTAGAACTCACACAGAGGTTGAGCGCACCCTGCTGGCCTCACTAACACCACTTCCAACAGCAACCTAGTTTTTCCCATGTGGTCTCCCATCCAGGTACTGACAAGGCTCCGCCCTGCTTAGCTTCAGTGAGTAACCGGTCTTGGGCTGCAGGGTGATATGGCTGTGGCCATATTGTGAAAGAGTTGCCATCAACTTTCAACCGTTTAAAAAAAAAATAGCAGTTGCTATTTACATTAAGTGAAAATAGCTCTAGATAAATAGATCTAGTGCAAGATATATTCTATACCATGTAAAAGTTGCAGTTATTTGCAATACAGTGTAAGTGTAAATAATAATTACATGCTATTTATACATACACTGGCTGATACATACAATCTGCACCTCAGTATTATACATTGACACAATGCAATAATAACATATGTGTTATGATTATATTTATTAAAAGTATACTTTGATCTAGAGCTGTACGATATTGGAAAAATCTAACATAGCGATTTTTTTTATTTTGTGATATGAATATAATTTTACTAGATGAATTGAAAACTATTTGGAAAGAATTTATAATTTTAGCTTGATTGGGAATAAAATAATAAACAATATACAAGCATAGATAAATTGAATAACGAAAAATATACAAATTATATAAACACCGTTTTATAGTTTTCCAAGGAGTATTCAGTAATTGAATAAGCAAATGTAAAATAATACTGGATAGTTTTCGTTTCATAAACAATTCAATAAAATTAGTCGTTATTAATTTGTCAAAGTTACAAATGGTACAATTTCATACTGTGCGTTCACACCGAAGCAAACTTTGAGGCTCTCGCCACCCTGGCAACAATGCTGTCTGCCTTCACAGCTCCTCCGGCGAGAGTGTCTTAATTCGCTACATTAATCTCGTAATTAAAGGAGCATATCAGCAAATCAGTTGCATAAAACTTGCCTTCTAGCGTGAAAATGTTGCAAGTTGTTGCGTGTGGTGTGGCTTTGCTCCACTTATTTAATATGTGTCCATACGTCTGAAATATTCTGAAGCAGCAATATTGTTTGTACTGTTGTTATAGTTACCATGAGATTCCAGATTTTTTAAGAAAAAAATATATATAACATTAATGCACATCAACTCGCCAGTAAAGTTTTTTTTAATGTACGTCCCTGTAAGAAAACATCGTAAATAATTTGAAATTCGGCAACCGCAATAATCAATAACTGTGTTCTCTGGACTCCTCTCCGCCGACACACCACGTCGCTCCTCGCCGCTCATCACCGCTGGCTCCTATTGAAAATGAATGACGTCCGGCTACTTTAACGCTCTTACCGCTTTTGTTGTGAATGCACAGTTATGCCTAAATGCTTATAAAATCCTCACACAGTCTCAGGCCCTTTAAAAAACACTTGCAAAATGATCAATTATAATCCAGACTCAACATTCCGTATACTATTGCGAATGATCACATTGCGATATCGATGCTGAAACGATATAGTGTGCAGCCCTACTTTGATCTTCATTACACACTCATTAGGGGATTCCGCTTTTAAACTATTTATTTGATTTATATTAATTTATTTATATAAATAAAGAAATTCTAATGTGATATAAGATGGGGAAAGTTAGCAAAAGTGGACTCTAACCCAGTCAATCGTGTTACAAATTATCATTGCTGATCGTGTTACTACTCACACCAATGAAACAGTTAATCATCTGTGTTGAATTTAACCTTGTATGTAATTTGAGGGTGGAAATTTGTGTTTGGTTATTGACATTACAAAGTTTTTGAATATCATAAAGAATATTTTAACCACACTGGCAGATCATTTTAGATAGGTAAAATTCACTTAGATGCCCCTTGGAAAAATACTACACTGCTTTTTAAGAATCGTATAAATACGATAATATACTTACTAAGAAAATCCTTTTTGCAGTGTGCATGAATGAATGAAGTTTTTAAACATAGCTTGCTCTTTAAAAAGGGAGAGGAGAGTGAAACAAACTCCAAGTTTATTTAAGAAAACCTTCTCCTGCCCAGGTTAGGTTCATAGAGTAAGTAAATGACTCTGAGTATGAGTGAATTCCCTTTTAGAAAGACGCTTGACTCTCTCTATTATCCCAGGTTTGACCTTTTTGTAACAGAAAACCCAGAATTTCCCTGATTTCAGGGTTAACATACTCAGAGATTTAACTTAACCTGCTTTCTGAAACAGGCCCCAGTTCTTTCATTTTTATTAGTTAACCACAAAATAAAAGGTTTTTCCTTAATGTCTTATTTTTTAATTATAATAAAAACACAAGCTGTTCTTGTATGTGTTCAGACAACTAATAAGAGATTACATCTTTAAACATGTTTAAAACAATTGTGCTCTAATTTTGATCTCCACTGTATGATGATCTGCAACTCACGTATAGTGTAAGGCTGAAGTTGTGGCTCTATCTCAGAGCTCTGCTGGGTAACATGGAAATGGCAGGAGAATTTATCTGGTCTCTCGTGACAAATGTCAATAATGGTGTCCTGAAGAGAGCAGATGTTTCAGAATCAGTGGCCAGCTTCAATTTTATGTGTTCAAAAGTCAAGGTTACAAACACTTACCCTGAAGAGCAGCTCTGCTGTGTTCTTGGCGCTATAACACAGGTGTGTGTGTCCTGGTGTGTATCTGTGACCGTGAGTGTGTCTGTGCAGATCAGCTGTGTGTAGCAGGATGGAGTACAGAGGGTTGATTCCAACACCGCCAGCCACCAGCAACAGGTCCACCACAGGGTTAGAAGGCTGAGGGTCAAAGTAGAAATTACCCCCCACCCTCACTGCTACCTGAGAGTCCACAGAGCACTGCAACACAGGAGGAGGAAATAGATTTAAAAAAAAAAATCTGTATAACAAAACCTTTAAAAAAGCAGAAACAGAGAAAACAGTTTTCATATTTGCATATTGCATTGAATTTAGTTGCAGAAACATTACTAACATTAATGTTAAGAACATGTGGTTAATAACATTATTACAATTTTGGGGAAACTAACACTTTTTAGCAGGCAGCTAGCTCTCTGCAACTCTCACATAGTTGCCCACTGAAGCTAAGCAGGGCTGAGCCCTGTCAGTACCTGGATGGGAGACCACATGGGAAAGTTAGGTTGCTGCCGGAAGTGGTGTTAGTGAGGCCAGCAGACGGTGCTTAAACGGTGGTCTGTGTAGGGCCTAACACCCCAGTATAGTGAAGTGGACACTATACTGCTCTTTCGGATGAGACATTAAAAATCCCAGGATGTATTTCGAAATAGAGTAGGGGTTTAACCCTGGCCAAATTTGCCCACTGGCCTCTGTCCATCATGGCCTCCTCACCATCCCCATATCATAATTGGCTTCATCTCTTGGTGTCCTCCCCACCAATCAGCTGGTGTGCGGTCTGGTGCAATATGGCTGCCGTAGTGTCATCAAGGTGGATGCTGCACAGATTCCCGTCAAAAATGTGCAAAGCGCTTTGAGCGTCCAGAAAAGCGCTATATAAATATTAGGAATTATTATTATTATTGTTTTATTAAATGTAGCTTTCAGATTTCTCAGACTGTCAAGAGTCAAAGTAAAAAAGTGGAACAAATGTAGCATTTGCAATAACAAACCATTAACTTATATTATGCACACAGTAACATTTTCTTAGAACATCTGGAATATTTCTCAGAACATCTCAGACATCTAGCTCTATTTTGGTAAGAAAATTGATACTTTATAGACTGAATGTTGTTACCTGATTTTTTTTTGTTCTAAATATCAGTAATAAATTAACAAATAAATAAATGTAAAACCATAAGAAGTGTGATTCGCCAATAGAGGCTATAATACACTATTGTAGTATGTGATTTGTAAGATGTTGCAGTGCTGCTTGACACCACTGCAGGTTCACTAAATGGAATGTAACTGTTATCAAGCTACACCACTTCTTCCTGGAAAACTAGAAAACTACATTATATCATAAGTAGGGAAGCTCCTGAAAAATGTTGTTATGCAGCTGAGCTACTTGTAGCTAGTTACTCGCCAACCGTGCTCAGTCCATCAAATAATGTTTACTAAAATAATAAATTATTTAAATACTCAAAAGTTAAGTTAGTTAACGTTGAAATTAACACAAAGACTCTAGAATACATGTCAGACATGTAACTCCCTATCTTTTTGAATGGGAAAAGTATAACGATCAATATGGTGAATAAAGCCCCGTCTACCAGTACAGGAGCCAATCATCGATCGATATATCGCAAATAAAGACCGCCTTCTAGTACAGGAGCCAATCATCTATAAACTGACGATACTCCGTGGGAGGGGCTCGGACCAGATGTGAGTTTCTACAGATTTTGTGTGATTTGGATGTTTAGAAATGAAACTAAAGAGACCGTTGTTGTTTAATATTATTGGTGATTCGAATTATGAAATTCAATCGTAAGCTTGGCAAGCAGTTTTGGAGAATTTGATGTTTCCCCATTTAGACAGAATGCCCGAGTATACTGCCCGAGAGGCGTTTCAAAAATGGCGACTGAGTGAAATGACTTGCCTTAAAGGGACTTTGATTGACATCAATTCTTTAGATGTGTTTTCATGTTAACAACAGAAGTTAACTAAATGAGGCAACGCAGTGGCGCAGTAGGTAGTGCTGTCGCCGCACAGCAAGAAGGTCGCTGGTTCGAGCCTCGGCTGGGTCAGTTGCCGTTTCTGTGTGCATGTTCTCCCTGCGTTCGCGTGGGTTTCCTCCGGGTGCTTTGGTTTCCCCCACAATCCAAAGACATGTGGTACAGGTGAATTGGGTAGGCTAAATTGTTCGTAGTGTATGAGTGTAAATGAGTGTGTGTGGAGGTTTCCCAGAGATGGGTTGCGGCTGGAAGGGCATCCGCTGCGTAAAAATGTGCTGGATAAGTTGGCGTTTCATTCCGCTGTGGCGACCCCGGATTAATAAAGGGACTAAGCCGAAAAGAAAATGAATGAATGAATGAATGAGTTAACTAAATGGAACCTTTTCTTAAAGCGTACCAACCCCACTTTTTGAATATACTGTTAGGCCTGTCACAACAACATATCAACTTATCGCACAACACAAGGACATGACCTCAATCATTTTTGGTGATTCAATATATATCGCCCATACATAAAAACCAATTCTAGCAACACTTTAGCTGATTATGCAACATCCCTATTTCAATTAGAGGATTCAGTGTCACAATAGATAAAAACACTATAGTATTTACTATAAATTACTTTAGCATATTTTCATGCAAGTGTCTGACAACTGAAAATAGACCTGGTAGCAGATATCGCAGCCTCTGTAACTTTTATCTTGCACTTTTTTTGTTAACATTTATTATGATTTATTTAAGATATATTCTGACACCAATGCATAATTATTAAAGGGCCACGAAACCCCCTGTCTTAGCAGGACCTCCGTTTTGAAAAAAGTCAGGAAAGTTGGGCGTGTCCAGTTCTGGGAGTATGGGAGTGTTGGGGGAGGGAAAGAGGGTAAGATATGCATAGAAGGGCGTTTCCATTTGGGCGCGCGCTTAGTTTCACAGGCAAAACAAACAGAGAGAGGCTGATTTGAAACAGCATGGCGAATGAGAGAAAAAAAATCCTCCGCATTTCTCTGTAACTTATGTACTCGGTAGGTAGCGTCAGAAAGCCGTGTCTGTATAGGCTATCCTGTCACAAAATGCGGCGAAAATCCTGCACGACGGGAATAGTTTGTGTTTACATGTTTACACTCAGAGAGCAGCATTTACAGCGGATCTTTCAGTCTATAATATTGTACTGTAATATTGCAGTGATATTAACATACTGTAAACTTAGTAACTAAATCATTTTGACTGAGGTATGTCTTTAAAAACTGAAAGAGCACTAGCTGAAGATATGACAAACTTTGTAATCTGGGTTAAACAAAGAGCACTGCACACACTTACCTAATCTGTAGCGACAGGACAAAAAGGAGACGAGCGACAAATCCGGATTTCACCATTTCCAGATGCGAAAAGCTCTCGGGTAAAAAATGTTCCTTACAAACGCATTTCTGTCGCGTGTCGCATGCACTGTAATCCACACGTGAGTCCAGCAGCTCTCTCATAGAGGGAAAATGAAAACAAAACCTTCGTTGCAGCACACTAATAAACGCAAAACCGATGACTCTTGTCTCCAAATTCTTGTTCTTTCACTTGTTTTGGCAACACAACGTGGCATCTCTCTTCCGTCTGTACGGTGTAAACAGGTAAACAGTCTCCGGAGCTATCATGCATATTAATGAAGTTTCGTGTCATACACAATAGAGCGCGCTGATTGGTTTGAAGCACGTCTTTGTCATGAATTAATGCCGCACACCCACATACGTCAGAATGTCCTCAAAAAGACAGACAGCCACTCTCCACTCTGGATTTACACCCAAGTATCTCATGGCCGTGACGTAGCTTCAAAAATTCGTTTCAAACCGGAAGAACGAATTTGCTCAAAATAATGCAAAAACAACCAATTTTCACTTTTTAGTGCAATATATGTGTCCTAATAGTGTTGATAGCAGCGTGGGACACATATATGACTGTCAACAGCTCAAAAAATGTGTTTTGGTGTTTCGTGACCCTTTAAATTGTTAAAATGACCATAATGACTAAGAATGACTATAATAAATAATAAAATGGGAACAAAGAATAAAATATGATGTGTTCTTTGGAAGAGTGTACTTGCATTGTGATTATATTATATTGTCATTCTGGCATTATATAATGAGTGGCATAAATAATAACAATAATATCGTTTATCACAATATATTTTGGTCAATATATCATATTATAAAAAATAGATACACTACCGGTCAAAAGCTTGGGGTCAGTTTTTTTAATGTTTTTTATGGCATTTATTAAATGTAAAAACAAATGGTAAAATTGTTAAATATTTATTGTAATTATAAATAACTGTTTTCTTATTGTTTGTAGTTTCAAATGAAATGTTTACTCTAGTCATTGTTGCTTTTATGACTTATATCGTTAATAATAATAATATTTATAATAATAATAATTCATATTAGAGTGATTTCTGAAGTATCATGTGACTCTGAAAACTGGAGTAATAAAGGTGAAAATTCATTATTAAAATCACTGGAATAAATGATAAAATAAAATTATAAACTACATCTGAACAGTTATTTTATAGTGCAATAACATTTCACAATTTGTACTGTATTTTTGATTAAATAAATGCAGCCTTGGTGAGCAGGAGAAGCTTATTTTAAAACATTTAAAAATCCTACTGACCCCAAACTTTTGAGCAGTAATGTATCATGACAGGCCTATATACTGTTTTCCCCCCTTTATTTACTTACTTCTGTGTGAATCCAGTGTGCTGGAGGATGGCGCGCATATTTTACAGCCAGTTCGATCACTCCTTCTCTCTTCAACAGACCCGGACTCGAGCAAATGGAGAAACCGCCCACAGTATCCACACCTGGGATGAAGAAGTCCACCCTGATGAGAAAAAACTGGAATAAAGTGAAAAGGTAATAAAACAATACAAGCCATTCACTATCGAAAACAACCACACAAAAAGTGTGTTTTTGAACACTGACAGAAAGAACAGATTCCTCCCTCCCACATAGTAACATACCAGAACATCAAAATCCATGTGTACAACATTACTTATGTCGATAATATTTAATAAAAGTAAAACAACACGTACACTTTGAGAGTCACCATATGTGTATGGAAAGCATGAATACGTAATAAACACATATGTCAGCCGGACACACACACACACACACTGTTCTTCCTGACTCATGTTCCTCGAGTTCTTTAGCAGGAACACAACGTCATATGGTCTGGAGGAGTTTCTGTGCATATATCTGCATAAATCATCGCCTGACTTTTTCACCTCACTCAGACTCTCTGGAAACTCGCACATATACACAACACTGTAGGGCACAACGGATGAGAAGTGAGAGAAAAAAAAAGTGTGAGGAAAGGCTGGGGTAAGAATAGATTTTCCTTCTTTGCTTACAATGGATTTCACACTGAATTAGTTGAGCGTTTTATCTGAGAAGAAAGCGCCATCTCCTGGACTTTATGAGAATTGCGTGTTTACTCATCAGCTTTGTAGTAATATCGCAGCATTTACGGTCTCACTGCGTACCTCATCATGTTATAGAATAATTTAGTATTCGTTTCGTTCTGATTAATATTCTAATGCATGCCATTTGTAGCGCCCTCACCGCCTGATGAAAGATGATAATATGTTGTCGTGAAACCCACGAAACACAGAGCTGCTGCTGTCTGTGAGTCTGTGTATTGTTTTTTCTTTAAACGAGTACACTTAACTGTATACTTTCACAACATAGTAACATATATAAAAACATCTTCACAAATAATATTATATGTCACTACTATTACTTTACAGTCATTATTTTCAGATATTATTTATTATTTTTAGTTCCATATCAGTATGCTAAATAATTTTCAAAATACTTCAAATCCTGCAAAAAAAAAGTGCAAAGCCACAAAGTTACTCTTTGTTGCTTTTTTAACACCATTATGACTTAAATTTAATACATACAGTTGAAACCAGAGATTTACATACACTGAATAAAAAGGCACATAACCATTTTTTAAAAAAAAAGTCAGATGTTAATGTGACTAAACTTTTTTTCTTTTAGGTAAGTTAGGATTATCAAATGTGTTTCTGTTATGCTTAATAGCAGAATAATGAGAGAGATATTTTTTGAGAAATTGTTATAACTTTTCTTAAAAGTATCATTTTGCATGACTTTAATAGCCAATATGAGAATAATAATTGATCATTTATTTATTGTAGATTTGACATTGTATTTCAAATGATACATTTTGCACAAAATCAGAGGTACTTTTTGCTCCCTCTCCCATATTAGATAGCTTGATGGCAGTTTTACAAACTTTACATTTAGCTTTCTTTTGTTGGGTTTAAAACCCAGTGATTGAAGTGCTAATTTTGAAATCTTAACTCCTAAAATTGATATTATCCTGGAATTTTTGCCTTAATTAACAGGTACAGTGACTACATCTGATTTCAGTGACCGCCAATTAAGGGAGAGAGAATGGAATCAGGAGCTGAAAAATAGACTAACCATCATCATTTAAAAACAAAAAGACATCCAAAAATCCCTGAAATTCCCTGACTTTCAATAACTGCAATAGACCTTTTAAAATTCAATGATATTCCAGAAGTTCCATAACACGTAGGAGGTAGTAAAATGTTTTTACTACTTAAATTAACTTCTTTCTGTTGGAATATATATTTTAAATATTTATTCTGTTATCAAAGCTGAATTTTCACTCTTCAGTGTCACAAAAAACTTCCAGAAACTGTTGAAGAAACATTTATTATTAATAATAATATTTTTAAAAGTTGAGTACATTTTTTCTGAATTCTTTGATAAATAGAACGTCCAAGGTTTTATCTGTAATAAAAGGTTTTTAAAACATTATACACTGCACCATTCAGAAGCTTATATTTAGTATATTTATTTATTTAAATAATGTTACAAAAGATTTCTATTTCAGATAACCGTTGTTCTTCTGAACTTTATTAATCAAATAAACCTTTTTAAAAAAAAAAAAAAAAAACTTAATCTAATTGTTTTTTTAAAAGAGACTTCTTTGAAGTGGGGCAAAAAGCTTTTTCAAAATTGAAGAGTTCAGATGCAAAAACCTCTAAATGCCATCTAAATTTTTCTTCTAAAATTAGCATTTTTATCCAGCTCCTGTGTGTAGGTTTAGTAATATAAATTTTATGGCAAAGAATAAGCCCTTTTTGTAGTACTTAAAGTGAAATAACTCAACATAAACAAATGAGGCTGAGAAAAATATTCATTTTCAATGGAAATTTCAAAAGGCACTTAGAGGTTTTTGCATCTGAACTGTTCAATTGTCCCAAGACAAAACGTTGTTCAATAGTTTTTAAGGAAACTTTGATGAAAGGTTTTGAACCACTTCAAATGTTGACTTCTGTCTACCTCAAAACTACAGTTGCAATCAGAATTATTGAACCCCCTTTGAAGTTTTTTTTCTTTTTTAAATATTTCCCAAATGATGTTTAACAGAACAAGGAAATTTTAACAGTATGTCTGATAATATTTTTTTTTTCAGGAGAAAGTCCTATTTGTTTTATTTCGGCAAGAATAAAAGCAGTTTTTAATTTTTTAAAACCCATTTTAAGGTCAAAATTATTAGCCCCTTTAAGCTATATATTTTTTCAATAGTCTACAGAACAAACCATCATTATACAATAACTTGCCTAATTACCCTAACCTGCCTAGTTAACCTAATTAACCTAGTTAAGCCTTTAAATGTCACTTTAAGCTGTATAGAAGTATCTTGAAAAATATCTAGTAAAATATTATTTACTGTCATCATGACAAAGATAAAATAAATCAGTTATTAGAGATGAGTTAATAAAACTATTATGTTTAGAAATATGTTAAAAAAAATCTTCTCTCCGTTAAACAGAAATTGGGAAAAAATAAATAATCAGGGGGGCTAATATTTCAGGGGGCCTAATAATTCTGACTTAAACTGTATATTATAATCTAAATCTAGTAATGTTATAAATGTTAAGTTGGTGTAACAAAAACTGTAGTTTTCCTGTATGATTTTATTTAGATGCTATATAAAACAGCATTCGGATGACACAAAATGTTTTATTTAATTTATGTAATTACCACAAAATGTATTTATTTCTGTCACAATATCACATCTATGATCAAATAAAGTGAAAACCTTTTCAACAATATATAGTTTCTGTCAAGATTAGAAAAAGGTTTTATATTAAAATATTGCAGAGGAATTTTTAATGCAGAGCATTAGAGATTTCCATGGCAACAGAATGTTTTCAGAAGATGATTTTCAAGTGTTACATTGTGTGAATAATGTCTCATTTAAGATGGCTACTATGAAATGTGAATGATGTGTGAGAACACTCTTAAAAATATTTGTATTATATTATTACTGAGATATACAGTACCTTTCCATTGCACATTTTTTTCTTTATAGGTTGAACAGGTTCTTTAGATAATTAAATGTTCTTCACACAAAAAAAAACTACTACTACTACTTACTGTCCTTACACTAAGAAAAAATTATGTAAGAACTCTTCACTGAAAAGTTGTTTTAGAGAATCCAGAATAGTTCCTTCAAGTGTACATTATTAAATAATAAGTACACTGCCCATTGTCAATTATATGGCCCATATTTTACAAATGTATAGTTCTTCTTACCATTGTCCAGCACGGAAGCTGAAGTCAGGATGAGGCACTTCCAGTCTCAGTCTCTTTACAGTATCAGATTCACAAATAATGTCACAAACACGTGCTGAGAAAAGTTCCTGGATACACAAACAGAACATGAAATCTCATTTTTATACACATAATTTACACATTTTATCCTGCCGTATTTAAAACAGCACTGCACAATACTTGGAAAATATGTGATATTGTTGTTGAATGTTTCGATAAAACAATATTTCTTATGATACAACATTTCCCTATAAAAATGCTATTTTCATTAGCTATCTTTTTAAATGATTTTAAATTTATATAATGAATTTAAAATACGTAAAAAGATATTTTTCAGATCTAATTAAATCTGATGAATGAGTAAAAACCTCAGCAGATACTGTGACTCTGAATGGCTGTAGTCATATTCCTCCGCCATTATTAGTATTTATTTTGAACTCTGGGTTCACCTTTGGGCAGTTCCAGTCAATAGCAGAACAGCAACTACTGGGGAGGTGTGGTTAAAGATAGTAAGGCCCCATCTGATTGGTCAAATTTAGATATTCAACTAATGCATTGAAATAAATGTAAATTATCACACACGTCTGCGATACATATAGATTGCATATACTATTATCGCGATAACAATCATTTTGCATATTGTGCAGCCCTAATTCAAAATGTTTTAAGATATGCAAACGGCAGTCATTATTCATTTGTTTTACTCCAAATCTACACACAGTCACGTTCAACTAAATGTAAAAATCTATAACATTGTTTGACAATAAAATTAGTGTTGAATAAATGCCCTATTGAAAATAACCATGGTTTTCGAGGGGACCTATAACGCCCCTTTTTGCAAGAGCTTTTTTCAAAAAAGGCAGAGCTACAAAAATCTATCAGTCACCATAGTGGCAGATTAAAAACTCTAATGATGGACGACTGCTTCTCACTCAGTGCTGTTTACACTTACGAGGGAGAGATAGTCACTAATTGATGGGGCTTTCCCTCTCCAATGACACGTACAAAGGGAGAATGTCAATCAAAATGTTTCTACACGCTGTTTTTATGAAGTGTGATTATAAAAAAATGGATTTAAAAAATTTTACCATTAGGGCCTGGCTATCTGCACACAATGTTGCCACACAACTGTGTTTACACCTCTTATAAAAGTGATTCTTGCATAATAGGTCCCCTTTAATACAAATAAAAATGGAAAGTTAAACCATAATTTGTAATATTTTGTCATGATTTGTAAACGAACCACTAAACCAAATGCAAATGTTAATCAATTTGCAAAAATATGAATTAATAAATATAGAACTATGATTAATAAATGCTGCACAAGTATTGTACTCTTAATTCAAGTTAGTCAATACAGTAACTAACATTAACTAAGGAACCTTAATGTAAAGTGCGACACAGTGGGTTAACAAAGATTTTTCCACTGACTAATATTGTAATAAATACTGTAATAAATGTGTTGTTCCCTGTTTATTCATGCTGGTAAATACATTAACTAACGGAACCTTATTGTAAAGTGTTACCAAATGAAACAACTTAAAGTCTGATTACATCATCTTGAATTTAGTCTCGTGACAAATCAAATGACACAGTGGTTGACCTTAAACACAAAACAAGTTTCTGAACTTTCACCTACTAGGCTCCAACATTTGTTAACTATTTATAAAGACCCAGGCAAGAATCTATAACTAACAAGTCAAGATTTTCATCCAAAAAATAGAAAACAAATCTAAAAAAAACTCACCATTTGTCGATGAACACTAGCAGTTCTCTCTAGATGGTCGGTCTGTCTCCTGGACGTCATTTTTCTGAAACAAATTTAGGGTTGTTTAGTTTATACACTGAAACAATGGCTTTCTCTCATACTACATACTTTTTGTGGATGTTTTTTTAGCATGCCGACTAGGTAGGCAGCTTAGCAGGTTTTAGAACACAACCATAGTGTTCAAAGCCTCTAAAAACAGTTGTGGATTCTAGATGATACTCACCGTGTGACTGTGATTTTGCCTGAGCAAAACACAGCAGGTCTGAACAGTCCTGATCCACCGGAGAAACCTCTGGCCACCGTTCGTACAAAGCACGGGACACTCATGGTCGGATGTGACGGGTTGATCTCTGTCAAACACCTTATAACATTATCAAACAGTAAGGGTAGTTCATGTTTTTATAATAATAACCAACGACACTGAAACATCAGAATTTCTTCTCAACAGCCAATATAAAATGACATTCACACGTGTGAGAAATGAGCAAATTAGTTTTATTAACTAAATTATTGGTATATCTCTTTAGGTTTCATTTTTAACAGTGGTTTAAAAGAAATCGAACACGTCGTAATGAATAAATATATTTATCAAGAGGAATACTTTACATAAAAATCATTCACCTCTGTCACTCTGCTGCTCCGGTGAGTGACGTTTCTTCTTCGTCTGTGTTTACGGTTGGCAACTCGAGACTGTATCGCCATCTTGCGGTGGTATTTGAGTTTGGAACGGATAAAGAAGTTTGATTTGGATCAAGAGAGGTTTGTGCAAAACACGAGCATTAATTACCAAATTATTATCTGACTACAAATGACAAGTAATTGTTGTTAGAAATCCAGGTTAATTCGCTTTCAGTGCTGGGCTTTTTCAACAACAACAAAAAAGTAATCTTTACAATTGTAAAATCCTTACAGTTTTATTTTAATTATGTTTCTGAAAAGTCATTTAATTACTTGACTTGACTAAATACTAAATATCCACATGAATCTCAGTTCATAAACTAAAAATTACACTCTAAATTTGTCAAATGTGAGTCAAACCTTTAAGTTTTCTTTAAAAACTGTTCAATTGTAAACAGTATAATCATTTATTTATTTTCCTTCGACTTAGTCTCTTTATTAATTAGGGGTCGCTGCAGCAGAATGAACCACCAACTTATCCAGCATATGTTTTACACAGCAGATGCCCTTCCAGCTGCAACAGTACTGGGAATCCATACACACTCGTTCACACACATACACTATGGACAATTTAGTTTATTCAATTCACATACCTCATGTCTTTGGACTTGTGGGGGAAACCGGAGCACCCAGAGGAAACCCACACCAACACGGGGAGAACATGCAAACTCCACACAGAAGTGCCAACTGACCTATAGCCGGTACTCGAACCAGTGACCTTCTTGTTGTGAGGCAACAGTGTTAACCACTGAGCCACTGTGTCGCACACAGTATAATCAAATAAAATAAATAAAATTATTTCATATATGGCATACATTTCATTGTTTCTGAAATGTGCAATTTTCAGACAAATAAATCCTTCTTTAGAAAATTTGAGTTGATAAATAAAAATCTGAATAAAATATATATAGTTGAAAAAATTATATAGGTATTTTGCAAAATATATATAACTCTGCTTCTCCTAATAAACTTTTATAGAGCTTTTGATTTTATGAACAGTTTTTAAGGCAAATATATTAAAAGTAACTGTAATTAAATTACCTAAAAATTAAAAGTAAACCCTTCTTTATTTTTTCAGTGGATTCAAAATTGTTATTATTATTATTAATATTATAATTAGTAGTAGTAGTAGTAGTAGTAGTAGTAGTAGTAGTGGTGGTAGTAGTATTATAACCTTTATTTTACCAGGAAAGAAACATTGAAATTAAAAATCTTTTATACAAGAGCATCCTGGCCAAGATAGGCAGCATACGTGTCACATGGGTCTAACAGACAACAAACAAAAAAACAAAACAATTAACAGTTCAAATGAATCAGACATCGACACACAAACTTTTTAAAGCATCTACAAGCCTGTGTTTCAATTTCTAAATCATTCATACTCTTTTTAAAAGCATTTAGACAAAGTTGCAATTTTTTAAACTGCTTTGCATTAGCCCTCATGTGAATTTGTAAGTAGTTTAAAAATATTCCTTAAGTTTTATTTTACAAAGATATTTCTACACATTTTTATTAACTCATTTCTAATAACTCTTTTCTTTTGTCTTTATTAAAATATTCGGTCACACTTTATTTTGATGGGCCGTTTGTTGAATTTAAGTCACATTGCATCTACATGCCAACTAATACTCATTAGATTAAGTAGACTAGGTTGGGGTTAGGGTTAGTGTGAATGTACTTGCAAAGTTTCTTATAGTCAACTAAATGTCTGTTGAAGGAGCAGTATCAACAGATATTAAGCAGACAGTCTACTAATACTCAAATGGACCATCAAAATAAAGTGTTACCAAAAATTTTTCTTTGGTTTTTACCAAAATTAGTTTTTAAATTACTTATTTGTTTAAAATAAAAATCTGCTTTTATTTCAGCCAAAAAAAAAAAAAAAAGACTTTCTCCAGATAATTTTTTATAGGAATTACTGTGAAACTTTCCTTGGTCTGATAAGCATCAATTTTTTATTGAAAAATAATGACATTATTCTAATAAGTTTGACTTCAACTGTGTTTATATGTAAAACTTATTTATTATTACATAACATTGTTTAAATGAGTTGGGCTGAAAGGTTATTAATTCAACTGTAAAATAGAAAGTCAATTATTTAAACATTTGAAGACTCAAAATATATAATTTGTTTACCTGCATTTCAATGTGACCATGATCTGACATCATGGAACTCTGAAGGTGATGTTCAATTATAAAAAAATTTGTATAAACTTTCTAAGGGACTTCATGTAAACAACATAAATATGTTATTTTAGGGGTTTGGTTGAATATGGAAATACTTAATTTATTTGCATTAAGTATTATTAAGTATTCCAAGTTTGAAATATTTTTACTAAATGTCACTGGATATAATTAAGACATAGTGTTTCAGGACATGTTCAGTAACTTGCATAATTTGTTGCACATGGTCTAATTACTTTTCCTCCCAAATTAGGAAGCACGGACCCAAAATTAGCCTATACATAGCAAACATTTGCAAATATATTCAAAGCTAAACAATGACATGCTGTATGATTTTTAGAAAGGAAATTTAAAAACACAACAAAAGTGATTTCTTTGTGTGAATAATATATAATCATGTCATCCACAATTAAGAGTACAACTTTAATATTATTTTGAGCACTCCAATTACAAGTACTAAGTGTTGAAATCTGATTACATAAGAGCCTACATATATAGCCTACACATGATCTTATCTCATTTTACTGTGTTTGTTTATATGTGCTAGCTTTGAAATGATCAATAAATATTATGTATAATCAATATGTAAGCCAGACAAGGGTGAAATGGTCAATGACAAATGTATCTGCATTTTCCTTAGTAAAATAAATGTCAAATTGTGACCTAAACATTGCCTAATTTTGCTTAAAATTAAACATTAAAACATTACAATGAAGCAATATTTCATGTAAATTGCAACTGCGTATTATTATTATTGTCGTGTTTTTCATGTTGTTTAGTGTCTATTCAGACAAACAGGGGTGAAGTCAAATAAATGTCACGGAAAGTCACGCCGTTATGATTACATCAAAAACTGGGAGGAACTTTAAGTCTGAGCTCGTGAGAGACGCATCAAAGCATGTGATGGGTGACATGCCAGTTTCCTTTCTTGGGCAAACTAAAGTTGATCATAAAGAAACGCATTTACAATTAGATTTAATATTACAATTGTCAGGCCCGATCATAATTGCTTTCCTTTTTTTCAGACAGACTAATAGCTGCCTATTCTTGTCCATATAGCGTTAGACAGGACCGTATCTCTGCAAAAGTGGATCTCTAACGGCTCGTCCCTTTGACCTGCAGCTGTTTCTCAATCACTTGTCACTTGAAACCGCGCGGAATGGATCTGTGCAAACGTCTCGAACGTCTTATGACATCCGGATTTACATAACGTTTTTAACACTTTGCAATTAGAAGCCATGCTTTTTTTATTCTCTTATATTAATACATGGTAATTGTTTGCTCATTTTACTTAGCCTACAAAACAACACAAACATTTAATTCAAAATAATTCATGCACGCAAATGGATTTTTTTTATTAGTTGTGCTGTTTTAATTACAGTATTTAGCCTATACATTTAATACAGTTGAGCTGTTTAGACGACTTCAAACGATTGGAATGTTTTAACAACACAACATTTCATATTTAGTCAGTCTATTTTCGTTTAGACGGGTCACCCACATTTTCACGCTCATTACTTTTGTCCTTCAAATGGAAATAGCTACTTTTTAATAGTTATTTAATAATTTTTTGCCTAAAGTTCTTGTGTTCTGTAGGGTGCTTAGTATATCAAACAAAATTGTCCCCAAACAATGAGGTTCTTAAAACAAACAAACAAACAAACATATTTTGACAAACAACAAAATTCAGGATTCAGGGTCAGAAATTGTGTCAAAATGCATAATGTCTTTTAAAAAAAGTTTTAAATGAACAGTATAAATTGCTATAATCTTGGAGCATGCAAAACATGCCACATTCTCACTATCACTTACCTCCTTAGTAACACTTTACAATTAGCTTTCATTTTTGTACAGTGGAAAAACTACATCAAATGAACAAACAATTGAACACAAATGCAGCATTTAAAGTTAATTTCTATATCCATGAAATCACCGTATAATCACAATTTGTATTTGTTTAACTATGAATTAACTAATGTTAATAAATGAGACTTTCACTCGAAAAATATGAGCTGAAACAATACAATTTTTATGTTCAATCCACATAAATTTGTTAAAAGTGTTAAGTTAATTTGATCGATTTGTGTTAGGACAACATGAATGAATTGTGTGGAACCTTGCATTGTTTTGTGTTGTTATACAATTTCTTGTCATTGACTGTCACAGAATGCTTTTTGGGATAAGCCCATTTGTGTTTAGATATTATAACTAAACAAAAACTGGGATCAATTACATCTCATATGAGATATTGATATATTTGCTTATAATAATATAATATAATAATATAATATAATATAATATAATATAATATAATATAATATAATATAATATAATATAATATAATATAATATAATATAATATAATATACAAGACTACATAAAAATAAAGTCTCCAATCGGAGAAAAGGAAAGGGTTTGATTTTGAAATACACTAACGGCAGCAAGGGTCAAGGAAAGATGAAACTTTAACCCTCCTCTCCGCTCGCGCACATCCACGTCCTAATGAAGAATCAGATGCGCCTTATTACAGGAACGTCACATGATTGTTGTATTAAATTAGAGTGACTGAGGGAGGAGAACGACAGCAGAAGACAGTTGATGAGTTTGGGATCGACCAGCCAGGGTGCCATAGGGGGGGCATACAAGGAAAAAGTCCTTGGATAATTCAGTTTTTCATAAACTTTCAACTAATTCACAAATCGACATGATGCGACTGGAGCTGTTATTTGTGCTGGCCTGGGCATTTTTTGTTCCCGGAACGAACAGCAAAAAAAGTGAGTTTTTGAAGATTGAGCACTGTCAGTGTTAATGTCAGGCTACATTTCTAAGTTTTGAAGCAGCAAGGCTAGCATTTTATTTTTGAATAAGTAACTTTTAAACAACGATTTAGACTAGCCTACTATTTTAGACTTGTTGTCTTGCTTATTTCTAAACTCTAAAATTACAAGCAGAGAAGATAATAAAACAGTATGTAGCATGTTTGAAATCCTAAATAATTAATAGAAAAACGTACATCAGATGTTTTACATCTGGAGTAATAACCTGAGCTGTTTTCGTTCGCGCGCACCAGTCTCATGGATCTAATTAGGCTATATGAGAGTCACCAAATTGGTCTTGTGGAAAAACTTTCAGTATATTTAGCTCACCAGAATGTAATGTGTTTACTGCTGCTTTAAACGTGTATCCATTGTCGGAGTCCAAAAAAATATTGATGAGCAGATTAATATTCACTGTTTAAAAGTGAATTCCAAAAAATTCTGTGAAAAGATTATTCCAAAAAATGGTTTTCGCAGTGATGCCGTTTTTGTTCTCCAGATAAACTTTCGGTGAACCGTAGCCTACTTATAATAATAAATTAGATTTATGATTATTTTCATGATTATTTTCTCAGGCTCAAAGTTCTAAAGGCTTAACAAAATAGGAATCCAACCAAAGCCCAAATAATAGCTAGTAGACTAATAATAAAACATAATAATAATAGGCTAACCATTCCACTTTAATATATGTAAATGTTCTATGGATGTTAATTGTTCTGGAACCATCGATGTCATAAAACCTTATAGGCTTGTGCGTAAATTGAATATGAATTTCAATAGTTATTTTCGTGACGTATAGCTAATGCTCCATGGGTCAGTCACTTTTGTAGTGAATATTTTTTACAGTTCATGTTTGTTTCTGCAAATAGAGCCCATCAGAAAGTGTTGTGACTAGATAATATTTCAAATTAACACGTATATTCCATGTTTAGGTTTGTTAGTTTTCATTAAACTCTATCGGTTCAATTGCTTTTCATCTTTTTCTCTGTCATGCGTGCAGCATATGGTGACATGTTCCCTCACAAACACAAGCTTCCTTTTCCATTCCCAATCCCTGGATGGGAACCGGACACGAACCCTTGGGACGAATCTTTGTATCCCCCCTTCAAACTGCAGCTGACTCGCAGACATGGTAAGTACAGGAAATTATTCAACCATTATACCAACACAAAACACACGGCAATTCCAACACAATCTCTGCTCAACACAATCTGCATTTCGTAACTTTTTTATTTATTTTGCCAACAGGAACATTTCAATGTTTCTAATAGTCAAAACTAAAGAACTATAGGCATTATAATAAAGCTCACAAAATTATAATTTTTCTGAAACAAGTACAAAATGTATTATTTAAAGTCTGTGGTCGTTTTGTACCTTGGCAGTGAATGACTACCAGTTTATTTAAAAAGAAAAGGGCAGCATTTAATCTCTTTCGTTTAATAACATTTAATGTTTTAAAAAATATTTATATAAACATACAATAGAGACTTTAAAATGTGCAATGCTGCTGTTTTCTCATCAACATGATGTATCCTGTGTCCAGCAGAAGCACAATAGCTGGAATAAATTTATATAAAATGATCTCATTAATCAAAATGATACTATAAAAGTATAGTAAGGTCTATAAACTAGAAAAATATTCCAAAGAATTTAGTTTGAAACATTCAGACAAGATTAGGTAAAGAGGAAACAACCAAAGACACTTTCAAGAAAGTCTGCTTACTCTCTAATTTATTGTGAGTGGTCTGTTAGTATAAAACAAGCATTTTATGATACATGACTTGTTCCTTTTTGTAATAGGTAAAAAAATGAGCTGCTAATGCATACCATAAGTTGAATCAAATTAACTTTATTAGTAATTTCAAATACATATTACATATATCAATTTACATATACAATAAATTGACAGTCAAGTTGAAAAAAGTGACATGAAAACATGGTTGTCCTGACTTACTGACCCTGGACCACAAAACTAGTCATGAGATTTAAACTTCACCTGAAAGCTGAATAAACACACTTTGCAATGATGCATGGTTTGTTAGGATAGGACTATGTTTGCCTGGCAAACTTGACAATCTAAATATTAAGAGAATCTCGATTAAAGGGATAGTTAACCAAAAAATTTAAATATACTCAATATTTACTTACCATCTATTATTTTTAAATGTTCATACGTTTTTTTTTTTTCTTCAGTTGAATATAAAAGAAGATATTCTGAAGAAAGCTGGAAACCTGTAACCATTGACATGCATAGTAGGAAAAACAAATACTATGGAAGTCAATGGTTACAGGTTTCCAACTTTCTTCAAATCATCTTCTTTTGTGTTTAAAATAATAATGAATCTCAGAGTAGTTTGAAACATGTGAAGGGTGAGTAAATGATGACAGAATCTTCAGTTTTGAGTGAGCTGTCCCTTTAAAGTTGTTCAGAAAAGCAAGACAGTTTTTCTGGTCTGGGTCACATATTTTTTACAATGTAATTTTCTTCTTCAAAGACTGTGAGACTAATATTTTTTCTCCAACTTTTACATATACATGGAGTTCTGAATGACAGAACTGACATTAATCTCTCAGTCCTCTCTTATGACAGAAAAACCACCAAAGGTGCGTCTAACGAGTGACAGTCCAGCGATGAACGGCTCGTGCATCTCTTTCACTGCCGCTCTGGAGTTTTCTCCATGTCAGAAGGAAGACAGCAATGGCAACCTGGTGTATGATGAACACTGTGATGACGGTACGATGGAGGACTCAGGTGCTTCATACCACTGTAATCTCTAAACAAAGCAGTATTGTGGGTATTTTAAATAAGTAGTATTTTAAATAAGTATAGTATTTTAAATAAGTAGTTTGAATAAGCATCAAAAATCTTGTTTTTTTTGTGTGTCATGTGTTGGGTTAATTAATCCGAAAAGGTAATTAATGTCTAATTAAAACTACATTTAAATGTCTTTGTCTGAAAAGTATTTTAATTACTCCATAATTAATTTCATACTTAACTCCATACTACTATATATAAAATCCCTACAAATCTCAATGATAACAATAAAAATTAAACCCTTTTAATTGTTTAAATTTGTCAAACTGGGCCTTTTAGTTTTTTCATGTAATAAACATTTTCTTAAATGATACTTAAATTGAAAATCTATATCAAAACATAAAGCTATATTTTTCTTAGAAAATATATATTATCATTACTTCAGTTGAAAAAATCAGATTATTATGAAAACTATCTGAATAACAAACAATAAATATTCATATGCTTCTCTGAATTTATATCATGTATTGTCATGAACTAATCTCTGACTCGATTCATTGTTTCATGTCTTGATAAATGTAACCTTCTTTATTTGAAAAATAGAAATATCCTACAAAATATATTTGTATAACATACAATACAATTGTTCTGCGTCTCTAAACTGATTTATACATAATTGTTGAATCCATTTACTGTATTTAAGGCAAGTGCAGTGCTTAGCATGGTTAAGTACACCCCATTTTGAAAATGTAATGTAATGTAATGTGTATTTATATAGCGCATTTATTGTGTATGGCCATACACCCAAAGCGCTTCACAATCATGAGGGGGGTCTCTCCACACCACCACCAATGAATGAATATGAATATTAATGAATATTTTTATCCATTTCTCAGTGAATATAGGCAATGTATTTTGGTGCATTTAAATAAAACAGATTTACTAAACAGATATATTTATTAAAATTATATTTTAGTCACCAAACATATTTAGAAATTGAAAGATAATACAATTACATTCAAGCAAAATATTGCAACAACAAAAAAATTACAACCTACAACCTTTTTCCATTTTCTTTTTTTTTTTTTTTTTTTTTTTGCTTTTCTTGATTTTTTTAAAATTTGTATTTAATATTTTTCTATAACATATAAATTTGGGTGTACTAGTTTTTGGAGCGTTATCGTAAGTTATTTTGTTAGATAAGCTCCAGATTTGGCTTCACTACTGACTAATCTAATGTATATGCACAAATATAATATTGTATAGCTTCCTATTAAAAATATGAATTTAAAAGATAGATTTGTGAGGGGTGTACTTACGTATATATGCTGAGCACTGTATATTATAAGTAACTGTAATTAAATTACATAACATTTAAAATAATTATCCCTTACTTGACTTTTTTAGTGTAATTTAATTACAGTGATTACAGTAATTTAATTACATTAACTAAGTTTGTAAATAATTACAGTAACAGTTACTTTAGTTACTTTAATTACACCCAACACTGGTCATGATATGTGGATTCAGAGTAATCTTTTGATATTTAGGAGGCCATTGTAAACAGGCAGAAAGTTTCAACTTGTAAAATGTCCCCCTTATTATGAACAAAAAATTTATAATAAATGGAATAAGCTGTAGAAAACAGGAAAATCTGAAGAGTAAAAGAATTTTTACTTTGACATGTCAAAAAAAAAAATCATGCTTTTTTCAAAGCATTTGCTTGCAGGTTTGTTCTAAATGAGGCACTGATTAAAGGAGAGATGGCAAAGAAAATTTTGTTAAAAGAAAAATACAGTACATGCATGTACAGCATCTGACAGCAAGGGCATTGAATTTGTAAGCTATTAATTTCATAATTTTATTTTTGTGAAATATTTTTATGGATGATGTAGTCAAAACACTCCCAGTACATTTTGATGTTGTTTCAGCTGATTCTAATGTTATCACTCAATTGAATGGGCGTTATCAGTGGTAATCCGCTGATATATTTGGGCCAGTAGGAGCCTTCTGCACCTACTGGTAGGCTCAGAAGGCTGTTATCATCCATCCACATGGTTAATCAGCTATAGATCACATACGGCTGCGTCCAGAAGTTAACGAGAATTATTTATATTATTTATTATATTTTCCATGAATTGTATTTCATTAAAGTCTTCCCCTACTCCAACCCTAAACCCAACATCCCAGAAATGCAAAAACAGATCTGGATCTGGAGTCTTCTCTATTAGTATAGCTGATTAACCATGATAATTATTTATAATATTTATTACATTTCCCATTAATTATTATTTTATTAACGTCTACCCCAACCCTCACAGTAATGTAAAAACGGATCTGGATCTGGAGTCTTCTCTATTAGTATAGCTGATTAACAATGTGGATGGATGATAACAGCCTTCTAAGCCTACTAGTATGCGCAGTAGCCCCCTACTTGCCCATATCTCTCAGCTGATAATGCCCATTCAATCAAGTGATAACATCGAAGCGGGTGGTTGTTTCCTGTACAGTACAGTATAATACATTAATACATTAACCAATCAGATAGTTTACCCAAAACTAAAAGCTTGTGTTGTAATTTACTTTCCCTTCGCTTATTACAAACCTGTTTGAATTTTAAAAATAAGTTTGTTTGAAACATGTTTGAAATCCATTGACTTCTATTTCCACTGTTTTTCCTTCTTTTGTAGTCAATGGTTAGCGATTTCAAACATTCTTCAAAATAACTTATTTTGTGTTCAACAAAAAAAAAATTCATACATGTTTGAAACTACTTGAGGGTGAGTAAATAGTGAATAAACCTTCATTTTTTGGGTGAACTATCCCTTTAAAACCAGGCCTTTTCCACCATACTATGTTAAATATATTTGTTTTTAAGTGATTTTATTTAATTTAATGTTGTAAATTAAGTGATATATAACTAAAATAAATAATTAACAAATAATTGTTTAAAAAATCTTTTAATATCCCAAAGAAGGAAGGAATGCTTTTTTCATTTGTATCCAAACTTTTCACTATTTTTCAGCTAATGGACAGCTGCGCTCAGGCTACGTGTTTAACTGGACATCCTGGTTGGATGACTATGGCTACGGGAAGTGCACAGATCTAAAGAGATGTAATGTTTTCCCTGATGGAAAGCCTTTTCCTCAGACCAATGACTGGAGACGCAGAGGTTATGTGTATGTGTGGCACACCATGGGTGAGTTTCAGTCCAATAACGTCAGCGGCTTGTTAGTAAACTCTGCAGAATGTAATGTACTATAATCATGTGGATTCTGTCACAGGTCAGTATTTTGAGACATGTGATGGCTCTTCCTCTCACCTGACCCTAAACACCACTAACATGACGTTTGGAGCTGATGTGATGGAGGTGATGGTGTATCGTAAACGTGAACGCAGAAAGTACAGCCCACTTTCCACTGATAAATCTGTATACTTCATAACAGGTCTGACAAACATTCTTCCTCTTTTTTTTAATCATATTTATGCACAGGATTAGCACTTTGTTAGACTTGTAGATAATAATAAACAATATATTTCAATACTTTAAATAAATTTAAGTAAACATTCAAGCAACATTTCTCATTTTGGTTTTGTTGTTAAACTGATGTACTAAAGTACTAGAAAAAAATAAGCTGAAAATTAATTCATTTGGTCCCAAATTTCTCAAAATGCACACAAAAAAAATTACATTTGTTTAAACTACTTATTTAAAATGAGCTGAAACAACACAATTCTGGAGTTTTTTAGGAACAACGTAATTGTTTTATGTTCAATCCACTTAAATTTGTAAAAAATTCCTTCATGTTGTACAACCACAAATCGATTGTGTGGAACCTAACATTTTTTACAGTGAGATTTCATGCATATAGATTTATTTAAAACCCCACTGTAAAAAATGCTGGGTTCCACATAACTCCTTCATGTTGTCCCAACACAAATCGATTAAGTTAATTGTTTTTACAAATATAAGTTGATTGAACATAAAACAATTAAGTTAGCCCTAAAAATAATCAAGAATTGTTTTGATTCAGCTCATTATAAATAAGTAGTTTGAATAAGCAACAAAATATTTATTTGAGTGTTGGAAAACAAAAGTATAAACTCTGTTAACTATAGATGGCCTCATAAATTATCAAATTATTAGAGCATCAAAATTACTAATATTCCTAAGATGAAAGCGCAATACTAAGTAAATGTGTGTACATTTGAAACAAGGTGTATAGCCTACACTGTAAAACCCAAAAAGTTAAGATTAAGTAAAACCCAGTAAGTTAAGACAAACCATTTAAGTTCAAAAACTAATCCTAATGAGTACTGTAAACTTAATCTATTTGAGTAAATGAAGCAATCTGAGCACAGTAAAACCTGATAAATGAAGAGTTTAAAAAAAAGCTAATTTATATGAGTACTGTGAACTTACTCCATTTAAGTTAAAGTAATGAGGTATTTAATTAACTCATAACCTTCACTGACCTGAACACTGAGATCAAAACTCTTTTCAAATGAGTAGAATTAACTTTCTGTACATTTTGAATCAACTACACTCAAGTTGACGGTTGGGTTGGGTATTGTTTTTTTAAAAAGTGAATGAGAAATTCATTCAAATATCATGACAATAACAGAGTTTTTTTAATAGCAAACAAAAAGTTTACCAGGGACTGACTCAAAATGCCTTTTTTTCCTTTTATTCTACACTGCAAAACCTAACAGTCAAAATCACTAAATAAAGTAAGTTAACTTATAATGTTTTAAAAAGTTGCTTTGACTCAATGAAAAAGAGTTATGGTAACTCATAAATTGATTATATTAAGCAGAACTCTAATCGAATGAGTTAAGAATAAATTTATTATATTTTGTGTTAACTTAACTCTAATGCTAAGGAATACCAAACAATTTGAGTAGCTATTGGACTTCAAGTTAATTGACCAGTTTAAGTTAATAGAACTAATAGTGATTTGATAACTGAACTTAAACTGTTAACTAATACTCTAAAAGTTTGATATCAACACAAATGATATGTGTATGTGACACAATATATAACTTTACAATAGTAACCATTTTGTTTCCAAAAATTAAATGGTATGGGCGCCAAGGTGGCGCAGTGGGTAGCGCTGTCGCCTCACAGCAAGAAGGTCGCTGGTTCAAGCCTGTCAGTTGGCATTTCTTTGTGGAGTTTGCATGTTCTCCCCCGTGTTCGCATAGGTTTTCTCCGGGTGCTCCGGTTTCCCCACAAGTCCAAATACATGAGCTATAGGTGTATTGAATAAGCTAAATTGTCCGTAGTGTATGTGTGTAAATGAGAGTGTATGGATGTTTCCCAGTGATGGGTTGCAGCTGGAAGGGCATCCGCTGCGTAAAACATATGCTAGATAAGTTGGCGGTTCATTCCGCTGTGGCGACCCCTGATGAATAAAGAGACTAAGCTGAAAAGAAAATGAATGAATGAACTTAAATTGTTTGAGTTTGAGTTAACTTTTCGGGTTTTACAGTGCACATAATACAGAAAGTAGATGTTTTATACTAATGCCTATTTAACTTTGTAGAGTAAGCACAGAGAATAGAGATCATTGAAGCTGAGTGTGTGATTCATGAGGTGAAGACATAATAGGTAATAGAAAAAATAGGTATAGTGGGAGTTTGTAAGTTAATATTTTTTTAAATAAGACAAAATGTCCCCAAATACACAAACAAACATTATTTTTAGACATAACTTCTAAGTATACATGACTATATTTTTATGCAAAACTATTTTTTTAAAGTGTCTGTAAAAATTATTGAAGGTTTATCTTGAAGACGCAAAATGTACCCTCAATTAAATAGAATCACCCATATAATTATCTCTTAATGTTAATCAAAAGATTTTATTTCAAATAAAGGTAAATAAAAAGTTTATTACTGTTTCTATTTAAAAAATTGTTAGTTTCTATTAAAACTGAAAGTTATTAAAACGTAATTTGTTGTTATTATATTTTCTACAGTTGTTTGTATATCATTGATCAAATAAATGCAGTCTTACAGATAATAGAAACATTTAAAAACCTTCCAAAATTCTGACTGGTACTCCATATGAGAATGGATAGATTAAAGGTGGATGGATGGATAGATAGATGGATAAAAACCATTTACATTATTAGATTTTTATCCCATGTGATGTTTCTTTCATCCAGATAAGATTCCACTCTCCGTCAACATTTCCCAGAAGGAAGCAGCCAGCAAAGCGAACAGGAACATCTTTGTCAGAGGGTCTGATGTGATTTTCAATGTCCAGCTCCACGACCCCAGTAACTATCTGCAAACAGCTGATGCGGTGGACTTCATTTGGGACTTTCGGGATGGCAACCAATTGGTCACTCACAACAGCGTGGCGACCCATGCATATGACATGCTTGGAAACGTTACGGTCAAGCTCCTGGTGGAGGCAGCGTTTCGTGTTCCCTGCCCTCCACCAACTCCAACACCAGTGCACTTTACACACGCTCACACCACAGGTAATCTCATAAACACAGGCACTTTACGCTCCCAGACAGCAGAGATGCTCTACTGCCAGACATTATCCATCACAATCAAAATGCGTCCATTTATCTGACAGGGAAAGCTGGCATGTTCAGCCCAAGCTTGTGATAGTTTAATGTCTTTAAATTTGTTTTTATTTCAGTACTATTTTAAACTTGCTGTACATTTCAGTTTAGTTTTACACTGTTAAAACATGCTGGGTTCCACACAATAGATTTGTGTTGGGACAACATGAAGGAATTAAGTTAACGTATTAGTTTTTACTAAGTTATTTGGATTGAGCATAACACAATTAGGGTCAAGAATTTTGTTGTCTCAGCTCAAGGTTTAATATTTGCACAGCTTGCATTGACTCTTCTACAAACTATTTATTAATAATAAAAATAAATGATTGTTTGATCAAACTCAAAATTAAACATAAATAAATATTCTTTATATTCGCTTTTATACTTTATATGTAGTGTAAGGGACCATGTAACAGTCCAGCCAGTTAGTCCAACGACGATGTCTAGTGGTGGATGAAGGTTCTATGCGTGTTCGGTCTTTCCAGTGCACAATGTTGAATTCCTTTGAATTTAACTCATATCTGACTCCAATTTTAAAATGAGGTGGTTTAGAATATTAATTTATGTATGCTTGTTTTATCTGACTCCAATCATAAAACATTAAGGCACTTAATGTAATATTTAATTTAAATGAATGTTTCATTATTTTATTTAATCTTGTTTCTATATATTACACTCATTTATTCCAATTCCTATAACATCCTGAGTCTTATACCGGCCGAGTATACAATTTCTTAAACACAAACAAGTCAGTCTTGGTCACTAAACAGAGGCGATTAACTATTATTCCAAAAAGACAGAACCCTACTTACTCATTCTAGAATATTTTTGTGAGGTCCTCATAGATCTGCTATCTACTAAATTGAAACAAAACTATTTAATCATACAATGATCATTACAATAGAATTAAGCAGACCAATTTACTTAAACTATTAGTAACTTTGAGTAACCACCATATAATTTAAATAGTATTATAAGTTTAGGGATAAAGGCCTACCCACATATAGATTGGCCCTAACAATACTTTGTTGTTCTAAATAGAAAAACTCATTATTATTCCTGTACAGTCTTAAGTATACTTGAATTAATGACAATGTGTTAGTCGGAGCTCTAAGAATATAGCATTTTCTCTGCAGCATCCGTCTATTGTGTTTAGTCCATTACTAACCTGTATACAGGTTTGTGGTGTTATGGACTTAACGTAATCTAGTAACTAGAGTTAAAAATACAAAATAAATTAGAACAAGCTGAAACATAACAAGGTGACGTGGTGGCGCAGTAGGTAGTGCTGTCACCTCACAGCAAGAAAGTCACTGGTTCGAGCCTCGGCTGGGTCAGTTGGCATTTCTGTGTGGAGTTTGCATGTTCTCCTCGTGTTCGCGTGGGTTTCCTCTGGGTGCTCCGGTTTCCCTCACAAGTTCAAAGACATGTGGTACAGGTGAGTTGGCTAAGCTAAGTTGTCCGTAGTGTATGTGTGTGAATGAGTGTGTATGGTTGTTTCCCAGTGATGGGTTGCAGCTGGAAGGGCATCTGCTGCGAAAAACATATGCTGGATAAGTTGGTGGTTCATTCCGCTGTGGCGACCCCAGATTAATAAAGTGACTAAGCCGAAAAGAAAATGAATGAATGAATGAATGAAACATAACAATTTAATAGTCAGGTAAATGTGTCAATTCATAAACAATCATTACAAGACATCAAATTCTCAAAGATAAATCTAAGATTAAAAGATGTACAGTATGCCTGACTTTCAATAATTTACATAGTATAGAGCATGAGAGCCCTATACTATGGGCTGATCTGGTTACAGAATCGCCCCAAACTTTTGTCCTTAAATAGTCAGACCAAGAATCACTTCAAAGGATGGCTGTGTATAAGAACAATAGGCATTTGCGTTTAGTGGCATGTTAGACCTGAAGAGTTACTGCCTATGGGGAACAAATGGTAATTTGAATACAAGCCCCCTAGATAGGGGCACACCCTTACCAGTGGGTCAAAAGATACACTGTAAAACCCAAAAAGTTAAGGTAACTCAAACCGTTTGAGGAAACCAATTGCAACAAACCATTTAAGTTCAAAAACTAATCCCAATGAGTACTGTGAACTTAATCCATTTGAGTAAACAAATTAACTTGAGCATAGTAAGACCCAATAAATGAAGAGAACTCAAACCAACTGAGTACTGTAAAACTCAATAAGTTAAGGCAACTCAAACCATTTGAGGAAACCAATTGCAATAAACCATTTAAGTTCAAAAACTAATCCTAATGAGTACTGTCAACTTAATCCATTTGAGTAAACTAAGCAATTTGAGCACAGTGTGGAAATATAAATTTATATAATCTAGTTTCAAATCAACAATAATCTACATATAACTGAAAAGTTATATTATTTGGTTTTTAATTATATTATTTCATTAACAGCCCGTCATGAGAGAAATTAACCTCTGTCTTTCTGACTACTGGCTAAGCCAAAGTGATGCAAATGCTGTGGGCAGGCTTTTAATGACTCTGCCTTTGTCTTCGGGTGATACTTTCAGAAAAGAAAGAAGAAAGAAACCCCTTTTGTTGATGAACTTCTGTGGTCAGTAGCTGGGCAGGTTTCTAACACCTATATGCTGGTTATCTTACTTAATTTGCATGCTTTGTTTAGCCATCTCCCCTCCTCCTAAGAAGACATTATTGACAGGACATCTTTGTCTCAAATCAGACTTGTGATAAAACTCGCAGACTGCAGACCTCCAATAGGCTCCTGCAGACACATAAGCTTCTTGAAGACGCTGTATGACTGCAGATTAACCAACTTGTCTCAATAAAGGAATTATGCTTGTTTCGAGTCCCCTGGACTGGGTTCTCTCATCTTCACTCATTTATTTTTTTTTACAACAATAGTAAGACCCAATAAATGAAGGGAAGTCAAACCAACAGAGTCCTGTAAAACCCAATAAGTTATGGGAACTCAAACCGTTTGAGGAAACCGATTGCAACAAACCATTTAAGTTCAAAAACTAATCCCAATGAGTACTGTGAACTTAATCCATTTGAGTAAACAAAGCAATTTGAGCATAGTAAAACCCAATAAATGAAGAGAACTCAAACCAACTGAGTACTGTAAAACCCAAAAAGTTAGGGCAACTCAAACCGTATGAGGAAACTGACTGCTACAAACCATTTGAGTTAAAAAAAAAAGTAATTTATATGAGTACTGTGAACTTACTCCATTTAAGTTGAAGTAATGAGGTATTTAATTAACTCATTACCTTTAACACTGAGTTGAAATGAGTAGAATTAACTGTCAGTCAATTTTGAGTTAACTACACTCATTTCATTTGATAAAGTTGACTGTTGGGTTTTACAGTGTGGAATGTGTGTAACAAGGATATTATATAATAAAGTGTAACACAAATTTGTTCATATTTTTGGTTCACAAAAATAATTTGTTTACCCAAAATTTGCTTATTACTCAATTATTCATGTTTTAACAGTAAATTAGCATTGTGGAGAGACACGTTTGTTCACATATAAACACTGATAAGCATATAATGTTTACAGCATGTTCACTTCCTTAAATCACTTTAATGTGTTTCAGCAATACCGACTCTTCCTCCTGGCACTCACACATTTACTAGCAAAATGGAAACTACCAAGGGTAAGAAAACTGAAGCAACAACACTGATTAATCACTGATTAGAACACATAAAGAACATCTGTACATTGCATATTTGTGTTTCTTATGAACTATTGTGCAGCTCCCATCATCAGCAGTGCTTCACCCACGACCACCACAAGAGTTCCTACAACTGCCATCCCAACAACTGAACCCTTCCAGACTGATTCAGTGGTTACAGCAACTGCACCTGAGTCCAGCTCCAGCTATAACCAGCCCACTGCACCGCCGCTGCTCAAACACACACACTTCCAGGAGTCAGACTGTTTCCGCCACATGTACGGCTCCTTCGAAGGAGAGATCATTCTCATTGGTAAGAAGATCCACAGATTACATTTATTTACAGAAATCAAGAACTTGAGCATTTGAGGATAATCCACATCTGCTGATGTAACTAAAACTATACATTCAAAAATGCATCAAGCAAAATCAAGTTTACTTTTTAAGTAATTAGAACTGGCTTAAAACGTCAAAAAAATGTCTCACAAAACTCACAAAATGAAGTTGACACCTCATTAACATAGTAAAATAAATAAAAACACATGTTCACAATCATCAATTTGATCAATAAGATTTTACAGTGTGGGGGGGTCATACTTTTGGGTCAAATATGGACAAGTCAAACCCAATGTCGGGTTGATTTTTTTTAATACAATTTAAAAAACATTTTTATCTGACATGTCTAAAACAGGGGTGGCTAACCATGTTTATGGAGATCTACCTTTCTGCAGATTTCAGTTGCAACCCATATCAAACATATCATATCAAACCTGCCTTTAATGATCAAGTTGCAGTTCAGGACCTAATTAATTTCAGGTGTGTTTGATCAGAGTCAGAGCCAAGCTTTGTAGGAATGTAGATCTTCAGAAACAGGCCTTGAGCACCCCTGGCCTAAAAATATTATAAGGAATAAATTAATAAAGTAATAAAATGTCAAAAACAAACAACAAAATTACTAAAACTAACTGAACTTCAAAATCAAAAGACAGAGCACATATTCAAAAATGTGTGCAAATTATTAAATTATTTTCTTAAAACCTATTTTATTCTAGCTATAGCATCAAAGACAACATTTCTCATTTTCATTTTGTTTAACTTGAAGATCTAGTAGCTGAAACTAAATAAACTAACAATTCATAAACTGTATAATCATGAAAAAACTAATAAAACTACAAAAATAAAATTAATAATTCAAATAAAATAAACACACAATAAAATATTACTTTATTTTAGCTGTAGCTATCAAGGCAGCATTGCACATTTTTCCTTTAGCTTTAAAACTAAAGTAACTAAACTGAATAAAATGATATTAAACAAAAAACAAATAATAATAAAACAACAAAATGACTAATGCTTCAAATTTAACATGGAAAAGGAAAGCATATACAGTTGAAGTCAGAATTTGTAGCCCCCTTTTGAATTTTTCTTCTTTTTTAAATATTTCCAAAATGATGTTTAACAGAGCAAGGACATTTTCACAGTATGTCTGATAATATTTTTTTCTCTGGAAAAAGTCTTATTTGTTTTATTTCTGGTATAAAAGCAGTTTAAAAATTTTTAAAAACCAATTTAAGGTCAAAATTATTAGCCCCTTTAAGCTATATTTTTTCTCCGATAGTCTACAGAACAAACCATCATTATATAATAACTTGCCTAATTACCCTAACCTGCCTAGTTAACCTAATTAACCTAGTTAAGCCTTTAAATGTCACTTTAAGCTTATAGAAGTGTCTTGAAAAATATCTAGTAAAATATTATGTGCTGTCATCATGGCAAAGATAAAATAAATTAGAATTAGTTATTAGAAATGAGTTATTAAAACTATTATGTTTAGAAATGTGTTGACAAAATCTTCTCTCTATTAAACAGAGATTGGGGGAAAAATAAACAGCGGGGCTAATAATTTTGACTTCAACTGTATATGTATTTATTCATTCATTCATTTTCTTTTCGGCTTAGTCCCTTTATTAATCCGGGGTCGCCACAGCGGAATGAACCGCCAACTTATCCAGCACATTTTTACACAGCGGATGCCCTTCCAGCCGCAACCCATCCCTAGGAAATATATATATATTACATAAATTATTTTAGTTAAGGTGCTAAAGTAATTACACTAAACTAATATATATATATATATATATATATATATATATATATATATATATATATATATATATATAATTATTATTATTTTTTTATTATTATTATTTTTTCAAATCTTTACAAACCAGAGATGCCCAAACTAGGGCAAGCTTGAAATAAATGTTTTAATTAAATGTTGTGAATGAGTCAGATTTATTCAAATGTTCATTGTGTTATAAATGCTTGTTTTCGTTGTATTAAGTTATTTAATTGTAAAAAATATATATGAAGCATTAGTTAGCCTAATACGATTAAAGTAAAGCTTTCTATTTATTTTTAAATATTACTTTTTTTTTAAAAAAAATAGGAAATTACCCATGGCAACTTTGTAACACAGTTTGATATATAACTGAGGCCCTTCATAAGAAAAAGTTTGGGCACCCCTGCTCTAAATTAAACAGTATTTATTAAAAATTAAATCTATTTTTTACATTTATCTTAATAAACTAGGTGCCCTGCAGGCAACATTTTTCCATAGTCATAGAGTTTATTAAATCATTTTATTTTATTTTATCAATTTTATTTAAATCAAGTAAAATGAATAAAAATAAATAAAAACAGTATAGTTGTTTACAGAATACGAAAGGGACTAAACAACTTCACAAATATTATGAAAACTTTCAACTTAAAATAACGTAAAAATTATTTTAAAATATAGGGGGCCACGGTGGCTCAGTGGTTAGCACTGTCACCTCACAGCAAGAAGGTCGCTGGTTCGAGTCCTGGCTGGGCCAGTTTCCCCCACAGTCTAAAAACATGCGGTATAAGTAAATGGAATGAACTAATTGGCCGTAGTGTATGAGTGTGTGTGTGAATGACAGAGTGTATAGGGTTTCCCATTACTGGGTTGTGGCAGGAAGGCCATCCGCTGTGTAAAACATATGTTGGAACAGTTTATTCCACTGTGGCAACCTCTGAAATAGAGACTAAGCTGAAGGAAAATGGCTTTTTGTGTGGAGTTTGCATGTTCTCCCCATGTTCGCGTGGGTTTCCTCCGGGTGCTCCGGTTTCCCCCACAGTCCAAAGACATGCGGTACAGGTGAATTGAATAAACTAAATTGGCCGTAGTGTATGTGTGTGAATGGAAGAATGCATGGGTGTTTCCCAGTGTTGGGTTGCAGCTGGAAGGGCATCCGCTGTGTAAAAAATATGCTGGATAAGTTGGCGGTTCATTCTCCTGTGGCGACCCCTGATTAATAAAGGGGCTAAGGCAAAAGAAAATGAATGATTAACCATAAAATATAAATGAATGAAGTATACAAATATTATAATTAATTATTATACACAAAGTTTGTATTACTTGCTTTTTTAATGACTATCTTCCTCCAGAACGTCCTCCAGCTCTGCAGAACCTGCCGGCCAATCAGATTTTAAAAGTGTCTGCAGACAAAGTGAGCAACACATCAGTAAACTTCATGGTGACCTGCTCAGGAAGGTGATACTCACATCCACATCCACTAAATGTATAATAAACATTTCTTACAAGTAGATGATAGTGACACACAGCGAGCATCTAAAGCCCTGCAGCTGAAATATTCCCAGCGTGTCAGTGTCACAAACGTCAAGCACATTCAATCATGTTTAAAACACAGACGGCCTCTGAACCGCATCTACTGTAAACATCTAATCCATCATCTTCTTCTTTTTTAGTGTTCCCTCAGTAGCCTGCACCATAGTGGCCAACTCTGCCTGTCGGGAGGTTAAGAACATCGTGTGTGAGGATGTGACCCCTTACGACGAAGGCTGTAAGATCAGTTTGACGCGCATTTTCCAGACACCCGGCACTTACTGCGTCAACATCACACTGGGTGTTCCTGGAGGACTCGCTCTCGCCACCACAACCTCAATCACCATCGGAAACAGCCCTGATAAGAGTACGAATTTGGCTCCGTTTCTGTGATTGATCATTTATAGTTTAAGTCAGAAATTGAATGTGCTGCTACGGATATTTTCATCCACTCTGGGGTTATTTGGAGTTTTAATTTGGCCACAATTTTATCTGTGTTTCAGCAGATGGAAGGATGTTTGGTGACAAATATTATTTGGACATTTATTTTAGGAAATACTTTAGGAATTTTTAAAAATTCAACAATATACTCTGGGCAAATTTACCTCCCTTTCATTATGTTGGTGACTGTTTTTGCCCCATTGACTTCCATTGTAATGACATTTTTTGATTGCAAAGCCATGGCAGCATATGATCCTACATTTTTGATTGCTGGTTTTCCTTGTTGGGTTTCCTTGCTGGTTTCCTTGTTGTAAATTTTACTGTTGATTATCATTTGCAGTGCAAAAAAGCTTAGTTTCTTGCTTAAAATTATATGGTTATATGGAGTATAGTGTGTATAGAAATTCATTTAAAAGTCAGAAACTTTTTTGCACAGGCCTATCTTAAGGGTTAATGGTGCCAACTGATAATTGACAGTAAAAATGAAAAGTTTTACCTCTTTCTTACAGAGAAAAACACCAACAATCAATCAAGAATAGATGATTATTTGGTGTCAATCAAAAAATGTTGTTATCATGGAAGTCAATGGGGCAAAAACAGCCATGAACATAACAAAAGAGTAGTCGAATTAAATAGTACACAAGAATTAATATGATTTATATTGGGTGTATATTGTTATTAGAAACAGCCCTGATAACAGTAAGATTCCGCAAATTTGCTCAAGTTAGACGTCATATCTAACGCAATCTCACAGCAATTCGTAACTTTTTTTTTTATTCATTTGTAAGATCTCATTCGTACATTTTAGTATGGTTTGCTCATCCTCCAATAAGGTGTACACTGTTAACAATTTGCTGTAGAATCTACAGTAACTTACTGGCAGCAGTTCACGAGTAACTCACTGTAAGGGTGCACTCACACTATGCTATCCGAACAGTGTCCAGGCACGTTTCCCAGTTCATTTGATAAGTGTGAGTGCTCTGAACCAGGCCCTGGTGCGGTTCAGTTTGCAGGCCCCGGCCCGATTGGAAGAGGTGTGCCAGAGTGTGGTTCGGTCGGGCTTTGACGCTGTACACTTGTAGTGTGAGTGCAAAGCATGCCTGAGCTTGAACCTGAAGTCGCGACATCACTTTTAAGGTTTCATATGGATTTATTAATCATTCTTACTTTTCAATGAACATGAACTGTCTCATGAACCCTCTCGCTGCATGACAGCTGCACCTTCAGCAAACCTCCTAATACGTGCAGCAGGAGGACTTTTGTGATAATTCATGAGCGCCAAAAGTTGTTGATTTGTTCGCCACAGTGACTGCGTGTCACTGCATCCCAAACGACTAAAACGATATAACTAAAGCAATCTCTGTGCTGAGCGAGAGCGCTTTTCTTCCTGTTATACTGAACAGTTGCATCATCGATGACGTAAGCGTGCTCAGGTTCGGAGGGCAAAATGCAGTGTGAGTGCAGGCCATCGGGGGAAAGGGGAGGGGGGACAATCACACTTCACCATGGTTCAAGACAACTGTACCTAGTGTGAGTCCTAAATCAATTACAGGAAAATAGCTGTATTTACATTTACAGCAGCATTTATCTGGCTGTGTATGTATTTACAGAATTGTATAAATATCTTTACTGTAAAATATACAGTACTTTTCACAATGAAACGTTAAAATATAATAACATACTGCATAACTGTACTACAGTAAAATACAGTTCATACAGTTCATATTACAGTTAAATACTGTGTAATTTACAAAAATGGTTAACAGTGTTGGCCTCCCTTTCAAAATCATAAGTCTTCATATGAATTAGCCACTTTTCTGACAATACAGAAAAGGTACGTTTACGCTGTGAGATTGGGCTGTCATTTCTGTATTTTTGTATTATTTAAGTCATAAATTTAAATATTTTTTCCTTCAATTTAATTTAAAATAATGTCTAGTAAATTGTATATTAATAATAATATTTCTACAACATTTTAGTATTTGTTTTGTTTTGATTCAAATTTTATTTCTACAATTTTGTTCTAAATTGTAGCATATGTAGTTTTATAATTTATTTTTAGCTTTATTTTTATTTAATCTTGCTATTTTATTCTTAGTTTATTTATTTTTATAGTGTCTGGGCAACATTTATAATTGTTTAACACATATCACCAATTATAGTATTAGTGTAGAAAATACACTTTCTATTATACTGTATATGTTACCGACAATGTGTGAAATCCCGGTATTGTACAGAATGCCAAGTAAATGTATAGAATACCTGATGCTTTTAGGCAAAGTATGAAATATCATTTTTTTTGTAAAGATTTTGCATACTTTTCCTAGACATTCTAATCAATTCCTAGGCATTATATAGAATGACAAGTATCATTTAGGCAAATTGTCAGAAGAGCACAACAAAAGCCTTTATTGATCATTACGTATTTTAAAGTGGAAGGAATACAAAGTAAAGCATATGACGTTCTTGCCAGAAAAACAATATTTATACAATAAAGTATTTGTTACAACATTGTCTGTGATGTGGAAGTGGAACCTCATACTGGCAATACACTTGTCTTACAATAACGTTCAACACTCACGTACTTCGATCATTATTATCAAACAACGACACAAGTGTCAGCGCCAACATTAGTGGAGGGACAAATGGCGGGGGTAGGCCAGTTGCATACTTTGCCGCATGGCAACTCGGCATTCTATAGAATGCCTAGGCAATGTATAAAGTAGCAATCATTTCATACTTTTGACGTTCGATTGTAGGCATTCTATACATTTCCTAGGCATTCTATAGAATGGCGGATTTCACACATTGCCGGTAACATATTTTCAGACAAGCCCAAAAGTTAATTAGACAAGCCAGGAAAATTCTGATTTAAAGTTACTTTTATTCAACTAGCAAATTATTTTTTTTTTGACCAGAAATGACACAGGCTTCTCCCAAAAGATACTAAGATGATGTACAAGAAGAATCATTGTGGAACAAAACATATTTCTTAGCTTTTATCTACATTTGAACAAAAATCAGAATTTTCCATGGTGTTTTGAACTTGACTGTATGTGTATATACATATGTTATAATTTTATAAGGAATGTCTTGCTAGGTTTGATTTTGAATAAGAATGCATCTTAGTGTCTTACTAAGTAGCAGCACATTTGGTTTTAACATGGATCATTATAATAAATCAATATGCAATAGATTAGCTTATCAGAACTATTTATGAGACACTTTGGACTGGAGTATTGCATGCTAAACTTTGGCTTTGAATAATATTTAATTCATTAAATTTTTAAATATATTTACATCAGAAGCAGTCATTTTAAATGACAACAATATTCTGCAACATTACTGTTTTTGTAATATTTTTGATCGCATAATTGAAGCTTTGATATTGAAATGATTGCTTTCTTCTTCAAGACTCTCCTAAATCCCCCCATGTTGCCGAGGTGGTTCTGTCCTCAAGTGCTGTGCTTATTTGCATCTTCGCATTCGTCGCCTACATGGTTTACAAGTGAGTACACTGAAAAAAACATTTTGCTGCTTGTTCAAACTACTTATTTAAAATGAGTTGAAACCACATAAATGTTGAGATTTTTTGGGACATTATAATTGTTTTATGTCCAATCTACTTAAATTTATTAAGTTAACTTAATCAATTTGTGTTGGGACAACATAATATCCATTTGTTAACTTCATGTTGTCCCAACACAAATCCATTGAGTTAGCTTAAATCATTTTTACAAATTTAAGTGGATTGAACATGAACCAATCAAGTTGTCTCAAAAAAAAACCCTCAACAGTTGTGTTGTTTCAGCTCATTGTAAATAAGTAGTTTGAACAAACAGCAGAAGTCATTTTTTGAGTGCAATGCATTAACCAAACTGATTACTATTTCAAAAATACAATAATACACTGTAAAACAAAATGAGTTGTCGACTCATATTCAAATAAAATATGGACAAACCCAACAATTGGTATAAAATTTCATATAAATATCCAATTATCTTTACTTATTTATTATTAAGGCTTATGTTTTTACAGTTGAAATAAGAATTATTAAACCCCCTATGAAATATGTCTTCTTTTTAAAATGATGTTTAAGAGAGCAAGAAAATTTCACAGTATGTCTGATAATATTTTTCTTCTGGAGAAAGTCTTATTTGTTTTATTTCAGCTGAAATAAAAGCAGTTTTTAATTTTTTAAAACCATTTTAAGGTCAAAATTATTAGCCCCTTTAAGCTATATTTTTTGATAGTCTACAGAACAAACCATCATTATACAATGACTTGCCTAATTACCCTAACCTGCCTAATTAACCTAGTTAAGCCTTTAAATGTCACTTTAAGCTGTAAAGAAGTGTGTTGAAAAATATCTAGTAAAATATTATTTACTGTCATCATGGCAAAGATAAAATAAATCAGTTATTAGAGATGAGTTAATAAAACTATTATGTTTAGAAATGTGTTGAAAAAAATCTTCTCTCTGTTAAACAGAAATTGGGGGGAAAATAAACAGGGGGGCTAATAATTCAGGGGGTTTAATAATTTTTGATCACAATTGTACATCAATTAATTTATCTCTTTTTCCAATTTTTTCCAGGCGCTACAAAGTGTATCGTCCGGTGAGACGCTCAATGCTGGAGGATGCGGAGAGGAATGCTGATAGCTGGGGTTTAGGCAAACTGAGAGCAGTTTTGTTCTCTGTGGATGAGGAAAGAAGCCGTTTATTGACCGAAAGGCCACAATAGACTGACCTGAGCTGTCGTAGTCACCAGTTTCTACAGGTGCTACTTTTCAATATCACCTTAGCTAACTATCAAATCACCTTAGCTGTAAAACTATGACAATAACAAGTGATCTCATAGGTGAGTGCAAGGGCGTAAAAAATGGAATGGACAGAGGGGACATGTCCTCACCTATATCCACCAATTACTGAAATGTCCCTACCAATAATTTAATCGACTTCAAATAAAATAATGCTCCGTCAACCCTTAGTAACCAACTTGTGCACAAAGGGTTAAAGTCAAGTTTGCTATGAGTTCACTATAATACTATTAACCAAGGCTGCGCAATTATTCGAAATTCAGTTTGGATTTTGGCCTCCATGATTATGGAAAACTATAATCGGGATAAAACACTTAAATTGCGTCACACACCTCACTAAATTTCTCTACATTCATACCTCCTCAAAGCCAGATTGCAGTAAAATCATGTAAATTGACTCTTGCAGCCTGGAACGTAATTATTTACTACATGTAAGTGTTTATTTTATATTATTAACCCTCCTGTTACCCTAAAATCTGCTAACACCTTTTACCCACTGGGGTCAATTTGACCCCAGCAATTTAAAACTTCCAGAATATGATTTTTTTTGCCAAAAGTTAGTGTCAGGTAATTGATGTCTTTGTTGACTACTTAACAACACTCTGAAACACCCTCCCACCCCCACTCCCAACCCCCCACTTCCTGCCCCTTATAGATACAGATTACCTATTGCATTATTATAGACAAACTTATAAATCAGCATGAAAAGTCACTGTTTCATCTAAAAATGGAAAAGTATATATATATTTGTTGTTTTATTAGTCTTGTACTTTTTATTGGTATATATTTTTGTTGTTTATAACATATGAAAAGAATAACAATTTCTTTTAGCAAGGACTGGAACACAATCATGTATGGGTTCAATTTGACACCAAGAAAAACAAACATGGTTTGCTGGGCATGTATTGTCTAAAGGACAAGCGGCCACAAAATGGAACCAGACATTTATCCACAGTAATGTGGGGGTCTGATTTGTACAGAAAGGGCAATCGCTGGACCCACTTGACCCATACATCTCATATTGCTGCGAGTTTGTCACGCTCTCTTCTGCCCTGCCTTGTTTCTTTGTCATCAAATCGTATGATACAGGAGAAACATCAGGAGAATGTCTTCAGAGACATGGTGGCTGGAAATATTGACTTTCCAGTGTCAGCATTCCAAAGGCTTGCTTTTGCTTCTCCTTTGGACTTGTACACTCCTGCCAAAATGAGCAACCCTTAGGCTTGCAAATCAGCCACATTAAAGTTTTTCCAGCTGTCCCCATAGACCCTCCTCCCCTCTAAGTGTGTAATTTCAAGTATATCATTTTCAATTGATGATGTAATGAAAAGCTGAAATGCTGATTTTATGTCTTGAACATGACTGACAGCATATCTGGTGGGCCCTGGAACCGTTTTGATGACATTAGCAGCACTAAGTCTACTCTGTCCTTCAAGTGTGAAGTAATAATTTTCCATTTTTGGAAGGTACCGTGTCTCCTCGTGGTTGAGAGACAACAGGAGGGTCAACAGTCTCATTCTTATCTGAGGAGGATGCATCATGATCAAGGTCCTCCTCAAGATTATCTTGTCTCAGACACATTTTCCTCTATTTTACTTTCAGAAACCTGACAAAATCTCACTGACAGAAAACCTTTACTTAGAGGCCATTTTTCAATTGAGAGAGCTTAAAGAGAGAGCCCACAGAGCACTAAGAGAAATAGTTTAGAAAGCTTCTGTGCAACTCTTATATAGCTGTACACCTGCCCTGTACACCATGTGAATTATGTTTTCCCCTCCCAAAAAAAACATGGGAAATATCAAAGTTCTTGCAAGAATTAGGTTTCCCCCTCTCCCCCATGACATGGGAAATATCAAAGTTCTCCTGAGAATTAGGATTCCTCATACCCCCATGTCATGTGAACTGTCAGTGGCTCTCGCAACTCTAAAAATATATGGTTGTGTTAGTTTTTTTTAATTTATGTTTTTATTATACCTAACATATAAGTTTTTAGTGCATATTATAAAATCATAGCATGCTTAAGTGACCTCAATATCACCCAAAACAAATATGTGTACATTTTTATTTATATTTCTTGTTTTATACAGCTAAAAGCCCAGAGGTCAAATTGACCCCAAAGAACGCCGATGTTACAAAATGTGTACAGGGCATTGAAAAAATAATATCTTGTTAATTTTATGTTTACCAAGTTTTCCCCATTAAATTAGGAAAAGTCATTCAATCTGAAGCAAGAAAAAAACAATGTCAAGTATATATGTACATGCGTTTAACATTGAATGGGGTCAGATTGACCCCAAGGATAACAGGAGGGTTAAGTACTTTATTTATGTTTTGAAAAGCGCAAAAACTATTTTTTGCAATGCATACACTCTAGGGATGTATGTCCCCTCCAGTGTCAAGAGCAAATCTACGCCCTTGGGTGAGTGTACTCATACAGATTGGATTACACTGGCATCTTATCATCAGCTTAGCAAGAAAAAATAATAGTAACATTTCAGCATGTGCACTTGATAGATTTTGAACTCTTTATAGGGTACTCATTGGAAAAAGTGTTATTGGGGGTTATTACAAGATTTTTTATGAGAAAGACTTTCATGACGTAACCTTTGTGTGCAGTTGGGCATTTCCATCCAACAGCACACATCAAACTGGGTGATTTGGAGTCCTAATTTGGCCACAACTTTCTCTGTGTTGTAGCGAATGGAATGATTTTTGGAGACAAATCTTATTTTGAAAAAAGAAAATGCTTTGAAAATGTTCAAAAACTCAGTATACTCTGGGCAAATTTACCACACTTTCATTATGTTAGTGGCTTTCATTATTTTATTTCTTCCATTATAGTGCCATTTTTTTATTGCGAGGTCATGACAGCATATAATCATGCCTTCTTGATTGTTGGTGGCTTACCCTGTTGGTACGAGGTAAAATAATTTTTTTTTTCTATTGATGCAACAGTGGTATCATCAGTTAATACCACTCAATAATAATCCCACTTAATACTAAAATCACTTTGAATAAGTAACGTCAAGCGTTGCCAAACTGAATTGTGGATCTATCGATGCTGTAGAGGGAATTTCTCAACTTTTCAAGTGCCAACAGAAGCGTTAGCCATTCAAATCACTTTATGCAAATACCCCGGCTCAGACAGTAGCCGAATGCTGACTAATTTTATTGGCTGACGCTGCTATGATGATCGCGTCAGCCCCAACTTCAAGCATTGACGCTGAAGCCCTGTGTGATTCAGGCATTAGATAAGCCTGTACAAAAAAAGTTTCTCTTCTGTTGTAATGGAAGTCAATGGGGCAAAAACAGCCACAAACATAATAAGAGTAATACATTTAAACAATACACAAAGGTTATATATTTTAATTAGTGTCACTGAAGTTATGTTTCTTCACCTGCTGAAGAGTTAAAGGATTAGTTCATGAAAAATGAAAATTCTGCTATTAATTACTCTCATGTCGTTCCAGTCTCTTAAGAACTTGGTTTGTCTTCAGAAAACAAATTAAGAAATGCAGGAGCTCTCTCATTCTCCATAGATAGCAGTGTTTCCTCTAGGATTTTTTCCAGCTGTGGTGGCAGGACTGGTAGACAGATCTACCAACTACCTGGCGATAATGACGTTATTTCAATGACAAATGTCATGAGCGCAGCATTACAAGTCGAGATCGCATTTATGTAATAAGAGCATGCGAATCTCTTTGCTTGCGCGCCGATTGCCTCTGTTCGGGCACAAAACTTCTTGCACACCCTCAAATATACTCTGCTCAAGTGCAGATTTTCTTGTGCGCGCTCAAATAAACGCTGCTGAAGTGCCGATTTAGTGCGTTTATGTAACAAGTATGTCTCCAACATTTATTAGATTTGCTAGGAACATTTATAATTGCGTCCAATAGACCTACAGAGCGGCATTAATGCGTCCTGAAGTAAAGTGAAACTCTAGCAAGATAGTCATTGTATGCAGAGCCATAGGCTATAAAGTATAATTATGGAAACTTTGTTCATCTTAACTGAAAACTACGTCGTGTTTCCTGGCCTCACGCATCACGCACCTGTCAGTCAGTCAGTCAGTCAGCATGTCACTTTAAAGGGTTAAACAAATAACGCACAGCACTATGACTACAGAAAGGTTTGCGCTGTTATAATTCACTTACCTTTTAATATGTTTTGTTGCGATTATAACCTGCTATTAAAAAAAAAAAAAATGACTGAATGTTTTTGAATGAGAAGCTGTTTTGTAGTCGTGGTGGGATGAATTTTAATGTGTCGCCCCACCATGGAAGAACGAATGTAGCGGAAACCATGGACAGTAATGGTCCAGAGTCGTTCAAAGAAGAGACCTGCGTGGGACCTCCGTCACTCCCGATCCCACAAAAATATACAGTAGTCAACACTCGAAGTGAATCAAAAAATTTTTTCAAAATTGTCTTAAGACAATAATGGGTGTTGTTCAATAGTTTTAAGACAACTTTGATGAAAGGTGGTGATCCATATCAAATGTTGACTACTGTATATTATTTTCTCCCACTCCTTCCCGCAGTATTCAAGTTGTCACACTCCCAGAAAAGGAACCAACAACAGTCAAAACATTTCATGTTACTTTACTGGTTCAACTGTAACCATACAAAGCTCCAAGAACACTTCCGTCTGGTAAAAAAATAAATAAATAAATTGTTCACCAATGTCTTCCGGATCAGATCAGAGTGCACATTTACAACAGCAAATACAATGCTTGTTTTGCACTGCTGACTTTGACAGTAAATGTAAAGTCATATTTAGTTTTATTTTACCACACACTAAAGTTGAACCACTGAAGTCACATGGAGGTCACATTTTTGGTTCCTTTTCTGGACCTTAAATGTCTCTGTATTATTGATGTCTATGGTAGATGATGAAACGTTTCAGATTTCCTCTAAAATAACTCAATTTGTATTCCGAAAATGAACAAATATCTCAGGAGATTGGAACGAAGCAATCATTTACAGCACCATTTTCATTTTGATGTGAACTAATTTTTTAAAGGGAGACACACCAGATCAGTGGTTTCCAAATCTAAAATGACTAAAACGACTAACTGACACATCACAGAAAATGTATCCTATCAAGTTTGGATTTCCTAAAACAAACTCACTTAAATATGAATGAAGACTTGCAGCATATAATTATTGCTGATGAAAACACTGTGGAATTTGATTTGAAATGTTGAATGTTTGTTCATTTGAAGACAGGTGTTAAATGAGAATTGTCTGGAAAACGTCATGTTTGGTGACTGAAATCGGAGCAGTATTTTTTTTGTAAAAGATCCAGTGTATTTTGGCTAATGGTAGGTTTTAATAGCTTTAACCTTAACTAACAATTTCTTTACAAAGCATGCATAAATTAAGACATGACATATGTTGAATCACATATAATGCAGGTATGCTTGAGTATTAAAAGACATTTGATAGCACTTTTGGTAAATATTTAGCTCATCTATTATGATCTACCACTCTTGTAAGTGCTGTATATATAAAATGATACTAATAAACTTTGGAGACTGCTAATGATTTACACATCATCTGCCGTTTTTATATATTGAAGATGCTTTAAAACTGTTCTCAACTTTTGAGGGGTCTGAGGTAATCTTTTTGGGGCATGAATGAATTAACCTTCCAGTTTAGATAAACGGTCTTACTACAGTGGTGTTCGATCCTGCTCCCAGAGGATGCTCCCAACAATATGATTACAAGTCGATGATGTTGAACACAGGTAACAGGGTCTTAAAGGAATAGTTCACCCAAAAATGTCATTTCAGTTATCGATTGGAGTTCCACACCACTGAGATCTGTGTTCATCCTTTAAACGCAAATTAAGACATTTTAGATTTAACCGTTTTTATGCAGCAAAAGGAATCGACTTAAGAAATATGACGTTGTTGACCAATATCTTCTCTCAAATCAGGTCTGAGTATGTGTTTACGGCAGTACAACATTGTTTTTTGGTGTACAAAAGTGTTTTTGGGCCATGATTTGGCCACTTGAACACCACATGAAATGTATGAACAATGTTTTTGGTTCTTTTTCTGAACTTTGAATATTGTAAGAAATGAGTCTGCCTCAACCCAACTTCCGATGGTGTGTTGATGCTCATGTAACCCCACCGGTCCTACAACACCCAACCCACTCTGAGCTGGGATTGAACCAGCGTCTTTCCCCATAGGAGTTGGTTGTTCTACCAAGGAGGCTAAAGACCATGGCCTGTAGCGTCTGTCACTAGACCACCTTTAGAGATCAGAAGAGTAAGGTTTACCTGCACAGCACTTCACTAGCTGGCCTCTGAGCCTCCTAAACCTCACTCCCATCCGGGTCACGGCACCAATGTAACCCCAACGGTTCTACAACACCCAACCCGCTCTGAGCTGGGATCAAACCGCCGTCTTTCCCCATGGAAGTCGGTTGCTCTACCAAGGAGTTTAAAGGCCATGGCCTCTAGCATCTGTCGCTAGAGCATATTTAGATGTCAAAGGAGTGAGGTTTACCTGCAAAGCACTTCACTAGCTGGCCCCTGCTATACTCACCCTCTAAACCTCACTCCCATCCGGGTCACGGCACCAACATAACCCCACCGGTCCTACAACACCCAACCTGCTCTAAGCTGGGATCGAACCGGCGACTTTCCCCATGGGAGTCTTTTGCTCTACCAAGGAGTTTAATAACCATGGCCTATAGCGTCTTTCGCTAGAGCATATTTAGAGGTCAATGGAGTGAGGTTTACCTGCACAGCACTTCACTAGCTGGCCTCTGCTACACTCACCCCCCTAAACCTCACTCCCATCCGCGTCACGGCACCAATATAACCCCACCGGTCCTACAACACCCAACCCACTCTGAGCTGGAATAGAACCGGTGTCTTTCCCAATGGGAGTTGGTTGCTCTACCAAGGAGTCTAGACCATGGCCTCTAGCATCTGTCACTAGAGCACCTTTAGAGGTCAGAGGAGTGAGGTTCACCTGCACAGCGCTTCGCTAGCTGTCTTCTGCTACACTCATTTCCCAAAAGAGCTGAATTATGATGTCAACAGTTTGTTGTCTCTGCATTGTTTGAGGCAACTACATCTTGAGCAAATGGTATCAATTTTAGAATGGGGATGGGTATGTGGCACAGAACCATCTTATCAATGGTGTGGAAACTGCATTAACATAGAGAGGTAGAGAGAACAGCTGTGAGCCAAGGAGCAACTTCATTAACATCTAAAGGCAAGTCTAAAGTCAACATCTTAAAAACTATAAAGGTTAGAGTTTAAGAATGTTCGAGGTTCATTCTGACTCAGATGAAACCAGGGTACTGCTGTGTAGTTTGAGACTGCCATGCTGAATAAACATCTTCATTGAGATCTTCTACATCCTGCTCATTTTTCCTTTGTCCTCGTTACAAGCCTTGCTGTCTATAGAGAGTCAGAAAGCTCTTGGTTTGATAAAAAAAAAATCTTTTTGTTTCAAAGATGAAGGTCTTACAGGTTTGGAACGATATTACACTGAGTAATTAATAACAGAATTTTTCAGTTTTGGGTGAACCAACTCTTTAAATATTTTGAACTTTTTTTTTTCAATCACTTCCTGATTAAGTTGGATTTCCTTTGTAGTTTAAACCATCCTGTGCTTGAAAGTGTTCAATAAGCCACAGAAAAATTGACAACTGATTGAGAAGGCACAAAAAAAATAAAAATAATAATATTAATAATATATATATATATTTACACACACACTTTTTTTTTTTTTTTTAACTTCATTCCATGTACCAAAACTTAGAATGCAAAGCTGATGTAATGACAGCTTTACATGTTAAATGTACTGAACTTATTATTATTATTATTTTACAAGGATCAGCAAAAATGACTAAGTGCAGCTACTAGAATTACTATGAATATGTGCACATGTGGTCCAGTAGTCCACTGTTGTTTTAGTAGTCAAAAACTCACACATACCCCAGCGAGCTTTTTATTTTGTGTTTAAAAGTCTAATAGATGTCTAAACAAAGGTCTTGGCTAAAACAAGGCTAAGTCTGGGCTATCAGTGGAAAGATGTCCAAGAATAGCCCAAATTTAGCCTTGTTTTAGCCAAGCTATCCATGTTTAGATGTCGATTAATCAAAATTGCGGGTATAGACTGAAGGGCTAATAAACAAGGATGTGCATGGTGACACTGTAATCTACAAAAAGCGTGACTTTGTGAAAACAGAATACAACTGAATCAGTATAAACTCCAATAACAGTTTTGAACAGTGGCTGAAATGAGTGATAGAAATCTGCTTGTGTGTATCGGCCCCTTAAAGCGACAGTTCAGAAAAAAAAAAATCTAAATTGTCAATTTACTTACTCTGTACTTTTCCAAATGACTGTACTTTCTTCTGTTGAACACAAGGGGAAATTTTTTTTGAAGAGAGCTAAAACATGTAACCATTGACTTAGTATTTGTTTTTCTATAATTTAAGTAAATGGTTACAGGTTTTTGCTTTCTTTAAAAGACCTTTTGTGTTTAGAAAAAAAAGAAACAAGTGATTTGAAACCACTTGAGGGCAAGTAAATGTTCCTCTTTGAGTGAACCTTCCCTTTAACAAGAAAGTGTCTCACACATCTCACCATTACAGTTGTGGTTTTAGATGAAATAAAGTATTGTACGGTTGTCATTTATTTTATTCTTTTTGATCGAAGAATTTATTTTAGACCGCAAACAGGAATGCAATTTTTGACAGACACAGTCCAGAATTTGATTGGGAATAGTTTAGCAACTGGATCTGGCAATAAGGTCACAAATGAAAAAAAAAAAAAACTAATGAATCTCAGCTGACCACATGTGATCAGATTACATTTACACAAGGTGGAGACAAATTTGTAGAAAGTCTGAAGATCTTCATTAGCTTATTTAGCTGTTTGAGGAGGAACTAGAGGCTGTGCAATAGGGTGGTTCCCCATGAAGAGATCAGAACATCATTTTATGACCATTTGATAAAACTTTGAGGTACAGTTCTTGCTATTAACTCATAATTTGGACTATTAAGGTACTTTAAAGTGTTGACAATTTTCCTAAAATATCACAAACATTGAAAAAAATAGCCCACAAATAGAAACAAAAAAACAGCAAAGAATCACAAACAATGATTGCTAGGAGCCAACTTGACTTTTAATTATTTTCTTTGTATCAGAGGCATTTGACAAGTGGAGGTGTGTGAGGGCGCACAAGCACGGTCGGAGGGGATGCTGCTTTTCATGCTTAAGTCAGACCACTTTTTTTTCCCCCTGGAACTATTCCAGCTTCCGGAATTCCACATCACATTCGCACTGAAACATGACTCACCACACAACACAGCCATGAAATGAATTGGATCAGATCCCAGTCAAAAAAAAAAAAGAAATCTGGAGAAAACAACTGTAGCATCCATAAGACGAGAAAAATGTAAAAAATAAAAACTTCATTGTTCATATTTCATAAGCAAGAAATGAAGCAGGCCCTTGAAAACAAACTTTTTCTAGCCGTCATTAATCAGATTCCAAATTAAACACTTTGACCTTTAATACAATACCTATGCGAGAAATAAAGCCCAATACAAGGAAGCCACACCACCAAACCAGAAGCAGGAAAAAAGCAATAAGGTGAGGTTTCAAATCAGTTAGCAGAGAGAGAAAAACAAATTGCAGGCAAAAGTGAAAATCAAATTTCTCATTCATCTTTAAAGTCTAGCCATACATATTTATTTTTTTAATGATTTTTCTTTTCTGTGAGGAAATAGGCAGATGGGACATGACCCTACAAATTCTAACAAATAGCAATATGCCTCTAATTTAAATACTTTTCTAATAAGAGGTAGATCAAAAACGGTGTAAGAGAAGTGTAGAAAGAAAAACAAAACGATCACTTGTGCCCCTCTGGTCAGCGCTCGGCGCCATGCGCATACCCAGTGCGGAAGTGTTCGCGAGGGACTTGAGGTATCGCTGCGCGCGCTGGAGGACTCGGTGAGATGGAAGGATTCCCGACACCCACCGTTTCCTCAGCTGAGGTAGACAACGGTCTTACTAGTGTGGAAGCATGGATGCACTCTTTTACCACAATCAAATCATATTTACATTCTGCATGAAAACAAAAGGAATATTGGTTTCTTTATTTTTTTTACTAAACGTTTTTACCTTGCTAATGTTCATTTTATATATATTTTTTTGCTTTTTTCACTTTGAATGACAAACGAAAGTTATAAATGAAACCATTTGCACGTCCATTTCTATGTTACAGCTCGTTAGCCTAAAGACGTGCCGTTGACTATTGTAACCTATATAGCTATCAACGCAAAAGCATCAGAACAGTGAAACTCCCCGACATGCATTGACTGACGTTAAACACTGAAAATCTTCGGCAAGTAAAGCCCAGTTTGATGAAAAAAGAAAAAGCCCGTCTCGAGAACAAACGGCGCACGTTATTTGGAAAAAAAAAAAAGATGAGCACGGGAAAAGAAAAAACAACCTCAATCGGGCTGGCCGTTATTATTATTATTATTATTTTTAACTTTGATAGGCGCGCTGAGGATGAGGGGGTGTCAAAGAGGTTACAGCAGGATCTTGGTCATCCCTGACCTCTATTGCTTGCATCCAACCCTAACTGAAGTGTAATGAAATGCGGCTGAATCGTTTGCTACCGCCGAGACAGTTATTATTAGCATGTTAGCACGGCATTGCTGCGGTATGTACGGTTGACGTTATTTCTCATTACCTTGACGGTGTTCAGAGGGTGGTGGCTCCTCAGCGACACTGAGGCGCTTTTCTTTTCTTTCTCCTATCTGTAGAGAACATAGAAGCCCAAACTTTGCTCTTTTACCGCTTCGACGTGCGCCAACTCATACAATTATTCATCGCGAGCACGCAAACGGCAAAAGTTGGGGATTCAAACGTTAACTACAGAATAAATTTTACATTTTCTTAAAAAAATAAAAATGTTCAAGAACTATTAGCTTTATAAAGTATACAAAATACCACAAAGCAAAATAAAAAAAGAACAGAACATTTTTTTTCATATATCATTTTCTTTTTTTCTGAGGTACTCTAGCCTGAGGTAGATCAGTAAAATGCATATTAACTTGGTTTCCTGGCCAACACCAATCAACACTTCCCTCAGTCATAAGTGGCAGTGTCGCTCCACCTTCTTTCATAATTTTATATATGTATATTTACCTATTATTCTATAAAATGCATCAGAATTTATAAAATGCCACCACGGATCCCAGGACAGCGTGCTTCCATCAACAATCCTCTTTCCATCTCAAGCCAAAGACCTTAAACCCCACTCCGTGTCACCCATTCCTTACCCCAAAAACAGGCTCTGAACGCCTTTTACCCTCAATTTCGGAATTTCCCTATGAACTCAAAAACAAACATCTGTCAATTAAGGACTGTGCAGTTACTGTATTAAGGCAGGGACTGGGTGGCTGAGTTTCCTACGGTTTGATTGAAATTCTGTGGGGAAGGGGAAAGTGCAGATGTACACAATTCTCACTGAAACTTCAGGAGGAATGGGTGTAAGAGCGGGCAGGGTTGTAAGGACATTCCCTGACCCCTGAGATGGACGCGTCCAGTGTCCTGTTAGTTTCCGAGAAGACGCAGTGGCTCTATTTCCTCCTGGCGACTGGTGGACCTGCGGCTGAGGGCTTGGGCTGCTGTTGCCGCCTCACCTGAGAGATAATCTCCTGGATCTTCCTCTGGGCCAGCTGCAAGACATCAACAAAAACAAATACAAGAAAAAAAAGTTCAATTTCACAAGTAAACGTCAGAGATTTAAAAAAAAAAAAAAATTGTATACATTAAAATTAAACTTTACACGCCACCATTGAAAGATTCTAAATAATGGTAGGTGGGTCAGAATGAACCCAACGCAGATAAAATCAGTGAAAGGTGGAGGAGGAAATGGTTTGGGGATTTGTGCTCGTCATTCAAGACACTGTACAATTCCTACTAAATTATGACTCCTGTAACATTTAGAAAATGCAATGTTAATCTTTCTTCATGCCAAGTCACTGCTGTTCTCTAATTATGATCACTGTTTTCTCCAGAAAATAAAGGGTTTTTGCACAAGTGCCTTGGTTATATTGTAAAACATTCTACTAGCATGGTAAAACCACAACTAAAAGCCCTTCAAAATGTTGAATCATTAAAATATTAAGACTCATTATGAAATCGCCACTTTATAATCAGTATGCTTTAACACTTATGTTAGCAATATAATTTTTCAAGCTAAGTTTCAGCACATTGCTAGCAAGAATTGCTACTGCAAACATTTCTAACGTTTTCACAACATGTTTAGCAAATTGCAAACATTTAACTGAGATATAGGCCCAATCCTAATTTCTACCCCTAAGCCATTCCCCTTCCCCGTTGACCCAATTCTCTTTAGCTTGAAAGTGTAGGGCTAACGGGAAGGGCTAGATAATGGAGAATTAAGGAGCTAGATCCTTATATTTTTCAGGACCACACTCAAAACCAAGGGGTGCGAAAATTTCCCAAAATACAGCAGCTACAGCAGTAGCAGTGGCGGATTTAGATATGGGCAATATGGGCATTCACCCCGGGGCGGCATCTTGCTGGGGGCGGCATGGGGAGACGGTGCAAAAAAACTGCCCCAGTAAAAGCTTTGGGATCAGCTTTACTTTATGCAAGTGTATTAATTTAGAGTGGTTATCCCAGAATAAACATGTTAGGGGCTATTCACATTTGGCATCTTTTGCACACACAAGTTTGTTATTCTCCAACCAACGCTTGTGAAAAACTGACGCATGTGCGCAGAAAGCAATTCCCGCACCTCACACGCGCTGTTCCTGATCCTGGTTGTTTACATGCACGCCAATATGCATCGACATGAAAGTCGACAAAACTAAAGTTTCTATCATATGGTGATGATTTTATTTTGACTAAGCATGGCTATGAAGCACAAAGGAGGAATAATGAGTCAGGGAGGTAACGAAGACTTCATAACTTTAATTCTCTGCAATGAGTAGAGTCTAAGACAACAGATAATTCTATGAAAATTTTGTATTCTATAGAACTGTCAATAATAATAATAAACAAATTGTTAAATTTATTGAAAATAAATATATTTAAAATGTATTTATAATAATTATTTTAAATATATATATATATATATATATATATATATATATATATATATATATATATATAGTGTGTGTGTGCATATATGCATGTATATGAAGTCAACCACATCATGTTTTTATTTCTTGGGGGATGGGGAAGGGGTTTGTTTGGTGTGGTTTCACCCAGGGTGCATTTTAAACTAGAACTGCCACGGAGCGGTAGCATTACTGCACATGGAAGGGGATAGACATAGTATTTTTGGTCATTATTATGAATTTTTACAACAAACAAGCATGTTTTAATAGATTCATAATGATGTTTGTGTTTTACCATGTTTATAAAAAAACTAATAATAAAATAAAAAAATTAATTAATTTTGCCATCTATAATCTCTACTAATAATTCCTGTATAGTAGTCCCACAACATACTTTCACCTCAGTCACTCGATGACACTCAAATACCAATAAAAGTCTAGAGGCTGCGAATGAGCTTTTTACACTCTCTGATAAAACGTTAATTTTAATGTTGGTTTTGTGTGTTTAGATGGCCATGATGTAAATAGAAAAAAAAATAGAATTGGGATTGGGCCATAGCATATTTCTCCCATGTTTCTATCACTGTTAACATATCTAATCTTTTGCAAGCTTGGCATGACAACCTAATAATTCCAGATTATTTATTATAAATTTCATTGTAATACTTTGCACAGTATTTTTTTTTTAATTGCACTGCTATGCAATGGGGTTCAAAAAAAGTAACATCTAATAGATCAATCAATCACCTGGCTTGCATAGAAGTGGCCTGTGATTTTTACTACTACTTGGTCATTTTCATCAGGCGTCTGGTCCCGTGGGACGACCACCTCTGCACTGGTCAAGTTCTGTAGTTCATTCACCTGAAGAGAAGCACAAAGCACCAATCACAATGGAATTCTGGAGATAAATTCATTCTTAAAGGGATAGTTCAAACAAAACTGAAAACTGTCATCAATTATTCGCTCTTTATTGGCCTATTTCCACTGAGTGGTAGGGTATGGTTTAGTACGGGTCACCTTTACCTTTATCATGGTACCCTTTTGGTGGGCATGGTGTACGACAAAGTTGCAGTGGACGTAATCCTCGCTGGAGGAAATGTTAAAGTAAAGCTGTACGGGTCGTTCATAGGTCATATAAGAATCACTTCTCACAAAACAGATTCCTTATACACAAATACTTGTGTATAAATGTTCAATGCAGATCAATGATAGTGCAAAATAGCCTACTGTAACGTTCACAATTATATAAAATAAATAAATAATTAATTGTAACATGAACACAGACCCTTACTGTCTCCGATGTTACCAATTACAGAAAAACTACACACAGCATACATTTAGTCTTTATTTGGGTTCAAAAACAACACGCAACATATTGCCTACAGTCAGTGCAAACCCCTCATCTGTATCTTTAATCTTCACCAACACATGTAACCTCTGTTAGAGAATAATTCCGTCATTCGGAGTTCATAATAGTCCAAAAGGTGATGATAATAGTTTAAACATGGCAGTTTGTTCATGTTTTAGGTTGCTGAAAGAAACATTTGCCGCTTTGTTTTTTCTGGCTTCTCCTTTGTTTTTTCTCTTTCAGATCCTTTCAGAAATGGACAAACGCGAGAGTGGTCAGAGAAGCACATCAATAATCACGCGCATGTTAATATCATCAGCTCAAAAAGTTTGGTATTTCAAATATAGACGCACGGAAAAAGCACTCAAGCTCTGTGGAGAAAGTGAAACCGCTCGTGCTTTAAGACAGCCTCGTAAACAACAACAGGACACAGCAGATTCTGTTCTTCTTAGCTTTGTGGTTGTTCATAAAGACGATGACAAGGTTTAAGCTCGGGTCGTCCATGTCTCGTTATTATATGTATTTATTATTAAGATGTAATGTCTCAGCTGTGTATTTAAAAATGGCGTATTCTTTGTTTTCATTCTCCTGGCTTGTCCACACACTAGTGACACTTCTCTGTAAATCATTTAGCTGCGCATCTCGCTCCGCCCTTTGGTATCTTTTTGTTGTGCTAAAAAGTGGTATGGTACAGTTCACTTATTGGTACCTTTTGACAGTGGAAACGGCCATAAACATAACGTACCATACCACTCAGTGGAGACTGGCTATAATTGTTCAAATCCTGTTTGGGACTTTCTTATGTTGAACAGAAAAGACTATATATTTTTTAAATGATGGAACCATTGACTTCCATAGTAGAAAAAACAAATACTACAGAGGTCAATGGTTAGAGCATATCAACTTTCTTCAAAATCTCTTACCAGAAGAAACCCAAAGGTTTGGAACCACTTGAGGGTGACTAAATTGAGTAAATTTTCATTTTGGGGTGAACTATCCCTTTAAAAGCAAATATAAAGACTGAAAATGTATATATTAAAAGACATTTACCGTTTTGCCTCCTTTACCAATGACTCTGCCAGCGGCGAATGATGGCACTTTTATGTGAGCCTCTAATTTAACCTCCTCTTTCGGTCCAAAGAAGTTCTCCTCTTTTAACTTTCCAAAGATACGTCCCTGAGCCTGAGAAAAATAAACAGAGCCTTAATGCAGGAATGTACATTTAAATGACTCGTACAATGGGCCAGTTCATTAAATGTCAACCTTTTTACCTTAAACTGTGCCTCTGGTGGTCCAGAAATAATGACCATTCTTTGCTTGGCGTCAATTCCGTCAGCAGGTGCAATCTAGAAGACAAAAATGACAGATTCGAAACTTTATTATTAGTCTTTGCTATGCTGTTGTATTAAAGACATATATAATCCAACTCGTAACGATTAACTTTAACAAAAAGAATTGGTGGGAAGATAAAAGGTCACAAAGCATTCTTGCAGTCACTCACTTTGATTGACGCACCAGCGAAGCGGCTGAGCTGTTTAATGTGTTGGCCCTGCTTGCCGATAATAGCACCAACTGCCAGTGCAGGAATGAAGAGGTGCACGGTTTCCGACTCCATCTGCGGCTGTTGACACAAATACACTCATGAGTTACGATCACACATTTAACACTAAATAAATCTGCGTTTAGATGAGACCCATCCAGAGAATATGCCACAAGATAACAAACACGATGACCAAGCTTTGAGTTCACTCCGCATAGAAACCATAACGTACAACATTTAACCTGTCTGTTGACTATATTCTGTTCCATTAACACAAAACCAGCTGCAAAAATAGCTTATTCTGAAATCATCCAAATGTAATGGGTCTGAAATATTAACACTGCCTATTTCGAAACAAGAATATATGCTAGCCTAGTTATAGTACAACAACACAAGCAGCATTGATGCTATTAATCAATAGAAGATTACATTTCATAAAGCCCCTAGCTCAATCTTAACAAGTTTGTGCAACTGCAGCAACAACAAAAACACCTTTTAGAGAGTACATCACAGGGAACAGCAGACTGCTGTTGCTTTGTTAACATATTAATTGTTTATTATTATTTATTATTATTATTCACCTTAATCTGCAATTTAGAAGTAAGCTCTGCAATTGTTTTAGGACTTCTGATTTTTGCCTAAGGCGTTAAATGACTAGAAATAACAAACATCAGTAAATAGTCCAACTACTTGCTAGACAAACAGGTGTTTATGTTATGACTACACACAAAAATATAAGAAAACATCAAGCAGCATTAAGAATTGTTAAGACTAAAAATCAATCATGAACCCAGAAGTCTCAAGCCAAATACTCCAATGTCTGTGCCCGCTCTTACATGAGTCAATAGACAGAATTCATTACAGAAATCCAATTCCAAACTAACCGACTGCTCATTGCTGATAACAATTACCACAAAACACAGGGATAACAACAAATTAACCATTGTTTGAGTATTACGAACCATTACTTAGCCATAGTTTGTTGTAAAAAGGTGGACATACTAAGGGTAAATCAAACATCTAAAACGGTTTTACTATAATTAAATCATGGTTAAGTGTTAGTTCACCCAAAAAATTTTAATTGTTTTTAGTTAGTCTTGATTCAAACTATGACCTTCATTCATCTTTGGAACTCAAATGAAAACTTTAGGTGAAATCTAAAGCAGGTCGTAGAGCTGGGCGATACTGCAAAAAAAAAAAAAAAAAAAAAACAATCATTACTATATCATGTTTCATATCATTCGATATCGATAATTATTGAGTATTTTAACAATACATTTAGGAATATTAGGATTTTTCACTAGGTGCGGCTGGAAAATGCACGCAGTTCATGTGCACGCCGTTTGCACAACATGTGCACGTCACTCTGATATGCCGCTGGGCGCCGTGGACCGGTGCCGGTGTGCATACCCTGATAGAAATCTATGTTGAGAATTCTAAAATGCATGGCGTGTCGCTGAGCAGTGAATCTGGTGTGCAACCCCCTTAAGAACTCCCTCATCCTCCACAGACATCAATGTCCCAGACACACTCAAAGTCCAAAAAGGTACCAAAACCGACCATATTTCTTCATTTTAAAATCTTTTATGATTTTTATGACACATAAAACAATAACTTTAACAGTTTCCCCAGTGTCAGTATATTGCACACATTCACAAGAACTGCATGTTTTGTGCTCAGTCTCCTACTGACATATTACATTAAGCCCTAGTCAGAACACACAATTTTGTTAAGATTTCGGCATGATTTCCTTGACATATGGTGTCGTGACACAAGATTCAATCATTTCGTCTTGTGTAATGTGGCATAGTTCACGACAACCGATACCATGTCTGCGACGCCTCCTGACACTATCGCAGAAAGTCTAGCATGTTTAATTTTTTTCTTCGATCTTCACAACGAGTTCAGTCAGGTGGGTGACACTGGACAATAGGAGCACATCATTTCTCAGTTATATCCGCGGTGCTGCCTTTAATCTGTGGGTAATGAAAAACAGGCTGTATATTTACTTATGGGTGGGTCCCGGGTGGATCAGATAAATCATTGGTTATGCAAACTAACTACTTTCTCTAAAATATTAAAGTGTTTTAAGCAATTTTATTTGACAGATTGGCACAAATATGCAGACATCTCCATTCTTAGTTTCTGAGTTCTCTCAGCCTTCCAACAGAGTTCATTCTTCCGAGGTAATCTGGAAACACATTCAGTGCTGCAAATACATTGTAAAAGGCTGTCTTGCTTATTCAAATTACTTGATTAAACTAGTTAAATTGAAACTGACCGGTGCAATGGATGATTTTGTCATTAAAAATGAAAACAGTTAGTTTATCTGAAACTGTGAAGTTTTTATTTTATTTAACAAACCAGTTTGTGCTTTGGCGCTGAAGCATATAGCGGACTGGTTTTGAAGCAAGTCACCTCAGATATTATTTGTTATTCATCTAGTAAATAACTGACAAACAAAAATACTTTAAAATTAGGAAACAAATTATTCATTCATTCTCTTTTCGGCTTAGTCCCTTTATTAATCAGGGGTCGCCACGGCGGAATAAACCGCCAACTTATCCAGCACATGTTTTATGCAGCGGATGCCCTTCCAGCTGAAACCCATCTCTGCAAAACATCCATACTCATTCACACTCTGACACTACGGACAATTTAGCCAACCCAATTCACCTGTACCGCATGTCTTTGGACTGTGGGGGAAACCGGAGCACCCGGAGGAAACCAACACAAACGCAGGGAGAACATGCAAACTCCACACAGAAACGCCAACTGACCCAGCCGAGGCTCGAACCAGTGACCTTCTTGCTGTGTGGCGACAGCACTGCCTACTGCGTCGCCAATACAAATTATACCAAACGAAATTGGTTTCAAAAAGTTATTTTTTTCCAAAAAAAAAAATATATATATACAAATACTTAGTTTGTGCCTGTCCAATGTTCAACCGTGCAGGTGGATGATTTGTTTTGCTCCGTGGAAAATAAGGATTTAATGAATGCTTCACTGTAATTGTTGTATCAAACCTCTGTCATATTTGTTAATTTTTTAATATGTCATTATTTTGTCTTGAGCATCTGATTTTTCCTTCCTGCTGATGTGCTTTCATTTTTTCTGTCTCACTCACGGCAAGTTCAGGTGAGGGAGTGTTTAATAAGCATCCCATGAAGGAAGCAAGCAAGCAAGCAAGCATGAGTGTTTATTGAGATTGACATAAGATAAAAAAAACAAACATAGAAATTATTACGGTAAGAAATATTGTTATAGCAACACCTGTGACTGCTTTGGGAAATAACGCTCATCGTAGACGTCACTGGATGAATGATCGTGAAGGAACATGTAGTCTGGCACATTCGTTACCCACTACAAGTCAAGATTTTATCAAGACCAAAATCGCATAATCTGACAGTGACTTTCGTAACCGACAATAAAAATCGTGTGTTCTGACCGGGGCTTAAGATGAGTCAGCGCTTTGTTTTAAACAAAATGGAAGCCGGTCAGACACTAAGGAGAAGAAACTTGTTTTAGATGAGCACCAAAGTATTTTCATAACTTGATAATAACTTGATTAAACCAATGAAGGTATGTGGTTTGTTTTGATGTTTTTGAAATCCTTAATGGATGAGTGAGGTTTCAGAGATCACCTAAATTATCTTCATTTGTATTCAGAGGACCAATGAAGGTCTCAAGGGTTTGGAATGACTTGAGGGTGAGTAATTAATGACCATTTTCATTTTGGGGTGAACTAAAATGTAGTTCACGTAATAGATAAACACTATCTCATTGGCTTTACTAGAAGCAAACAGTTCTATTAAATCATTCACAATGCACACGTCGCGAGCATGTGATACCTAAAACACAGAAGATGACGTTAGACCCGAATTAACAGACGGAATCACAGATGTCAGGTGAGAAGACCTGTAACTCTAATGGCATTTAGAAATAGAGCTAAAGGAAAGTATTGTGGAAACACCATAGAAATGTAGAACGAGCAAACATACAACATGACAAATATTCTGGTAATGACTTCACCCTTTGGACAAGGGGTAAAAAACCACTAATACAGACATAAGGCACACAACTGTGTACTTCATTCTAATTTATGGGTTAGTCTAACTGCATGTTATTCATGCCATTCCCTGGACTACACTCATTCCCACCCAACACCAACACACACACACTCAGGTCTACATTCCCACACATTAGGTGTTAAACATTAGACCCACAGCATTTCAGCATATCTGTTAGCTGTGAGGGCCCAGCGATGCCCTCTGGGGAGTGACTACTCAGGAACACACGTTTGTTCCTTCAGCCAATCCTGTAGCAAGCAGCCAAGCCATGCAATGCATGGTGGGTAATAAATACAAAACTTACAGAAAAGGCTGTGCAGCCGCTGCTGGAGGAGAGCGTAGAGGCCCAAAATGGCACCTCACCCTCAAACCCGCTGCACTACGGGAGAAACATACACATTAAACACACACACTCCCCAACACACACACACTACAGGGGCCCTCTTCATATCAACACGCTTCTTACTAAAGAGCACAAATGTTACACACAGCTAGGGATGCACAATATTATTGGAACATTTGATAAATCAGTCGTTAATGGCTTGAAATTCAAACATAATACTAAACATTTGCAGCTTTGCTGATAAGATGTGCTGATTATGGGCAGTAACTTGTCTGCCAGAAGTGCTAGCAGTAAGATCAGCTTAACACTTTAACTGCCTGCTTTACCAAATGGCTGACCATATTTTGACTGTTTTCAATAATGACTGTTATAGTAATTTAAAGAATGACTGTTTTTAATAATGGTTTACACTACACAGCATTGTAGGTTTACAAAAAAATTAATCCAACAAACATAATCCTGTTGCACTACTGCACTTGATTTTGTAAAAACAAAAAACAAGAAAGCATGTTAAATGAGAATCTGAAATATTTTTTAGCATACTTCAAAACAAAGATAATTTAGTATTCAAAAATGTTTTATTTTGATTAAGTTTTAAAATAAATTGATCTTACTATGAAAAATATGAAAATATGAAGTGTAAATGCATTAATTCCAGTACTTTTACCATAAACCGACAAACTATTTGGTAGAGGTTGATATTTTAGAAATTATGGGGTGTGTTGACAAATGCATCGAGTGTGGTAACTAGCAAACAATAGGAGTTAAGATATGCAATCCAAAAGTTCTTTTCTTGGTGGGGCAGTTAAAGGGTTAAGCCTATTGAAATGAAAGTAAAATACATTTTTTGATGTTTGTAAAAATAATAATAAAAATAATCTTGAGTTAAATCTATTACCAAAAGGTAATAAGCCACCAATCACACACAGCTTAAAGGCTGATTTATACTTCTGCATCTTGCGCTCGTCTATGCTTCGGCGCAGCCTTCAGCCTGGTTTATACTTCTGTGTCAAATGATCGGCGTGACCCAGAGAGCATGTAATGCACGTTGCCGTGCATTTATACTTCTGCGCGCTGTTTGTGTTGCTCTGCAATAACACTTCTCAAACGCTAGTTAGCTGTGAGGTTTTTATGTTCCTCTGTGTGGAGTTTCTTCGCTGGTGTTTTGTTATTTCTGAACGCTACCTTAAATGTACAAGTGGCTCAAACTCGCTCTTTTTGGAGGCGGAAACCGGCAGACGTGCAACAACTTTAATCATGAGGTAAACACAAAACAATTTCCATCTGGAGCTCCTTCATGGGACTCCACATTCCATCGGACTCGCGCAGCTGTCACCCCGCCCACACTCGACAGCACTACCAAGCCAACCAATGACAGAGCTTGTGCTTTGCGTCGTGTAATTACAATTTTTGAGAGGTGCATGTCAGCCACTGCGAGGGCTATACAACCGAGCATAGGCTGCACTGGAACATAGACATGCGTTTGACTCAGGAGTATAAATCAGCCTTTCGTGTGGTCGCAAAGCCCTTGCTGTGGCAGTCGCACACCTCTCAAGGCTGATTTCGTCGAACGATGCATAGTGCAAGCATTGTGATTTGTCAGCCTGGTAGCACTGACGAATGTGGGCAGGACCAAGAGCCACACAAACCCACTGGAGTGTCGAGTCCCATGAAGGAGGTCTAAATGGAAGGTTTTGTCTTGGGTTTACCTTATGATTAAAGTTGTTTCATGTCCACCGGTTCTCGCCTCAAAATGAGCAAGTTTGAGCTACTTGTAGCGTTCAGAAAAAAACAAAACACCAGCGAAGAAACTCGAGGCAGAAGAACATAAAAACCATATTGCCAGCTAGCGTTTGGAAAGTGCTATTGCAGAGTAACACAAACAGCGCACAGCTGTATAAATGCACAGCAACACACAAGGCATGCGCCGTGGGTTACACCGATCACTCGACGCAAAAGTATAAACCAGGCTTAAAACTGTTACTGTTTTTTTTTTTTCATTAAAATAAACAAACAAAAAAATAGCTGCCAATCAGCACCAGTGTCAAAGTGTCTGCCAGATAGAAAAAAATTCAGGTATTTATTCAGGGGTGTAAATATTAGAACACTAAAATATTAAAAATAAGTTCTGCAAATAAATTAAGCATTAAGTGTCACAAAAGCTAGTTTGATGGATTTAACAGGTTATAGAAGCCCTATAAAAAGGTAATAAACTGTATAAATGAATACTTTAACAAAATAAATAAAAATAAATAAACAAATAAATAATAATTTGGCAAAAATATTGGCAATGACAAAAAAAGGCTAAAATAAATTGGATTACTGTATTTCTGCCAAAAAAAAAAAGAAAACAAAAGAAAAAGAAACTGTATCATGCATCACCACACAAACACATATTCCCTTCTAATTTTATTACCCCAAATGATTGATATCCAGCTTGAGCCCCAGGCGGTGGTCCTGATACCACAGAGGGTGAAATCCCTCCACTCGCTGCACCAGGAAATAAACCCAACGCATTCAGATTGAGCCCTGGAATCAGGTTAGATTGGAGCTAGAGGGAAAAAAAAAAACAAGGGCAGAGACTTAGTTCTTAACATTAGGTTGTCCTGTATGCCAGTTTAGACATTAATAAAGATTGCTGTGCAGACGTACGTGCATGGCAGCTACATCGTTCTCATAGGACTCGCGGACTTTCTTCATGATTTCTTCTTCAGCTTTTGCACAAGCATCTAACGTTCCTTTAACAGTAATGGTGCGCTCTGGGTTATACAAGGTCAGATCTTGCAGGCTGGAATTTAGAAAGAGAAGGATAAAAGAAACATGTTATTGCCAATACATGCTAAAGTAAACTACTGTAAATATTATGCCCTTTATAATGCCAAAAAATAAATTGTATACAATTCTCACGTTCAATATCTGCTAGGACCTGAAGAATTGTTTCTTTATTGATGTCAATATTGCTCAAAACAAACAAAACAAAAAGTTTATTTGTAACAAAGGAAAAAGCATAGAAATGCTTCAACAGTACATCATCAGGCATACATCATGAGATAATCAAGGAAAAGTCTATATAGTTATTTACCATGTACATTTTGGCACAAATATATCAGATATTTAAAGTCAGCTTGAACCGGACGTTACTGAGATTTCAGTATGGTCATGTACTTCCAACTGAAACTGAATATTTAGCATATGGCTGGGCTTTCTTTTGCACATAATTCCCTTTTAGCAAACTAACGATAAGAGAGGGTATCAATATGCAGTTGCTATGAAAGCCCTCTGATTGACAGAAGCAAACGGCCAGAGCTTCATTAAAGATAATCAAAACAAACACACTTTCAGTGGATTAACTTGCACTGACTAATTATTTACCTTAACTGTGCATTCAAACCGAAAGTGGAGAGAGCATCAAAAGTAGCCCGAAGTCATTCATTTACAATGGGAGCCGGCAGCAATAGGCAGCGCGGCTTCGCTGGTGTGGACATCATGGAGAGTTGAAATCAAGTCAACTTTATGGTAATGAGCTATGAGGCCGTTCGGTGGTAAGCAATCGGAAATGTAGAATTCCACCACTTGAGGAGTCCAGAGCACATAGTCACTGTGAACTTAGGTTTCAACCACAGTTGTTCCCAAGGGTTTGATTATTGCAGTCACCGGATTTCCAATTATTTACAATGTTTTCTTACAGGGACATACATTTAAAAAAAAAAAAGTTACTGCTGAGTAACTGATGTGCATTAAATGTTCAAAATATTTTTCTTTTGACAAAGCGGGAATCAATAAGGACAAAACCGTATTGCTGCTTCAGAATATTTAAGACATATGGACACATATTGGATAAGTGGAGCAAAGCCACACCCCACGCAACAACTTGATCTTCCATTGCTAAATTAATTTGACACAAAGTGTGCAACATTTTCATGCTAGAAAGCCTGTTTTTATGAGGGAATGTAACCGATTTGCTGGTGTGCTTCAACGGCCACTTTAATATGAGATCAATGTAGAGAATTTTGACGCTCTCGCCAGCGAAGCTGTGAAGGCAGACAGCTTTGTCACCAGGGCAGCCAGAGCGAACTTTGACGCACTCGCCGCCTTCGGTGTGAACGCACAGTAAGAATAACAATGGTGAGCTAGCAAAATAAACAGTAAATTTTGATTTCACAAAGACTTGACTCAAATAGTTTCATAAACACCTAGGTTTCTTTAAACTGTTCTACCTCTGAATTATAAATAAAATCTGAGAGTGTGTATTTTACGGATTTGCAACACTTGCAACTTTAATTTCCTTGCTAAAAACATTTCAGATTATATAATTTGCTTCTCTTTCAGGTCAAACTGATCTGAATATGTAGTGATATGTTACCCAGAACGAATGCCAAATAATTAAATCCAAATTCACTCACATTTAAATGTCAAACTACCAACTAACGAAACAGTCCCAATCCTAATTATGATGTAATCTGTTTTACTTAATTAGCATTAACCAAAATGGAGGACAAACAGAACTGGGCAGAATGAATAAACTCACAGGACAAGTAATAATGGTGCATTCCAAATGGGATATACAGTTGAAGTCAGAATTATTATCCCCCCTTTGAATTTTGTTTTCTTTTTTAAATATTTCCCAGATGATGTTTAACAGAGCAAGGTAATTTTCGCAGTATGTCTGATAATATTTTTTCTTCTGGTGAAAGTCTTATTTGTTTTATTTTAGCTAGAATAAAAGCAGTTTTAAATTTTTTTAAAACCATTTTAGGGTCAAAATTATTAGCCCCTTTAAGCTATATATTTTTTTGATATTGTCTAACGATGGTTTGTTCTGTAGACTAACTTGCCTAATTACCCTAACCTGCGTAGTTAACCTAATTAACCTAGTTAAGCCTTTAAATATCACTTTAAAGCCGTGTAGAAGGGTCTTGAAAATATCTAGTAAAATATTATTTACTGTCATCATGGCAAAGATAAAATAAATCAGTTATTAGATATGAGTTATTAAAACTATTAGGTTTAGAAATGTGTTGAAAAAAACCCCTCTCCGTTAAACAGAAATTGGAAAAAAAATAAACGTTTTCGGGTGGGGTGTTGGTGTAATAATCCAGGGGGGCTATTAATTCTGACTTCAACTGTATGACCATCTTAACAATCATGGTCGCCATATTAAAGTGTTGCTTTAAATCAAAGTGAGAAAAGCATTTCAGAATGAAATGCTTTGGGTCTCCATGATCCTTTGCGCATGGATGTTTTTTTAGAGTTGCACACTGCAATGCATTAAGAAGAACTCATCCCTATGTCCTAATACATTCAAAGTGGTCACTCAGGATGGTAAACCCTTTGAAAGCCATAGGGCATAGGGAAGATCCCTGCCAAAATGTAATGCAGTTTCAGATTCGCACGTGCAGATCAAGTCTAATCTCTGTTCAATATGCGCCATCTTGGGAAGTCTATATAATAATTAAAATTCAACCCAGTGCAGATGATTTATTCATGACATGCTGCATGCTGGGAAACAGAATCCAGCAGTGACGAACAAAGAAAACCAACATGAAAGAACGCAAAGATGAAAACTACTTACGGTGAGATAGTGATCTTTGTGTCAGTATCTTGTTCGATTTTCTTCAAGTTGCGTCCTTCTTTTCCAATGAGGCGGCCTACGAAATTGTTATGAGCCAGAATTTTGAGAGGAATTTCTTCAGTGCTGTGAGAAAAAGGTATATATGGTGTGATTAAACACACAAGACTAACTAGTATGACAGACAGAAAACCATATTATACAGTGTGTGCGGGGTGGCGCAGCAGGTAGCGCTGTCACCTCACAGCAAGGTCGCTGGTTTGAGTCTCGGCTGGGTCAGTTGGCATTTGTGTGTGGAGTTTGCATGTTCTCCCTGTGTTCGTGTGGGTTTCCTCCGGGTGCTCCGGTTTCCCCCAGTCCAAAGATATGTGGTATAGGTGAACTGGGTAAGTCAAATTGTCCGTAGTATATGTGTGTGAATGAGTGTGTATGGATGTTTCCCAGTGAGTGGTTGCAGCTGGAAGGGCATCTGCTGCGTAAAACATATGTTGGTGGTTCATTCAGCTGTGGTGACCCCAGATTAATAAAGGGACTAAGCCAAAAAGAAAATGAATAAATGAATGACAGTGTGCATAAGCATTAACGCACATCTTGGTGTCGATTGCCTCTTTCTGCATGATCTCCATGATGTTTCGACAGGCAGAACTGCAGCCCTCTGGTGTTGAGTGAACAGTGATTGGCTTCTCCGCCGCTCCTGCGTTTTCCTTACGATGAATGTCAATCCTGTGCACACACACAAAAGAAATCAGTGTGTTAATCAATTTAAGGTTCCTCATACCAAGACATTTCTGTTAATGAAATTCAGGCGAAAAGTGTAAGTATGTAATTTGGGGGTTTTATTTAGTTTTCTTTGAAGGTAACCCTCTATGCAAGGATGCATTAAAATCAATAAGAATAAAAAGATTAAAGTAGCAGTAAAATGGTGAACTTGGTCACCCTTGAAAAAAGAAACGGTTCTTTAGAACTTGAAATGTTAATAATAAATACTTTCTAAAAGATTGTTGAATAAAATTCATCTTTATTTATATAGCACTTTTACAATGAAGATTGTCAAAGCAGCTTAGCATAGAAGTTCTAGTAAATACGATGATGTGATAAAGCCATTTTAAGCTGCCATTATTCCAGTCTGTCAATAAAAAATAAATAAAATTACACTTAAAAAATAACAGGAAGAACAGATGTACAACAATTGTAATAACTTCACACAATTAATGTTTTTACTGCATTTGTTCAGATAAATGCAGCATTTGCTAGTACAAGGTGAGATTAGAACACATTGAAAAAATATACATTTAAATAATTTTAACATTTTATATAATATACACATTACACTACATACACACAAACACTTCAGAAATTTGAGAAGTGAGAGGTTAAAAACAGGCCACACACTTATGAACTGCAATTTAAAAGCAAAAAAAAAGAACGCTTAAACTGTTGATAAAACAGTTAATAAAAACTAAAAAATTATTATTAAATAAAAATAAAATTAATGAACTGATAGGTCAATTTGGCTATTTTTATGGCCGTTATAGCACAATTAAATCATCAAAACAGACTTTATTTTTGTAGTTTGCTCTGTTTTGTTATATAACAGTCCTATATGCGACCCTGGACCTGGTCCTATGTTGCACCTGTATATTTTTGACATTGGCCAAAAATACACAGAATGCGTCAAAATGATAGATTTTTCCTTTATGCGAAGTAAAGAATGTTCTGTGAAGATTTTTCTTTGGTAATTTTTCTACGGTAAAGTTCAAAACTCATTTTTGATTAGCAATGCGCATTACTAAGCTCTTAAAATAAATTTAAATAAATAAAAAAAGGCACCTATTTTACCCCTTTTTCCCAAGATTTAAAGTTGTGTCTCCAGAATGTGTCTGTAAAGTTTCAGCTTAAAACACTCATCAGATTTTTTATTAGACCTTTCAGAGTATTGGAATTTTCTGCTCTGAACACTATGTAGCAGTTTCTGTACCTTTAATGCTAGCTCTCCCCACCCCCTGTTCCCACATGCTTGTCAGAGTGTGCCTCAATCTCCACCTCGGCTGCGTCAGATAAACAGCAGTGACAGACACGAAGGAAGCAGATCTCACGAAACGTGAGAAATACTACAGTAAGAACTTTCACAATGATTATTTGATGTATTTGTTGTGGAGTTAATGAGTCGATGAAAACGATGAGTCATACACACAATGTCGTTACAAAGTTAATGCGCACACACACACAGTGCACGCCTTTAACTTTGCACTGTTTTTGCACAGCACATTTGACAGGACACATGTTAATATCCACTGCTGTATGGATCTCCGTTATATTAATGTACAAAATAAACCGCAAGGTTGCCGCTACATTCATTCTACCATGGCGGGGCGCCACGCCAAAATTTATCCTGCCACGGCTACATTACAGCTTCTCATTTAAAACATTGTCGTTTTTTTTAAATGCCAGGTTATAAATTGCACCAAAACGTATTAAAAGGTAAGTGAATTATAACAGCACAAACTTTTCTGTAACCGTAGTAGTGCTGTGCGTTATTTGTTTAACCCTTTAAGGTGACATGCTGACTGACTGACAGGTGCGTGATGCCAGCAAACATGACGTATAGCTTTCAGTTAGGATGAACACAGTTTCCATATTTATACTTTATTCATAGATAAAGGTCTATGGCTCTGCATACAACAAACAAAGACTTCATCTTGCTGGAGTTTATAGCGGTTTCACTTTACCTCAGGACGCAATAATGCCGCTCTGTAGGTCTATTGGAGACGTTCATAAATATTCCTAGCAAAACTAATAAAGGTTGGAGACAAACGCTAAATTGCACTTGAGCAGCGTATATTTGAGGGCATGCAAGAAGTTTTGTGCACGAACAGAGGAAATCCTAGCGCAAGCAAAAAGATCTGCATGCTCGCATTACACAAATCCGATCTCGACTTGTAGTACTGCGTCACATTTGTCATTGAAATAACGGCAAAGGTAGTTGGTAGATCAAAAGGCCTGCAGCCACAGCTGGAAAAAAAATCCTAGAGGAAACACTGAACCGGATTTAACGTGCACAAACTGGGATTGAATCGTCTTCTTTTATAATTGTACTGACATGCGGCTGTGGTGATAAAGTACGGTAAAATCACTGTAATTCATTACAAACATGCACCGTTTTAAAAGTGTTTTAAACTTGTAAAACTTGATAACATTTGAAGATGATTGATGATCACAGAGAGCCGAACAGATCTTTTAATCCCAGTTGCTTTGCACACATCCTATCTTGTGGATATGATTATACGCGTTACTACAGAGACATGTTCATACACGGCTGTCAATCAATTCGGCGGGTGGGAAAAACCGCCTTAAAATGGGAGGGACTTGAATCCTATTGTCTTTCTATCCCTTCAATATGACTGTGGACAGTCTGTACCCACACATAGTTCTGTCCAAACAGCTTCCAAAAGATGACTTTCATTATAGGTGCCCTTTAAAAAGGATATTTTATCAGTATTTCTATTTATTGAACCCTCAGATTGCAGTTTTTCCAAATAGTTGACCTAATATTGTACTATCATAATATAAAAATACATATGAATGAATAAGCTTTCCATTGAACTTATCAAAAATACACCCAAAAAAAAGAGCCACTTATGACTGGCTTTATGGTCCAGGGTCACATATAACAAAAATGTGTATTGATAAACAAGTTAATTTAGCATTTTCAACCAAAAATGCTGTGGCAAGGAAAAACAGCCTCAACACCACTATGTATAGCCAGAGCCATGATGTTTATGTGAAAGTTGTAACAAACATGAGTGCTCCTTACGTGCACACTGTTGAACTATTCTTACTTTGAGTGAGTCTGCTTGGTGATGTTGCGGATGGTAGCACCTTCCTTGCCAATAATAGCTCCTACAAACTGGGTGGGCACCAGCATGCGTAGAGGCACGTCTGACTGTAGTTTAGGTCTAGCGCCCAGACTGGGAGAGCCTTGGCGAGGCGGCCCGCGTGAGTTAAAGCCTCTCCTGCCACCCACAGCAGGGGCATCAGCTGCAGCGGTCTCATCTGGGATATAGGAAACCTTTAGTGCGTAGTTCTCCATGAGGAAGCCGTTTAATTTGTCCATTGCTCTGGAAAATGATCAAAAAGAGAGGGATGAGACATTAATTCGGATGCATACCAACATAAATTAAGGTTTTATTTAAAAAGTGATTTTTTTTTAGGGATGAACGCGCTCAAAGCTACATTTAAAAAATATAATTAATAGTTCTTCTAAAAAAAAAAGAGAAAAAAAAAAATTCCAGAATGCGAGTCTAATATTTCTTTGTGCCATTACAGTTATGGTGTGAACAGCAATAATTTCAACAAATTTTTAGAGCTATATTATTATTACTACTATTACCATTACTACTATTATTAATATCCTACCTATTTGAGTAAAATATTATGAGAATTTGAATAATTTCCAAAAATGCACTAAATAATAATAATAATAATAATAATAATAATAATAATACACAACAACAACAACAACATTTTGTAAATTGAGATTCTCAATATTCTCACAAAAAATAGGATGATAATAATAATAATAATAATAATTTTGTGAGGATATTACTGAATTTTCAAAAATGTACTCAATTTTCTTTTGGCCTTTATTAATCGGGGTCACGACAGCGGAATGATTCGCCAACTTATCCAGCATGTTTTACGCGGTGGATGCCCTTCCAGCTGCAACCCAACCCTGGGAAACACCCATTCATTCACACACTTACACTACGGACAATTTTAGCTTACCCAATTCACCTATAGCGCATGTATTTGGACTTGTGGGGGAAACTGGAGCACCCAAAGGAAACCCACAGCAACATGGTGACATGCAAACTCCTCAGAAATGCCAACTGACCCAGCCGATGCTCGAACCAGCGACCTTCTTGCTCTGAGGTGACAGCGCTACCCACTGCACCACCGTGCCTCAAAAATGTACTAATTATTATTATAAATTTTATTATAATGATTACAATAATAATAATAAAACAATTATTCTACAGATTATACAGATTCTCAATATTCTCACAAAAATTACTATTACTACTATTATTATTAGTAGTAGTAGTAGTAGTAGTAGTAGTAGTAATAATAATAAATAATAAGTACAATTTATATACAATAATTTATTTATTTATCTCCTCACAAAAATATAATAATAATAATAACAATTCTTCTTCTTATTATTATTCTACCTATTTTTGTGAGGATATTAGGCTGAATAATTTTTTAAAAATTACTAAAATGATGACAACAACAACAATAATAATAATAATAATAATAATAATAAAACAATTATTCTACAGATTATACAGATTCTCAATATTCTCGCAAAAAATATTACTATTATTATTATTAATAATAACATTATCTGAATACTTTTCAAAAAATTACTACTACTACTACTACGAGTAGTAGTAGTAGTGGTAATAGTAGTAGTAATAAAGTAAAATTTTGAAAATTATACAGATTATCAATATTCTCAAAAAATATTATTACTATTATTATTAATAATAATAATAATAATAATAATAATAATATTATCTGAATTATTTTCAAATTACTACTACTACTACTACTACTACTACTACTAGTACTACTACTACTACTACTACTACTAGTAGTAGTAATAATAATAAAAATAATAATAAACAATAAGTACAATTTAGAAAATTCTACCGATTCTCAGTCTCCTCACAAAAATATAATAATAATAATAATTATTATTATTACTATTATTATTATTATTATTATACCTATTTTTGTGAGGATATTATGAGGCTGAATAATTTTTAAAAATTTACTAAAATGACGACAACAATAACAACCCCAACAACATTTTTGAAAATTATTCAGATTCTCGTAATATTCTCACAAAAATAGGTATCATAACAAAAACAATAATAACAATAATAATAAATCCTATTTTTGTGAGGATATTATGAAAAAAATTATAAAATGTAAAAAAACGTACACATTATAACTATTATTATTAATATACTGTTTTTTTGTAAGGATATTATGAGAACCTGAGTAATTAAAAATGCACTACTACTACTACTACTAATTACTACTAATATCCTACCTATTTTTTTGTAGAATATTATGAGAATCTGAATTTTAAAAAAAATTACAAAATATTTTTTTAAATAATAATAATAATAATAATAATATACATTTTTGAAAATTCAGTTTCTCATAATATCGTCACAAAAATAGGTATAATAATAGTCCTATTGTTTGTGAGGATATTATGAAAAACTGTACTTGTAACTTATTATTATTATTATACCGAAAGTTTAAGGGCATGAGGCTGAGATAAGATTGAAAGCAAGTGCCCTTTCATGCCACCAAATCTCTGGTTGACTTCCACTAGTGGATGCTAACAGGAACTCCCCATTGTGAACAAACAATTGCCCAAAAATCCTTTTATCCAAGAGGCTCCATTCATTTACCGGAGGCTTCTTCAGCAACCCCTGAGACCGCTTTGCAGTTCTGCTAATCAAACAGTAGGTGGCACTAAATGAGTTATTATAATTGTTGAATAAACCCAAATAGCAGTGTATGTGTGTGGATCTGACAGTCTCGCATTTCTCTGCGAGTTGCTGGAAGAGGGGGTGGTGGTGTGTTGACCGAATGAGAGGCAGATGATACTCACTCTCTGGCTTGGTCCTTGGCACCATATCGCACATTGACGACTGCGGTCTCTGTGTCAGTGTTGACTGAAGGAAAGACAGACAGAGAGGTCGAGATTTCAGTAATCTTTTAATATTTGGATTACCATACAAGTGACTGTCTGCTGAATAACGCATCTTACCTTGTTCACAGCTTTCCACTGTGCCATACTGTGCTAACAACCCGTCCAAAACCTGTGAGTGAAGAAAAAGCAACAAACTTTTTTAGATTATATTGGTGTAAGAGGTTTAAGAACACATTAAATAGAGAAAAATAATCACTGAATCTAAATTGAACATGTTGAAGGATTTCTGGGTGAACGGTTCCTTCATTTACAAACAACGTTGATGTAAACCAGTATGCCTTTCTTCAGTGAAAACTTTTTGGTCTGTACAATTAAAATAAACTAATTTTGCAAAAGAAAGTCACAGGTTAGAAACAAATGACAAGAACGGAGTTGAGATGAAAGCATTACTGATCATTTTCCATACAGTGAGGTACTTAATTTGATAAAAAAAGGGGCTTTAAAGTATCAAAAAAAAAAGTTATTGGACTGTTATGTATACAATTAGTCTTGTAATTTTATTCTTTGAGCAAAAAATAAAAATAAAATAAATAAAAAAGACTATTTACCATAAATTACAAATACACCTTCTGTCATTCACTGTAATAGCAACACAGCATTTCATCATGAACATTTAGAACAAGAATTGTTCAAGAAAGAACAAAATAACTGTTCATTTTAAATCATCACTCTTCCAAGAGTCATTTGAAACAAACTGCTGCATTTAATATGCTTATGTTTTTAAAATCATATGTTAATTTAATGTGGACTCCAAATGGGACATTTTAGGTCATTGATCTAAATACAAGCACAACATTTGATCAAAAAGATGTATGGCGTAGGTTTTAATTTCTAGAACCTCACCGGCTTGACTCAATTGTTCATTTTTTTAAGAGCAATGCCTATCTCAAATGAACATGGTCCACGAATGGGATAAAATGGTATAAACAGAAATGACTGCAGTCTGGCATACGTCACTAGAGAAATTTTACCAAAAAGGACCTGTTATGACATTATTAATCAATAATAAAATGAATAATGGTAAAATTAATAATATTATAAAAGAATTTTAAAAATGTAATAAAATAAAACTGCACAATTACAAATCCTTACTCCAACAAAAATCTATACACGTATAAAATAAAAAAATAAAAATAGTAATTTAAAAGTTGATTTGCATGACATGTGAAAATGGTTCATTTCTTGCTGATTAATCCTTTTACATAGAGAACCTCAGAAGTGGAAGTCACCATAATTGGCTAACTCATAGTGACTGGAAATTACAACATTTTTGCATTCCCAGTTGCTCCAACAGCTAAAAAAAAAAAAAAAAAAAAAAAAAAAAAAAAAAAAAAAAAAAAAAAAAAACCGGCTCAGCACTTTTACCCTTTTACTGCCTGCTCCATCAAATGGTTGACCATGTATAGACCGTTTTAAAGAACGACTGTTTTAAATAATGGTTTACACTACACTCATACACACAGCATTGTTAGTTTACAAAATCAAAATCCTGTTGCACTACTACACTTGATTTTGGTTTTATGGTGAAAATACAAGAAAACATGTTAAATGAGAATCTGAAATATTTTATCTCATACTTCAACAAAAAAAAAAAAAAGATTTAGTATTGAAAAAGGTTTTATTTTGACCTTTTTTTAAAAATAAATTGGTCTTGCACTTCATATTTTCAGATTTTTCGCAGTACATGTATTAATTCTGGTATGTTTACCATAAACCAACATATCAACCATTTGGTAGAGGTTGATATTTTAGAAACTATGGGATGTGCTGAAAAAAATGCATTGTGTTAACTAACAACATTAGGGCATAAAAAATACAATACAATTCACAATCCAATTTTTCTTGATTAAAGTGATTAAAGAAGGAAAAAATAAATGCATTAAGAAACCGAATATGTTAGTCAGAAGACAGATGCCAAAGTAAGTGTTCATTTTAGGAATGATATTTTTAAACCCTAGGTAATATAACAAAATGTATAGTATTATAAAACATCACTAACATCTAGGGCTGGGTGATTTGGCCTAAAATCAAAATCTCGATTAAATAAACATTTTAATAGATTATGATTAATGAACGATTATTTATTTTAATTTTATTTGTTGCCCTCATAGTTCACTGACAGGTTTTGTACAGTAAATATGCTCACATGTTAAAAAGTCAGAGATTTTGAATGAAGGGTGCATTACTTGATTTAAAAATAATTGAAGGAAACACACAGAAACTATCTAATATTTATGATTATTTATTGAACTTCAACATTGAACAACTGAAATTAAAACACATTGCCTAAAACCAGCAGTCACTTTTTTCTTATAAAAAAGTGAAAACAAAACAAATTAATTTTCAATGTTTTTCATATTAAAAGTGGAAAATAAGCAGTATCTCTTCTAAATATAGTAACTTGTATATCCTGTTAATAATATTTTAAACAGTGCATTTCTTGCATCTTCTGTAAACAAATGTTAATGTAAATAAAAATGTAATGGGAATTATACCATCTCAAAGAATCTCTGCCGCAGTTTACAATCATCGTCAATGTAGTGCAAAGTAAGGCTCAAGAATGAGTCCATCGTCCTACTTGACCAGAGATCAGATGTGGCTGCAAAAATATAAATCAGCCTTAACAGAGCGAGGTCACGTGACTCCACACGCAGTAGAGAAAATAATTAGAAAAAAATAGTTTCTGGAAAAATTAGATCGATTATAGGTTCCGAACCTCGATTTAAATTACTTTTCGATTAAAATCCCTACTAACATAAGTGACTACATTTTTAAATGCTGCTAGATTTACTGGAGTAATGTCAATGTATACATCAAACCTCTGAAATGGCTCCATTTGGATCTCGAATCAGTATTGACCCAAGATTTCACCACCAAAAGCAAACTTGGCTTTTGTGTAATCTCAAACTTATTTGTATTAAAATGATATCTTCTCTAAATAAATAAATTCAAGAAAAAAATAAATAAATCACATTTTACACCTTATTCCCTGCAGTTTTATTTTTTCTTTTACTTCCACCACTCCTGCTCAGGAGGCGGCGTGCAGGCGAACATTGAACATGGGTAAAAGGAAACCTACAGGCTCACACACACCAGCCCCCTATACGTCACACATTCTAATGTCCATAACCTCCCCCCATTAAACCGCCACCACTTCCCCTCTCCTTTCCAAGCAGTTCCATTGGTTGGCGTGTGCATTACTATGGAATTCCCAGCAGCCATTGGGCATCTCCAGCCATTGGTTATACAACCAGTCAATCACTGATTCCAGGCCAATAAGATGAGGTTTCCTTGAATCGGGTGAAAGAGGAAGGAGGTGTGGTTGGCTTTTAGACACCATGCAGTGAAGGGAAGAGGGGGGGAGTGGGGTTGATCTACACATTCTGGGCGTCCACACAAGGAGCAGGCCTTCAGCCAGACGGGGCAGCAGGTTAAAATCCAGCCCAGGATAAGCTCGCCTGAGCTTGGTCACACAGCGAAACGCACGGCCATTACAGAGAACACACTCCAAGATCTCAACATGTGCCCACACTAACAAGATGAAAACCCAAACACACCTTCTAACTGAACACAAATGGTCAAAAAAAAAAAAAAAAAAAAAGATTACTAAATCTCATTCAAGTAGATACTTGACATTTTCGCAGCCTGACATCATGTGACTGGATTCATTTTAAGCTAAAATATTAGAAGGAAAATATGCAATAAATTAAAAAATGTTTATTTAGATTTTTAATATACATTTATGTTGGAGGAAAAAATATATAGTTTAAACGTTTTTAGCTTTTTGGATAACATTTAATTCATGCCAAGATGATGATATCCTTCCATATGAATGCATACATCACATCCAACTGAACCATGCGAGTGTAAATTCATGTGGTTTTACATATGAAGCAAATTTGATACAAAACTAATTTGGAATATTTGTTTAAATAGAAAATAAGGACACAAACATCAAGCAAGTGACGAAGATGGTCATTTTTGTTAAGGGGCTGTTTTTTTTAAATAGTTTCTATTCTTCCGAAACATCAAAATAAACAGTACATGTTCCATAATCTGAAACTGGAATAATGGCTGCTAAAAAATTGCTTTGCCATCACACACACACAAACATAATAAGGGTTTTAAAATATTGAGGGAAAGGAATTCTCACAACACAACTATTGTACTTTTTTCCACAATTAAAATTAAAAAATAAAAATTACCTACAAACATTTGAATAGTAGTGTAATGTTAAAATAATGCAAACTTATTCTCATTTAGGATTTTTTCACCAGAATACATGCTAAAATAAACTATAATAACAAAAGAGGCTTTATTTTTCATCTGCCAAACCCAGAAACTAATTCCCAAAGGATGCCCTCGTGCATTTCTAATGGCTTTTTAGCACAGACATTTCAGATATTTCTAATTTTAGCACAAATCAAGGATTAAAAGTCTTAAAAATCACTAAAACATCCTCAAGGAAAGCCATGGCTCATGTCATGTGATGATTCTCTTCCTGGTTTACAGACTACAAACGGATTTATTCTGTTGCTGGATAATACTAGTCCGAGTACTAAACTACAACAGAGCTCAGCACCACAGGGCAAAACCAGAGTAGACATGATTCATCAGACGCATCATAAATACTTCAACAGAATTCTGCTGCGGATAACATGCACAGCCGGAATGATGCATAACGGTTTCAAAGTTTCATTTTTGTTAATGTACTCATTTCTAAACATTAAAAATAATACAGCGTTTTTTTCCACTCTCCACGAACTGTCTTGCAAATACAGTTTAAAATAAATTAACATCCCATTCAAATGTACTCGTGTTAAATGTTAAAGCAGTCTACTAATTCAAAATTTAACTGAAACATTAACATGGTTTTATAAAGAAAGATTAATACAAATTCTTCCTTTCATACGCTTATCAAATCTATGAACCCATCAACAGCTAACATCTTGACACTGAAGATGCTGTGCAGATATTTAAAGTAATCACTGATAAAGACCTCAGATGCAAAATCTTATTAACTGATTTACATGAGTTAAAGACTTTCTTTAAAAACAGTGCTTAGCGTAATTGAGAACAGACCATTTTTAAAATGAATATTTTTATTAATTTCTCAGTGAATATAGGCAATGTATTTGTGCATTTAAACAAAACAGATTTATAAAACAGATATATTTATTCAAATAATATTTTACTCAAACATATTTACAAATTGAAATAATTAAATTCAAGCTAAATATTGCAAAATAAAATTACAACCTACAAAATTTCAACTAAATGTTTCAATTGTTTTGCTTCTCTTGATTTTTCCTCTTTTTTTTATATATTTTTTTATAACATAAATTTGGGTGTACTAGTTTTTGGACCATTATCATAAGTTATTTTGTTAGATAAGCTCCAGATTTGGCTTCAGTACTGACTAATCTAATGTATATGCACAAATATAATATTGTATAGCTTCCTATTGAAAAAAGGAATTTAAAAGATATTTGTGAGGGGTGTACTTGTATATGCTAAGAACTGTATAAGGAACTACAGCAGATAGCCTATTTATACTCTGATTATCAGAGAATATTTAGGATCCAAACACACTGTGAGCCATAAAAGCAGGTTGCATTAATTGATACTCAAACACATGTGAAGAACGAATATTAATTCATATGGTTTTGAGTCTTTTCAAGGTGAACATAATACCATCGAACACATCACTCATCTTGATAAATAAATACTGATATAGCCTTTAACTGCCTTCTCTACCAAATGGTTGACCATATTTTAACCATATTAAAATAATGACTAATAAAGTAATTTAAAGAATGACTGTTTTTAATAATGGTTTACAGTACACACAGAAATGGTTTACAAAAAAAATCCTGTTGCACTACTTGATTTTGGTTTTATCGTGAAAAAAAAGAAAACAAGAACACATGTTAAATGAGAATCTGAAATATTTTAATGGCTTACTTCAAAAAAATAAGGGTGATTTAGTATTCAAAAATGTTTTATTTTGACTGCATTGAGTGTGGTTACTAGCAAAATTAGGAGATAAATGCAATCCAAAAAAAGTAGTTGTTTTTTGTGTGTGAATACACAGAATACTATTAGACTGCATTTACTCACTTTCAGTAATCAAATATGCATAAAGCCTGCTGCAAATCAAACACTGCGCGAAAGATGAATATGGAAGTAATTTACCATAGTAAACAAAAACAGTTGTATTGCAACTTCGATACGAACCACAGCATAAATGCATAAAGTAAAATTGTATTTTTTTTTCTTAGTTTTTTCTAAACATTAGAATTAAATACATTTTATTTTTCAATAAAAATTAATTTGACAACTTTTTTCCTTAATTTGTGGTCTACAGTTAACGGTTCTTGAACTTGAGTATGCTAGTGGAAATTTACTGTTACACCCTAGCATACATGTCATATTGCTGAACTAAACCTATGATAGAAAGCACTGCGAGAGGCCATTGTTAATTGTAGTTATTGTCGACTGTAACATTTCTTTAAATCATTACTTTTAATCCAACATCAAGGAGGTAATGACCTACTACTGTAATAATACATTTCAAAGAAACTAGTAGTTGGGAAGCCCCCCATCACAGGTCTGATTTCGGATACAACTATGGGGACTGAGTGTGTGTGTGTGTGTGTGTGTGTGTGTGTGTGTGGGGGGGGGGGGGGGGGGGGGGGGGGGGGGGTGTACTGCCTCACATCCAGTAAATCAAATCAAATGCAGGAGAAATTGGTCATGGACATAAAAGCAGAGGAAACACTGCCAGAACACAATGCAGTTTTGAATCTGAAGTGAAGTGATTCCTATGATCAGAGCACTTTTGTGGACTTTTGTAAGGCTCTATTCATTTCCAGCGCAGCCATGCAAACGTACAGGAATGAAGCGAGGAAGAGGGATGAGCAATTCGAGCTTGTCGTGCAAAGTTTTCAAAGGGTCAGTGAGATCTTGTCTTGAGCTCACATGAGAAGCGGCAGGGCAAAGAGCAGCATACTGAGCTGCACACAAAAACACTTTTACTGATACTTGGATCTGATATGTGAAGGACAACAAGGATAGGTTTGAGGGATTTTTTTTTTTTTTTTAAACTGATCAACACAACTTGCTTTTATCCAACTTAAACTGCAATCCACGCTTTACTAAACAAAAGACAGATCTTCCAGTGCACAAAATATTAAAATGAAAACAATTGCAGTGTTTAGGATCAGTAGTGATTTTTGTAACTCTAGATCACATGATTAGGATTTCATGAGTTCAGACCACACCAAATACAATCCCTAAAATGTACACGCACAACAAACTACTTCCCAAAGACTGCTTGGAGGAGTATCTGATGTAATATACATAATGGATAATTCCTTAAAAACTGCATTTAAATGTGGAGTGTTCGAGCTTGTTTGGTGCAAGATGTCAAATTCTAGGACATTACTCTGGAGGTCTGGTGGCCAGTGCTGCCGAGGTGCGGTGATAAGACAACAAGTCTCAGCACTGCTTCAACATCACACCTCGTACAAGCCCCTTCACCTCAGAGAACTAGAGTGGAGATGAAAAAAGGGGAACTTACTTCCCACTGCATGTGAGGTGGGATATTCCTGATCTGCAGCTTGCAGCTCCTGCAATAACAGAGAGGTCATTAGAAAACTACACAAGGCAATAAAAATCACAAGTCAGCCCTGTCTAGATTGAAAAGGAGCTTCTAACGAGCAGTGCATGCTTTGAGAGAAAACCATTTTAATTGGACTCTTTTAAATTAGAAATTTTTACATGACATTTACCTTTCTAAAATGTTCTTCTATGAGTGTAAAATAAAAATGTTCTGACAACTGATCTGCATAAAAAAAAACCTAATTTCAATTTATTTCTTAGATGGTTAAGAACAGAAGCTACTTTTGTTTTTGAAAGAATTACTGAAAATTGCAGCTATATGGTGAATAATCAAACAGCCAATTTAATACTGAAAATAGCCAAACAAAAATGGTTTTTATTACAGAAACATACCGAGTTAAGGTTAATAGTTACATCTAGGGCTGTGTAACTTGGGGAAAATATCTAATTGAAAATTTTTGACAGATGTTGTGATTGAGATTTCATTTGCGATTTAATTTTGTAGTTAAGCTTCAACTCAATAATCTATATCATAGCTTCTTACTGCTAAAATGCAGTGAGTGTTAGTTAAAAAAAGGAACTGAAAAGATATTATATATAGACATATATAAAAGATATATAGAGAACATTTTAAAACAAATTTTAAATAAATGTTAAACTAATTTTTCTCTAGAACAAACAGTAAGCACACAAAATTGCCTTACCTTTGTGTAAACAAGTTCAACTCAAATTAAATGTAGGTTATTATACAAACAAAAAAATAACTATAACAATACAGAACCCTGCAAAAGCAAACACATAGTTGATAAGAGGCAGACTGAAAAGTTCTGATTGGGCAGAACAAAAGTGTGCTCACTCAATTGGCTAGTAAGACTTTCACACACAAATGGCAGTCACGCATTTGCTCTGGGTGGGGGAAATTATATACATACAGTTGAAATCAGAGTTATTAAACCCCCTGAATTATTAGCCCCCGTTTATTTTTTTCCACAAATTCTGTTTAGCGAAGAGAAGATTTTTCAGCACATTTCTAAACAGTTTTAATGACTCATTTCTAATAACTAATTTATTTTGTCTTTGCCATGATGACAGTAAATAATATTTGACTAGATATTTTTCAAGACACTTCTATACAGCTTAAAGGGACATTTAAAGGCTTAACTAGGTTAATTAGATTGACTAGGCAGGTTATGGTATTTAGGCAAGTTATTGTATAATGATGGTTTGTTCTGTAGACTATGGAAAAAATATATAGCTTAAAGGGGCTAATCATTTTGACTAAAAGGTTTCTTAAATTAAAAACTGCTTTCATTTTAGCCAAAATAAAAACAAATAAGACTTTCTACAGAAGAAAAAAAATATTATCAAATTTCCTTGCTCTGTTACACATCATTTGGGAAATATTTCCCAAATATTCCATATCACGGCTCTTGAGATTAGCCAATCGCAACGTTTCAAATCCTGATTGCGATTAGACTGATTAAAATTGCAGAGCCCTAGTTACATCTCTCTAAAAGATAGTGGTATGGTCAATCTGGAGACCTCAGATCTGATATCTAGACCTGCAAACAGAAAGTGTGTATTTTGAACATGCATTAAAAATTGTACATTATTGACATCACCGGTTGTTTAAAAGCCATACTTTCAATAATTTTGAATCTTTCAAAACGGTTCTTGTAAGAACTGTTCATTGAAGGTTCTTTAAAAGTTCTTCTATCACTAAAGAAGCAAAGATTACAGATTTTGGTTCAATAATCATGGTTTCATAATTATCACAATTGTTATGCATTCATTAATTTCAAAACACTACTAGTTTAGAAAAATCACATGAAAACTGCTTGTATTTTAAAGTGTTATTTATTGCTGCTCAGTACCCAAATAATACAGCACAAAATAAATAATAAAATACAAACAATGGTCTATTTCTCTTTGGACTTAAAAATAAGTAAAAAAATGTTTTTGGCATTTAAACATGAGCATTAATTTTACACTGGAAATAAATGACAGAACAATGAACAAATAAACAAAAATAAGAATAAATAAAAAAATAGTATTGCTCTAATGTAAATCTAAGCATCATATTAGCCAAGTATTTCTCTTTTAAAGAGAATAAGTCAAAGGCTGTAGTCAAACCTCTGTCTGAAAGACACTTTTGATCAACTTTATTATGAACTTGTTTGGTATCTTCATTTTGTATTTTTTTTTCTCTTTGGAGTAGAAATGTGTGTCCATACAAAGTATGAAGCTGAATGGTCCAGTTCTTGCCACGTAACTCGCAGCGAGCATGCGCCATTCTTTCAACTAGGTGTGCCTTGAAATCGTGAGCACATTGCGTCGTGCCATGTGCACATCACTCCCAATATGCGCGCAAGAAACTAACTTGCGCACACAAAAGACAAGATGTGTACGGCCCTTAGTTAATAGCCTCAGTCATAGTTAATCCAATGTACGTACGTAGGTATCTGCCTCAGCTGTACAAGCTCGAAACTTTAAACTAGTGCACAGTTGGCAAAACTTTGTTTATTTGCAGCAGTTTTGTTTCGTGCAGAAACGCGGTGTTGAAAAGTCTTTACGATTATGAAAATTAAAACGTGGTTAATAGTGAAATCGATTAATCGTTGCATCCCCATCTATCACCATAGTGGAACCTTTAGATAGATTCAATTTTATCTACAATCAGTTAATCAGACAAGAGGGAAGCTAGCAGTTGTGTGAGCCACTGATTGTAGGATTGCCAAAAGAGGTACTGGAGTTGATCAACTGGTGCAAACTAAATCTGGGATTTGTTGTGTTGGGAAACAAAAGGTACCTAACCAAAACCAGTCCACTAATACCACCCATGAATCTGAAGGAAATAGTTGTTGTTGTATTTGTTTAATCTAGGATAATTGACACAAAGGCTGCACATCATGTTTATGGAACTAGAAGCGAGGACGATAATCAGGTACAGTGCAGTAAAGAGCGAAAGTCCAGCAGTGTATTAAGTGTACATTTCAATGGGTTTCGAAGCACACAAAAAAAGTCAGGGGGAAGTTAACTCATTCAAATAGGCTTAAGCCATTTCAAAGAGTTGACACAGCAGATTCCAACTGATAGTTCACTTTACCTCAGAATCTCTGATAACATTTAAGGCTGCATCTCCAAAAATATACTTGACAATTCCATAGCGAAACAATCACATCTAAAAATTGTTCCCAGCAGGTTTTTGCTGCACCATGGTACCTGACGAACACCTCGTTGACTCCGTTTAAACATCCTGGTCAAGAGAGCAGCAATACTGGTGATTTAAAACATGTACGTGACCAGCCCTCGATGTACGTTAATTAACCTTCAGTTGTACATGCAAGATTGATTTTGCATATCTTGCAGACAGATAAACCCTGACTATACAAGATGTTATTATGTCAGATGTCTGGCATATTGCCATATGCTGACATGTAGATAATGTGATAAATGTTGGGACAACTTAGAGGCTTTATATAATGAAGATACTTGCTTTATACATGAAATACCATAGGTGATGTTATTATAAAATTAATTCTACATTGTCTCTAAAATAAACAGTCAGTGATTACAATCAAACTGATTTAAGAATAAACTAATTAGTCAACGAATGCAATGATTTAGTCTTCGTCAAATCGAACTTAACAAAAGCCATCACCTCCAGCTGTCAAGGACCCTGACATGGCATTTAATGTTTACTACGAGTACAAGAAACAAGCCAACTTGGCTAAATTCCCAACAAACTGCAAAATGAAAAAAAAAAATCCATGAAAAAAACAATACTGAGAAGGACAATTCTGCACACTTGCTTCAAATTCAATAACACACAGCATTATTATCTTCATTCAGGTTCACACAGACCCTGTAAACATTTTCTTCTGCACTGTAGGATTAACTAATTCAAGACCAATACTGTCATTTTAACATGGTGTATGTTTTGGTGCGGCGACTGTGAAAGATCTATAACTGCCCATAACTCCAAAGTTCAAACTCTGTATACTTGCATATTTACACACGCTAACACTGAAAAGAACAGAATGTACAGAGGACATGGGAACAAACATGCCTCTACCTGAACAGGTAGACAGCCTTATACACACACACACACACACACACACTTGTGTGCATCACACATGCAACATAGTTCAGGGTCTAAGTAGTGAGCAATAACGGACAACTCATAGCATACTAGTGTTAAAGCAACTGATCCACCATAATGGAGTAAAGTGATGTTGACGCACATAGGTGCTTCAAGCAATCAGTGTGCATCAACAGTTCGGAGTGCTTTACACCATCAATGCTTGATGCGGATTATTTAGTGTATTGCTCTCTAGTTACAGGTTACGGAAATGTCAGCTTTTGCCTCTATAAAAAGACAGTAAACCACTGGGAAAAAAATCTGTTTTAATCATGACCGTGAGACAATTTAGAATGGAGTATCTTTGCTGTAGACAGTTAAACTGAGATCAAGCATCAATCTTGCTTTAACAGTCTGCAGCAAGGGTACTCTATTCTAAACAACAACATATACGCTGAATAGAATTGTCACTTAAGCATAGAAATTTCTGCTGAAGTAAAGAAAACACAAATAGAGCAACGCTGTATTAGTATCTAAAATGACTTGCTTTCTAATTCAGAAGCAGCTGGTGCGTATAGAAAACACCAGATTCCACACAATTTGTTAGTGTTGGGACAAAATGAAGGAAGTTAGTTTTTACAAATTTAAGTAGAATGAACATAGTTGTTGCCCCAAAAAAACTCAAGAATTGTTGTTTCAGCTCAATTTAAATTAGTTTGAACAAACAGCAAAATGTCAGTGTATATAATATTAGTTGTTTATATATTAAAAAAAAAAGATGAAGTTGATTACATATAATCTTACTAAAGCTGGCTAAAAAAAGTTCACCCAAGCTTTGCAAGGCTAAATAGGGTAAGGCCTGGAGAAGAAACGCGTAACATGCTGTAAGGGACATTTGCACTCATGAAGAGTGTAGATGTCAAAAGGAGAACAATCACTTGTAGTCATCTCAAGAATTATCAGAATGCATCACAACTCGCATTCAACATCCCTATGTGATTCCTGGACATGTTTTCCCCAGCGTGCGCGTCTGCGGTCAAATCTTATGCAGCGCAATCCAAATTTCATTCTATTAACTGTAACCAGTGAGGCAAAAATACCACAGGTAGTTCAGTGCTAATGCTAAATTTCTAACAACTAACAGCTCTTATTGAGGAAACCTAAGAAAACGGTTTCTTTAATAATGTACAAATAATTCTGAGCTTCAGATTATGGGTTGAACACGATACTACAGCGTACAAGCAGCTGTCCATGCTTCACTAAATATCCACTGTGGCAAAAAGCTCCGACAATTACATAACCTATACACTGCAATACACACAATGTTTAATGTTTTTTTTAAATACACAACCATATGTAGGGGGAAAAAAAAAACTCAAAGTATAGTGTCCTAAAAAATAAAAATATACAGAAGCACTTTGAAAGACCAAATAAAGAAGCAAGCCCAGGTCAAACTTATAGGTGTATGTGCTAGGATGAGGGCAATCAAATATAATAATAATAATAATAATAATAATAATAATAATCTTTGATCTAAAAAAAAAAATAGGTAAACCTTTTCAGTAGTGTAAAATTAACTGAAAGCCCAGAAATACGGCGTTTATGGTTTGATGTACGAATTAAAAACTTCCACTGTCTTTTGAGGAATTTAGTGGGATTGGAGTGCTTTTCCAGTCCTGGGCTGCATTCCGATGGGAATGCAATATGGAATGTTCTCCTACAGCAGATTAAGCTATAGGAGCAAGAGGGGAGTGTGTATGTGTGTGTGGTTAGGACGGGGGTGGGGTGTTAGTGCCCCATTTCAGGGTAACAGAAACTCTCTCTGCCCCGGGGGGTGGGGTCTGGTTACCATGGATACAGGTTAGCCTACAGACAAGAGGAAAAAGGGGTGGGGGTTTGGCTGTGATGTAACGGAAGTAGAGGCATCTTCATTTACTTCAAAATCCAACCGACATGCATCATAACTGTCTGTGTGTGAGCGCGTGTATGAACATACATAGTACAATAGGGAGGTTGTGGTAGACTACCCATGCAAACACTCCAGGAGAAACCAGGAAACATGGCTGCATATCACACATACAAGCCTATGACTCCACCACAAGACCCCACAACTTAAACAAAAACACCTCAATATTATCAGTTTCCAAGTAGTAAAGACAAAAAGAAGAAAACAGAAAAAAAAAACACAAAGTGGATTAAAAAAAAAAAAAAAAAAAAAAAGCAGGAGCTTAACTATATACACCAATAAATCCAAAATATATAAACTAACCCAACTGATGCTTTATAGACTGAATATGATGCTTCACATTGAATTACTGAAACAATACATTATTAAACTATATATTATATATTTTTACAGCTTATGATAAGTGATAAAATTAATCAAATTGATATATTCATTATTTAGAGAAATTAACAGCAAACAAGTTTTTTTTTTTTTACACCACACACACAACAGATTATCTGTTCAAGCTGAAGACCCTTTTCCCACACTCATTTTCAGTTGGGGGCCCCGTCAAGTCACACGTGTGCAACACACACACACACACACACACACACACACACCTCTGAGTAAAAACAGCTATGCTAGTAATGAAGAGGAAGCTAGTAAAAAAAAAAAAAAAAAAAAAAAAAAAAAAAGGAAAAGAAAAATCACGTATGAAACTAAAAATCTTAAGGCCAATAGTGTAAAGAAACCTGGTTGAAGAACTCCATAAAAATAATGTTGGTGTTTTTTTTTTTGCATAAAATAATTATGCTATTATAATTCCATTTTAAAAAATTGCAAGTTCAAAAAAATTAAGATGAATATTTTATATTAGAATCCATATACACACACTGCCGTCCTGACCACACAAAATCTCCCAGAAAATGGCTCCACAGTATGCACACCACGCTTTGGTACACTCTCACACACACACACATAATGTGAGTTAAGGGGGCCAACTTTACCTAAGTTATGTTTGTGTGTGTGTGTGTGTGTGTGTGTGTCTGTACATAAAGGGCAGGTCCTATACAAAGCTCAGATGATAGAATGCAAGATCACTCCCATCATGCATTTCACTATACTGAACTCTCATTGGCTCCTAGTTCAAACAAACTTAAATACACAACCTCTGACCTGTTTCTATCAACATGGATGGCACTAGTGCAGCAGCACACACAATCAACATTATACACTTAATTAAATTACCCTTAAACTCAACAGATTAAGCCATTTTTGTGCATTGAATAAAATGGCAAAAATAAATGTTAATGAGTTAACTTAAACAACACCTTTTAATTGAACAATTAGAAATAAATTAAAAACGTGCTTAACCATTACGAATTATAGAAAAACACACATACTGTGAAGAAAACAAACAATACGTGGCATATTAAATTTGAGTTCTAAAGACTTAAATTAATACGTTGCGTGCACAATGTGCGTGAAATGTGTACACGAAAAATAACCAATGAAATCACTTGCTTTTTTCTAAAAAACAAACAATTAGTCTGAAAATTATCAAACAGCCTATGTGTACGTAAGGGGGGCGTAATTTGTAAATAAGGCAAATGTTCATTTTATATCATGTCGTTACGTCAATTTGATATCTGATAAAACAGCAACCTTATCGTACGTGGCTAGTAAACAGTGCTTTGGGGGATTACATCAGGTTTGGTCGTTACAGTTCCTGTGAACCCACAAACCAGTTTTCGTGACAAGACCTCGACCCTTGCAATCCACGCGCGCTGAGGAGTCCATCTCGTGCCTGAGCAGCGCGAGGAGGGGAAAGAGGGGGCGGAAGCACTGAACGGCATGACTGAATAGTAGTTTCTTCTTAAATGGACGCCACAGCAAGCATGGCTCCATAAATACACATTCATGTGCAACGTGCGGTTCCATTTACAACGTTTGCGTTCTCACTTCGCACACCTCTGCTACGTTTCTTGCTACGTTTTGTCAAGGCCTAAAGGCCCAGCAATATGTGAATTTAGCACATCAAGATCCTCAGATGCATTACAAAAACCCACATTCTGAACGCTGGCACTGGGGTTCAATCAGTAGCTCGCACTGCTTTCTTGTTACTAAACTAGCCACCAAATCTGCATTTAAAACAGATAGCCTACATAAAACACAGTCGCCACCCTACATTTCGCTTGCACATACATATAATAAATCATATGAAGGTAAAACAAACCAAAGGAGTCTTTGAGGATTTAAAAACATGCCTCGTGTGTGGAAAATATTTAGAAATAATAATTCCAAGCAAAAAAATCTGGATTCAGCCATTTTTTTTTATTAAATTGCATAAATTACACATGATTCTTACCTTTGTCGCTTAGGGACAGAGTGCTCCACTTCTAAGACTTTTCCGTGGAGTTCTACTTTCCCTGAAAAAATATTAATTATATTTTAGTAAATCACATTCTAATTTAAAACAAAAATGTCTATTGTGTGATAGACTTTAAATATATTAAAGTGCATAAATAAAAAATACATTTACGTAACGTGTACAAAAACACACTTTATCGTGTCAGGAAAATATTTAAAACATTCTACAGTAAAACCAGTTTAATTAAAAAAATCTAGATACAAAATTCCCAGAGGTTAAACATGGAAGACAAATTTGCCCCCACGCTTGATCGAAGGCCTCAGCCACGAGCAGCGAGACATTGACTTTATGAACAAAAATGAGAATGTATAAATTAGTGGACAGTCTCTTTATGGCAAACATAGCAGGCTTTACACAATTTACACTCATCCCAAACACATTAAGCCCATATTGAGCAGACGAGAGGAGTAGTCGAAAGGCCTACAAGCCACCAATGCAAGCCAACCACCTGGTGTTCTAGAGCTCGTAATTGCAGCGATAAAAGTGATACAATTTTACAATGACAAAGTTCACAAAAAGACACATTGTGTCTAACAGTGCAGTTCACTTCCAGAAAGTATACCACGAGCTGTTATGTGCGTTTACAAGCCAAGGCGAAGCATCAAGCCCATTTTTATTCAAATAAACAGCGTGTGCAACGACTCGCCGCTTGGACATCAGAGTTGTTGAACACATTTCTCATTTCGCCCTGCATACACAAGCAACGCTGTAACTTTCATAGACCCTTGCCCTTCAGTAATTCTGGGTCTAAAACGACACTTCGGCGAGTAAACTGAAAAAAAAACTGAAAGTGAGCACTTGCTCACTGAATGCACACAATCCCTGCTTTGCATAGGCGTTTAATTGTTAAAGGCTACAGTTGCTTGAACATTGTAATTCATTTAAAGGGCGGACAAAATCACATACGCACAAAAGTCTCACCTGAAAGAGTGTCAATGGCCCTCATCGCTACCTTCTCGTCGGGGCAATCCACAAACGCGTAGCCACTTTTTACGAGGAAGGGAGCACTGAAAGGTATCTTCCACTGCTCAAAGATACTTTCCAAGTCCAGCGCGCTCGCCTGCTCGCTCACGTTCCCGATGTACAGCTTATTCATTTTGTTGTATACGAAAATGAGCGACCGTGTTGCAGAGGGGCAGCCCTTTATCGCGTCGCTCGGATGGGCAGTGTTTGGAGAGAGCACCGCACTGTCGCTCAGCGGAGGGTCTGGGAGTGTTCTCCCAATCACTCCAAGCTACTGAGATATTTGATGGACGAGATCGCCGCCGTGGTTGCGCGCACTCGCGTTTCCTCTTGATTCGAGCGAGCTGAATAATTTATTCCGTCACCTCTGCGAGGCAAGGGCTGGGAGGAAATAGAGAAAGTTTCTTTATTCTTTGGCGATGCGACTAAATTGTCACACACGTTAGTGTAGGCGCCGCCTCTTAATAACATCGAGAGAACGGGAAACAAAAAAAACCAAGTTCTTCTGCCTTTTTCAATGAGCCACGTGTTCAAACTACAAATCAGTCCTGCACGTGAGGTGTCCCGGTTGCTCAATTAAGTGTCGGATTGGGGGGAAAATGGCACAGGGATGACTGGGGTGGGGACAGATAGAGAGGGAGTGATGGAGAGAAAGAGAGAGAGGGATGGGGTAAAACCCTCTCTACGTGCATTTGCAGGGATCCCGTACACTGCAAAGATAGCCGTACTGGCTATACCGTTCAATGATATTACGTTCGGTGGACTTTTCTCTGCTAATGCCGTTCCGCGCTCTTATTGGTTGTTGCGGGAGTTGTAAAGAGGCGTTGCACGCACGCACGCTCGCTCACAGTGCTGGAAGTCAGTGCTGTGGCTTTATCTGCACTTATGGTGGGCTACTATATAGGGGACGAGGGGGAGGGTCTGCCATTCATACAGCATCCACATCATTGGACTTTAGTCTACTGTTCAGTCTATACGTTAAAGGACCTACGTGGAGTAGATGAATGGCAAACATCTGAGACCACATGCAGTCAAGCAAAACTGACGTCAAAATTCTACATGTGTAACTGTATATTTATTAACAGCTACATTTTGTGTCACGCTGCATGTCTACAGTAGGCTATTTGACATGTGTGACCTAGTGTAACGTGACCCAACCTGATTGAACAAAGCGAATTATACACTTCCGGTGCCTAAAGAAAGGGGAGGGCCATGCAGAACATTGAAAAGTCGTAATGGCGAGTGGTAAAGGCGGACCTCCTTCTGGCACAGCGGGGAGGAGATCCTAGGCCTCTGTGTTGGTTCATGCAATAGGCCTATAGCCACTTTAGACTTCTTGCCCGAAAAGTATTGAACTGTTCCACAGAAAACTGGAGTTGCGTAATTTCTGCATGTGCGGCCTGCAATTCGCTCGACCTTCCACGTAAAGCGGAGACATTTACACTGGGCCCACGCCCTATGCGTCTCGCTCTCTCTCCCCTTGCTTTCTGCCACACACATAAGCCCTACACACACACACACACATACATACATACACGAGTCGTGTTGGACTTCTTTTCATGTATATGAACTATTTCATGTTTAATTCACAAACAAATATGAAGATACGATTTATATTGATAAGATATCAAGTGCAGACAGATAGACAGATTTTTCATATTTATTAGGACATGAAGATGCTAGATGTGAGTAGCTACTTGAAGCAAGAAAAGACTAGTAAGTGACATAACATGGTCACGAATTTTAGTTTTTTTTCTGTCTGTTGCGTTCATGCGATCATTTTTGTTACCTGGCGTTTAAATTAGCTATTTGAATAACGTATCCAAACATTTTCTTTGATTTAACCAGACGCCATGCGAAGCATTGAAATGAGTGATTGTGAAATAAAATTCATTTGAATTAAAGATGCTATTTTTATACAACAGTAGGCTAGCCTATTAACAATATATGCAGGCATGTTGTAGCTAAAATCTGATCTGAAAATATTAGCCTGACGGAGGCCATTTTCGAATGAGATTCGCTTTTGGTTTAAGACTGCTAATATAAAATTCAGCACGGATAATAAATGTTTATTTGAATTCAATTTTATTTTTTCCAATAGTGTCATGTACGAAAATGCGGTTTCTATCTGTCGACAATTAATACCACATTCGATCTAATAACTGATTAACCTTTCTTAAGATAGACATACACTGAATTTTTATAACACAAGTAAAATATCCATGTGCACAATAAAATCCCTGGTATGAAGAGCCCCCAAATCTCAGTTTTCTCATAATAAAATATAACTAGCTTCTTTCATTTCTACAGGTGTTAACTTTAAATGGCACCCATAAGTGTAATGAGTAAAACAAAAAAAAGAAAAGAAAAGAAAAAAAGCTGACTTCAAGACAGACAGCATGAGCCTGGGTGCCAGTAGTATAGCTCCAGCTCACACAACTGAAATACTACAGTAGAATGGCACGCACATGCTGCGCTCCTATTGGACAAACATGAGACCAATGAGAGCGCAGCTCCTTCTGCTTTACTACTCTCGCTGTCTGCTGCGTCGACTGTTCATTCATTGGTTTTCATCCACTGCTATTCGGTACAAATCCAGGCGCGAAACAATTACTATGGGTTAGACTTCCTTCGGCCAGTCTCAAATAAGAAACCGGAACACATTCTCCATACATTTCGTTTCATTTCAGATTCAAAGCGTAAAATACATGCAAAGAAAAAGTGGAGGAGGACTTCGTTTTCATGAGGTATTTCGAGGCATTTCGCATGAATGTGTTGTATAGGAAATTTTCTGATACTGCAAACTTGTGGTTATTTGTTTACAATCGTAGCGGAAAGTCTTTATACAATGCCTTAGGTGCCCAGTCCTTTTGTCTAGCACACATGCGGGGATTCTCCTCCCCTCATTCGTTGGTCAGATCGGATGCTCATTTTCATATCATTGCCCTCCTTTTGCACCGTTCATTTCATATGGTAAACTTTTATACAGACTGTGATGATGTGAACATACATAGAATCAACAAACCTTTACATTTGTGGGGAATAGTTATGAGGTTGCTTTACATGCAAGGTACCGAAAGGAATGCGATCCGTTGCTCCTTCCCGTCAGGGGAGACGCTTTCTATAGGAAAACATTGTGTAAGTTGTATTGATGGAGTGTTGTATATATCGGTTTGACGAAAGATTCCAAAGGAATTTCTTACCAAGCACCGTGATAATTCACTATTTTCAGTCGAATAAGTGAATCGAACAAAAACATATATTCCTTTAAACGTATCCTATAGATTATATACTAACAAGCGGCTAGCATTTGTTTCCTTCGCCTTCGTTGAAGAACAATGGATTTAAGCACAGTGCCAGTTATAAAACGTTGTATACGTACCGTTTGAGGATTTATAAGTGAATTTTCATCTTATGTCCGACGCTGAGCGAATGTATGGAACATTATGTCCAGTATCGCCATGTTTTATACGAATTAATTGCTTTCAGAAACTTCAATGCAAGTTTCATCTAACTTGTAGCAATTTCACATAAACGTTCTTAACAAGCAAGTAATTCGTTGAAAACCGATTACTTCTTCTCTGTTCATTTTGTTTTAGCGATATAATTGTTTGACAGTTTAGTCGATGTTTATGTTTTAGACTGTATGAACCACTGTGCATTTTTTCAAGAAAATGGCGGTTCTGATTCACATCTTCCCAACTGTTTTTTTTTCTAACGTGCTTCCTGTGTTCATGTCAAATAACTCATACAGTTATTATTTAACAAGCCTTACAAATACATATAACAGACTTCATTATGTTCTTAATTTCTTCCTAAATAAAGATGTAAGTATTTAGACATTAGTTAAGATTGTAGGTTACGTACGTTTATCCAGTTATTCGTTCACTTAGTCCTGTTTCGCTATTTGAAAAATTATCATTGACTTTAAAAGCTCAGGCGTAAATTGTAAACTGACGTAGCTGAACATTTTATTATTATTGTTATTATGGATGCCTTGTAAATGCTTGAAGCTGTACTGTACGTGTATTCTTTAATATCTTATTTTGAGTTCAAGGAATATTTGTGACGAAGACTATCCATTGATAAGCAAATACATTTAAAAGAGAAAATAAATAAAATCTAATTCTACCATAGATAACTTATTTGTATACCATGGCTTAGTTAAATTGTTTTGCAGTCTTTATGTTTAACTTCAAATGTATATTTTCATTTTACTGAGCTGAGAGAAAAAAGACTTAAAAGGCATAAACTATAATGCCTTTAATTTATTTTAGGGACAAAACAAGTTACATAACCTGTGTGAGGAGGTGGACCTGACCTTTGACTGTGAGCCCTACGAAGGCTCTACGAAGTTTGTCAGGAGGTAAATGTAAGCAAACAAAAAATATGATTGAGAATCATAAGAGATTTAATTAAAATGGTTTATATATGTTTGATTAGAGGGCTTTTTTGACTGCAGTGTGTAAAATATAACAGACCTGTAAAGCAAGTCTAATCTTTTGCTCATTGTCTTAGCGGAACAAGGCTAAATAGACATTTGCTGTCACACACTTAAATAAAAGTGTACAATTCTTGCAGAGTTCATAAAGGCTATAAATTCCATCCATTCCTTGAAATGATTTTTGTAAATCACAGGAATAAGAATAAATTACACTTCATGGAAATTGAAATTATATTTTTAATGTTCCATTTAAATTTTACGTTCATTTAAAAAACAGATATTGTACATTCTCTGTTTTAATGGGTGAGTTGCTATTGAAGACATTTAAATGTCAAACTTTGGTCATGTACACACTGATTGAATATATGTTGGCCAAGTTGATGTAGTGTATTTGTAGAATATCCAAATTCAAGGACATTCTGCATTAAATTTATTATATTTAACTACTGGTATGTGAAATGTAAGAATGAAAACGTGTAATTTAATAAAAATATAGCAAAATATTGTTCACAAGTTGTGAGGCTTTAACATTATGTGCAAACTGGGCAGTGTGAGAGCACTTTTTAATATATTTTTTAAATTACACTTAATAAAGTGTGTTCCTTTAGCAAATAGTCAAGTTTAGGATTTCTGTTGCCTATTGAAAATATTGAAATATTAAGTTTCGATTCACTTATTTGTTTAAAAATAAGATAACTGCAGAAAATGCACAATATGAAGATGTTCTTCTTTCTTTTAAAAGGTACAGTGACATGTTTAAACTGAAGGAAATGTAAGATTTATTAACACAGTAAAACATATATGCTAATTAAGTTTCTCGTAATTCATGGTTCACTGGTGTTTTCTGTTTATTTATGCTTTTGAATTGGGGTCTTGATCTGCTCTGGCAATTTTTGATATTCAAAGTGTACCTCTACAGTTTAAAAAAGGTGACTTTTATTGAAATATTAGTAGTTTAAAACAATATAAATATTAATGTACATCACCTAGGCATGGGCCGGTATACGATTCTGATGGTTAACCGATAACCTTGGATAAAAATATCACGATTTTACGGTATTATGATTACTGCTCAAAAATATATTCTTTTTAACTGTTTGGGTAAAAAACAAAAACATTTTTTCCCATTTGAACACAGTATATTTTATTTTGAGAAACTTTTAAAATATTCTGGAGCAGTAAACATGTCAGGCTAAATAATTCAAATAAATCATTGACTTCTGCTATCTTCATTAGTTTAAAAAAACACTGATTTCTTTACAATTTAAAATGGCATCTTTGGAAATCTTTTCTGCTGGAGATACTGTTGTCCTAAAAAAAGATAAAAATCTTACATATACCGTAGGAACGGTATAGCAGAATTTTGGTGGTTTTAAAACCTTGTGGTATACCTTGAAAATGGTTATTGTCCTATGCCTAACATCACCAGCAAAGACACTATATTATTATTCAAACTATGAAAATGTCAAAACCAAAACTTTCCAAAATCAATAGATGTTGAAGCCTTTTCAAATGCGTGACAAAATGCTAAATGAATCATACAATGCAGGAAATTGTTAATTAACAGATTTGTTTTACAGTAAACTCATGCACCACATCATGCTTAAAGAATTGGTCTCATGTGATCACATAATCTACAAAGAAAAATATGTGATGATGTGACTAAAGAATCTTTTACATCCTCTTTGTACAAAAAAAATGATTCATTGACTCACAGACGGTTACAGTTAGCGACATGTAATCTGTAAACCTTCCAAAGCCCGTTTTATAGTCTCTCAGACTGACTGTACTATTTATATGTATATTCAATCAAATTTAAAATACATTTTTTAGGAGCGTTGGCCTCATGTCATTTCCTGGCCACATCAGGGAGTAGAATCTGAACAATAGTTTGGTCTCAGAACTTCCTCTTTCTCTTCCACTCCACTGAGCTGAAATGCCTAGATAGGTGAAAACAATATGGCTGACGGTCTAAAATAGCAAAGGACTCCATGCTTGTCTAATGGAGAACCTTGTGTGCTCGTTCTTGTTGTGCGGAAGATTTCAAACACAACAAAAGCTTTCTTGTAGGATCCTGCAAAAGTTTTCAACGCACAATTTAATAGCTGAATCGCCACTTTATGAATCTCAGTATCAGCCGTTCACTCACTCAAGCATATGAATACATGGATCAAATATCAAAACAGTACCAAAGTGTATCAAAGTGTAATGCAGCTTTCATTTTTTATTTGGTACACTGTAATAAATGCAGGGTTCCACACTATTCATTCATGTTGTCCTAACACAAATCAATTAAGTTAACTTAACAAACTTAAGTGGATTGAACATAAAACAATTAAGTTGTCTCCAATTGTGTCGTTTCAGCCCATTTTAAATCAGTTTGAACAAACAGCAAAATAAAAAAACTTTAAGTGTAGATGATTAGAATTGTTACTCTTTTTTAAGCAAAGAATAATGACACAATTTAACACAATTTTCAAAACACATGTTCTAAAATTGGGTTTATTTTTACAAAAGTTCATTCATACCAAAATATCTTGTCAGGCATATTTAGATCAATACAAATTTAATGACATATTAAATAACATTTACCCAGTAAATAATTATAATGCTTGCTCAAACTACAGTTGAAATCAGAATTATTAAACCCCCTATGACATTTTTTTTCTTTTCCCAAATGATGTTTAACAGAGCAAGGAAATTTTCACAATATGTCTATTAATATTTTTTTCTTCTGGAGAAAGTCTTAATTGTTTTATTTCGGCTAGAATAAACACAGTTTTCAATAAAAATAAAATAAAACATTTTAAGGTCAAAATTATTAGCCCCTTTAAGCTATTTTTTTCTCGATAGTCTACAGAACAAACCATCATTATACAATAACTTGCCTAATTACCCTAACCTGCCTAGTTAACCTAATTAACCTAGTTAAGCCTTTAAATGTCACTTTAAGCTGTATAAAAGTGTCTTGAAAAATATCTAGTAAAATATTATTTACTGTCATCATGGCAAAGATAAAATAAATCAGTTATTAGAAATGAGTTATCAAAACTATTATGTTTAGAATTAGTTAAAAAAAATCTTCTCTCTATTAAACAGAAATTTGGGGAAAAATAAACGGGGCTAATAATTCTGGGGGGTTAATAATTCTAACTTTAACTGTACTTTTATAAAATGAGCTGAAACAGCACAACTCTTAAGATTTATTTGGGACAACTTCATTCATTGTTTTATGTTCAGTCCACTTTAATCCATTAAGTTAAATTACTCAATTTGTGTTGGACTAGGCATGGGTCAGTATAAGATTCTGATGGTATGATAACCTTTGATAAAAATATCACGGTTTTACGGTATTGTGATTACTGCTCTAAAATATATTTGTTTTAAATTTCTGGATAAAAAACAAACTTTTTTACCTCTTGAACACAATATATTTTATTTTAAGAAACATTTAAAATATTTTGCAATATAAACATGTCAGGCTAAATAATTAATGTAATAATAAAATAAATATAATTGAATAATAAAAAAACTATTTAATAATTTGTCTAAATGAATCTTTGACTTCTGTGGTCTTCTTTAGTTTCAAAAGCACAGATTTCATTACAAATAAAACTGCATCTTTGGATATCTTTTCTGCTGGAGATACTGTTGTCCTAAAAAACTAAAACGTGAAAAAAAAAAATATTCATATGCACTAGGAACGGTATAACAGAAAATCTTGGCGGTTTTAAAACCTTGACTTTTTCCAAGCCAAGATGAAAACGTTTATCTTTCCATGCCAACAACATGAATGAATTGTGTAGAACCCTGAATTTTTTACAGTGTATTTATAATCATCGCAAAGTAGCCCCAAACTACTTGCATATTACATGTATTTAAAAAAAAATTGCTCTTAATACTACATGATTTCACTTATTAATCAGCAAAATAATAAGTTAATAAATAAGTCATTTTATCTTTTCATGAATTTATGTTTTGCTGCATGACAACAGATTTTTTTTCATGTTTTGACATCTTTTATCTTGTTATTTGTTATTGTTGTTTAAAAAACACAAGGCACTTGTATTTAATATCCCATATGCATAAGTATTGTACATGTAATTTAATTTAGACAAGCAAACTTTGTGTGATTATGTCTGAAATTGAATGTAAGTTATGATAGTCGACGGCCATCTTTGAAACGCCTCTCGGGCAGTATACTCGGGCATTCTGTCTGAATAGGGAATTATCAAATTCTCCAAAACTGCTTGCCAAGCTTACGATTGAATTTCATATTAGGAATCACCAATAAAATTAAACAACAACAACTGTCTATTTAGTTTCATTTCTAAACATCTAAATCACACAAAATCTGCAGAAACGTATGTCTGGTCCGAGCTTCTCCCCCAGAGTATCGTCAGTCTATAGCGATCGATGATTGGCTCCGGTACTAGAAGTTGTGATTTATTCACCATATAGTGATCGATGATTGGCTCCTGTACTAGTAGGCGGGGGTTTATTCACCATATTTACGTTACACTTTTCCCAATTCAAAAAGATAGGAGTGACATGTCTTGTGTATTCTAGTCTTTGGTTATGACCTGTTACAAGTGTGCAATCCATTAACAGATAGTGAAAATGGTGGTAAATGTTATAGTATTAATTTGACTTTGTTAATCTTTAAATTCAAAAATATATATTCAGCCCATGTAAAAACAACTATATGAATGGGGGCTAAATGTGCTAAGGGTGTAAACAACATGTATTGATATATAGTAGTCAACATTTGGACTGGATTAAAAATATTGTTATTGTAATGTAATAGAGTTATAATTTTGTAATAAAATTATTTGTATTGTTCAATACAAATTTTGATGAACGTTTAACTAGCGTATGTTCATTAGTAATTACGTATCTCCAGTTTTACACAAAATGAAAAAACATGCTCGTTTTATACTAGTTTTATGATAAACGTGTCACTGATGTATTGTAAGAATGTTTTTCTATGACTTGTATTGATCTTTCTATGATGTGCAAATAAAAAGAGTAATATAAACAAACTTTGTTCATGTCTTTGCATTTACAAAAAAAAACAACTAAATTGTTTAGTTATGAGGAAACAAACCTTGAAAATTGTTTTTCTGTATTTACAATTTATAGTTACAGTTGAAGTCAGAATTATTAGCCCCCCCGTTTATTTTTCGCCCCAATTTCCGTTTATTGGAGAGAAGATTTTTTCAACACATTTCTAAACATAATAGTTTTAATAACTCATTTCTATTATTTGATTTATTTTATCTTTGCCATAATGACAGTAAATATTTTATTTTATTTGACTAGATATTTTCCAAGACACTTCTATACAGCTTAAAGTGACATTTAAAGGCTTAACTAGGTTAATTAGGTTATTAGTTAGGCAAGTTATTGTATAACAATTGTTAGTTCTGCAGAGAATCGGAAAAAAATAGCTTAAAGGGGCTAATAATTTTGACTTTAAAATGGCTTTAGTACAATTTAAAACTGCTTTTATTCTAGTTGAAATAAAACAAATAAGACTTTCTTCAGAAGAAAAAAATATTATCATACTGTGAAAATTTCCTAGCTTTGTTAAACATCATTTGACATTTAAAAAAGAAAAAAAATTCTAATAATTCTGACTTTAACTGTATATGGATGTGAAAAACAATAGGTTTTATTCTGTAAACTATTAATCAAATTTCTTCCAAATTTACAATAAAAAATAAACAATTTATAGCCATTTTTTTGCACAAAATAACTAAAAAAAAACAGTTTTAACTTCAGGTTTAAGGAACAATTAATTGCTGAAATAGCACTTATTTTTAAAATCACAACAAATTAAAAAAATATATTTTTTTTTTGACCAACTGCCCTTATCTACAAAAAAAAAGTCAAAGCGACTATTTTCATTTGAAATTTGGATGAAATGTTTTAAGACACTTACATAAAAACAATAAAAAACAAATAAAAACAAACACTTACATTTTACTCTAAATCATCCCTAATAAATCCAGAGAGAAATAGCTGCATATTTACACTCGCAATGCGATTAAACACTTTCTTAAAAGTTATTCAACATTAATTACTTCCTAGAAACTGCAATTGCAAAACTAACATCCTTGTGATTGTTCTGGTTCATTTAGAACCCCCCCATTCCCCCCCCCTCTATGGCTTTTAAAATTCAGTGCTCGATTTCTGTACATCATTCGCAGCTTTGAAGAACATTCTCAAGACTAAACAGCACATGAAAGAACATCGAAACAAGCACATTTTATTTTGAGCTCTTTATTTCTTGAGAAAGAAACTAAGCAAAACATTAATCCTGAAAATAAAGTTGTTTTTTGTCTGGTCACAGATAAACAGAGGCAATCTCAGCCAGATTTCGCAAAGTACATGATTCTGTCACACAGACATACAGCAACTCACACACACATTTTCTTAGTACAGCATACATACGCACTAAAAGATGCATATAAAACATTATATAGGCACACTACCAAAAGGAGAAGAAAAAAAAACAACAATCACAAATAAAACCCCAAGTTGACAGTATTTATGATCTCCACAAACCTTAAACGTACATACTAGAAAGTCTACAAATTAAGACCTTTATTAAACAAATCAGTATTTAGTACAACGGGTTATATGTACTTCATGTCTTGATAAATGTATAGATTGAGGCGAACAGGCAAGAAGGAGGGAGTCATCAGGATCTTCTTAGTACCGTCCTGCAAAACAAACAAACAAACAAAAAAAAGTTTCAGTAGGTTGAGTGCACAATTTAAATGCACATTTCTGAGTGCTAACAAGGGAATAGTATGATTTCATGAGCAATACAAGCTAGAAACTAGAGCTTATCAAGCCAGGCCTGCATTTGGGTATATGTGGAAAATTCAGATTGCTCAAGGCTTTTAAATCCACTCACGTGGGCTGTATGAGCGAGATCTGGAGCGAGACCTGTAGCGACTGTAATAGGGGGACGGAGAGCGCCTCCTGCTGGAAAACAAAAGAACAGAATAAGAATCCACAAACACAGTCGCATTAAAAGACCATTTTGAGGGATGTAAACAAAAACAATGGTCCCAGCTTACGTCCTGTTTTACATTTTTAATTTTTATAGCTTCCAAGAATCCAAAAAGAGCCATATATTGATAAATAATGTTATGATAGCTGTTTTAACATCAAGTTATGACTGAATTGCCTCTTGTTAGTTATGAAATAGTTGGATAAGCAGGAAATGTTGATGGATCGATGACATGACCACGTTAAAATGGTCAATTATGCTTTTTCAGACATTGTTTAACGTCTGCAAAGTTTCAAAGATCTATAAGATCAATAAGAATTGAAATGCTTTACCCCCTACAAAAAAAACGGTAAGACTTAGGTAGGCTTGTAAAGATTTGCACAACTCCAGTTGCCTACCTACAGGCTGCCCCATGAACGTCTGCTTTGCCCCACCATCAAACACTGTAGTTTTCACGAAGGCCTCAGAGTTTGGTTTGTGTTGGTGACATGCGTAGAAGATGCTGTTTTCTGTGCAGCTGACACACGTGTGAACTTAACTTTAAAATTGATACACTTACTACAGGCTGGTGCAACTGACCAATCAGAACAACCAGTCTCAGATAATGTGGTCTCATTTACACTTGGGCCACATTTAAAGGTGGTGGTTCAATGAATTTAAAGGGTGGTTTACCCCTTCGGATGGGTCTATGTTGATCCTGGAACATAATTTTTGTTCAAAAACAATCCATACATAATCCCTACCCCTAAACCCAACCCCAAGTGTAAATTATTCCCAAAACCAGAGGGGAATAATAGTTGGATAATAATTATGTAGAAGTGCATAACTCTTACTTAAACTTTAACTGTAAACTTATCCCTTAATTTTGATTGGCCGATTGGAATTTTGTTCCAGATTTTACCATGTCGTTCTAAACCTTTACACGTTTTCAGCCCAAAATGGTAAACTTTGTGTTTTGCCAGTGTGTTTACACGATAACAGTATTTTTGTGACTGAAAATGCATAAATCTGAAAACAGGGGAGTGTAGATTAACAGAAAGTGCAAACAAACGTACAAAAATGGTGACTCAAGTGTTTCCTAAAGCTTCATCAGCAAAGTATGGATTTACTTCCGAATACAACCAAAAGCAGACATTAAATCCTATAGACAAGAGCACCGAGCTGCTGATGGCATGTCGTTACTTCTCTAGAGGTAAACTGCGTGTAACACTATTTGAGCTCGTCCACTCTGAACTACTTTGTGAACGCTCACATGGTAATATTCATTCGAACGGTTACAAATCACCACAAAAAGCACAACAAAACAAGGTACTCATACATCTGTGGTAATGTGTGTTTTGGTACGACACACAGAAATTAAATTTGCCATCCACATATTTTTCATCAAGAGATAGTTCACCCTAAAATAAATATTCAGTCAATATTTGCTCTCTCTTTACTTGTTCAAAACCTACTCGAGTTTATTGCGTCTGTTGAATGCAAAAGAAGATATTTGGAGGAATGTTGCAAACCGGTAGCCATTGACTTCCATAGTATTTACGTTATGTTCGTTGTTATACATCTCGTCCTGGGTGTTCAACAGAAGAAAGATGATCATAAAGGTGTGAAACCGCATGAGAGTAAATCGAAACTAAATATTAATGTGTGTGTGAACTATCCCTTTAATAATATTATGCTTATTGTGCCACATACAACAGTGGCATATGTTTTACACGGTTTTAACCAAGGTTACTATTTTTCATGTGAACACAGATTCCGTAATTGTGTGTTTATTGGTCAAGTAGAATCAATAAAAGCAGTTAAATCCTCTGCTGGGTTTGATTTCCTGACCGGGTCTCCTCTTAGTGGCTTATTTAGTTTCCGTGTTGATGGCACTCTCCGGCCTCAACAATCTCGATTTCATTTCTAAGAACCACGTAGCCCTAGAATAACGTTATGAGAAAATTATAGAAATGGATAAACTAAAATTAAGGCATTAATTACCCATCCTTATGTTGTTCCAAACCTGTTAGACCTTTGTTCTACTTTGGTTTTTATACATATTCAGAGCTTTTGGATGAGATTCAAGCTCTTTGATTCTCCATAGACAGCAAGGGTCACAAAAGTGAAGTCATTATTATTTGTGCATTCTCTTTTTATATTTTTTTTCTCTCATTGCTTCATAACAATTATTAACCCATCTAGGACACATGGTGGTTTTTGGTACCCTTCTGAACCCGTGCTGTCTGTGGAGAGTCAGAGAGCACTTGCATTCCACCCAAAATATATTATTGTGTTCCAAAGATAAAGATCAAGGATTTTGAAGACATGAAGATGAGAAATTAATGACAGAATTAAAATTGAGTGAACTAACCCTCTGAAGTGTTTTTGACTTTGGATGGATGTGAAGCTACACTTAGAACTTTAAATTGGCAAAGTTTGCAGACGACACCACATTTATTGGCCTCATTCAGGACGGTGACGAGTCTGCTTACAGACAGGAGGTTAAGGAGTTAGCTGTCTGGTGCAGTCACAACAACCTGGAGCTGAACATGATCAAAACAGTGGAGATGATAGTGGACTTCAGGAGAAACCCCCCTGCTCTCCCCCCACTGAGCATCATGGACAGCATTGTGGCAGCAGTGGAGTCATTCAGGTTCCTGGGCACCACCATCTCTCAGGACCTAAAGTGGGACACTCATATTGACTCCATTGTCAAAAAAGCTCAACAGAGGCTGTACTTTCTTCATCAGCTGAGGAAGTTCAACCTCCCAAAGGAGCTGCTGAAACAGTTCTACACCTCCATCATTGAATCAGTCATCTGCACATCAATAACTGTCTGGTTTAGCTCAGCTACCAAATCCGACCTCCAAAGACTACATTGAATAGTTCGGACTGCTGAGCAAATCATTGGTACAACCCTACCTACTCTCCAAGAACTGTACTTATCCAGAGCAAGCAGAAGGGCTGCCAAAATCACTCTGGACCGCTCACACCCAGCACACTGCCTCTTTGAACTTTTACCTTCGGGTCGACGCTACAGAGCACTGCGCAGCAGAACAGCCCAACACAGAAACAGTTTCTTCCCTCAGGCAATCCATCTCATGAACACTTGATGACAATAATTGTGGAACCAACATCACTACTTGCTATACACTTTTTTTTTTAATACACACATACACTTATTTAACAACACACTTTACATGCCAATTTGCTCATAACAGCTGCACATATAACGCTGTATATAGTAATATAGCTGTACATACACTTGTCAATTTGTATATTGCATTCACTACTTTTAAAAATATATTTATTATCTGTTTTTTTAGACCTGTCTGTAGTTCTGTTGCACTGTAAAAGCTCTGTCACGAAAACAAATTCCTTGTATGTTTGAACATACCTGGCAATATAAGAAGGGTCTGGCTGCAGACACTATGCAATCTCAGACCGCTGCAATCTCAGCCGCACATGCGCATTCAGAGTGATGCAGTCTCAGCCGGACATGCGCAATCAGACAGCTCTCAGCCGCACATGCGCACGCGGGCACACTTTCGCTCTCTGGGAGACAGATGCTTCACGTACGGTCACTCGCACTGTAAGTATATTTATTCCATTGGCGAATTTCGCAATGTTATTAAATGTGGTGTTTTTAATTATTAGGTGAATGTTATTAATAACGATCGTGATATGTGCCTGATAAAACCTGTACACAGCTCCCTCGATGTCATCTATGTGTTTAAAGTAAACAGTTTAGCGCGACCGCTAGCTTGTTGACAGTACATTTATTTATTAATAAGAATGAATAGGTAACATTTACAGGAAGATTATATTAGATAACGTCAGTTCACACATTAGTTTACAATTTACCGTGAGCGTTGATTAATCTTTGTTAAAGGTTAATAAACATCAGCATTAGTTAAAAAGTATTTCTCATTGTTGTATTGTATCACTTTACATTAACAGCTTAACATAATTAGCTAATGTTTATTTTCACATAGACTAATGTATTTGTTCATTGGTTAAATAACATGACTAAACAATGAACAGCACATTTATTCAGTAATACTAAATCGTTGTTAACATAAACTTATACATGTGTTACTTAATGCAGTTAACATGAACAAATAATGAACAATGACTCAGGTTCAGTCCACAGTCTTCAACTGGCATGTTATTCATGTTTGTAGACTCTTTAATATGATTGATCACGCAAAGCATTAGTTAAGGGAACAAGAAATCTTATTGTAAAATGTACACTACTTCAACATGTGTTACATTTGTAAAGTCTTTGCTCACTTACCACTAAGCCAACATTATAACTGATGTGTTACTAACATCTATGAGTTTATTACAAAGCAGTGATTAATGATTTTACTGGATCTCGAATCAGTGAAAACCATGTACACATCTCTTTCAGATCCTTTACTACATTACATAACAGGTAGAACATTGCCAGATTTTAAAACTTATTTTTTAAGCAAAAATGTAAAAAAAAAAATGAAGAACAAGAACTTTGTGAATTTAATATCAGTGAAGAGTTTACAAATGTTAGTAACACATAATGTTGGAGTGATGTACACATTAGAATAAAGTTTCTGACTCCATTAACAGATGGTTTGTTACTGATAAACCATGCTAGTAAAGAGTTTACAATTACAAATGCTAGTAACACAGTATATTAATGTTAAAGTAGTGTACAATTTACTAAAAGAATCCAAATTCCCTTAACTAATTCTTTGTTAGTGATAAATTGTGTTAGTAAAGAGTCCACAAACATGAATAACATGCAAGTTGAAGGTTGTGTAGCACTGAATCTGGGTCATTGTTCATTATTTGTTCATGTTAACTAATGCAGTAACTGACATAATACAATATTAATAAGTTTAGATTAACCAAGTTTCAGTATTATTGAATAAACGTGTTGTTTATTGTTTGGTCATGTTATCTAACCCACAAACAAGTACATAAGTGTATGTGTAAGTAAACATTAATTAAGCTGTTAATATAAAGGGATACATTAAAATATTCTATTAAGCAGATGTTAACATTAAAAATAAGCTTATGTAAAAATCATTGTTCCCAATCAGTTCATGTTAAATTCATGTAAATATATATATATATATATATATATATATATATATATATATATATATATATATATATATATATTTATCTGATTTAACAAGTTTTTGTTAATTTGGTATCTTAATTCATTTGTTTAGACAGTAATGAAAACCATGAATATTTTACTAGCTCTGTTTTGGGGTGTTGATTTGAAAAGTAACAGGGCAGTTTGCAGGTGACCTGCTCTATATCAGTTGTTTAGGTGTTACTTAACATTATTTTATAAATGGATCGTTAGAGGAGCTGTCATACAACAGTTGTAGATAATTTGAATGTTGTTAACAAAAGACAATAATAAATAAATGGACACAAGATATATGTGGAATACAAAAAATATATGAATCAGAACTATTTTTACATCTGTCTTTTCAATTTATCCTTACAGGTGGATCACTCAGTCTTAGCAGGTGTAAAACATCTGCATTGACTCCTCAGATGTCCACATCTGCAGTCCTCAGACGTCCATTTCTACACTCCTCAGATGTCTGCATCTGTACTGGGGTGCGTTTCCTAAACAAGGACGTAACTCGTGGCTGAACTATCATAGTTCGATGCGTCGTTTGGTGAAAGAACGATGAGTGTTTCCCAAAACCCCTAGTTTCTCTGTCGCAGATCCATCGCTTGAACCACGTTAGTTATAGCGTAAAACGCCCATAATGATGCACTAAACGGGGTGGAGTAACTTCTTTAGAGAACAACCCCATCATTTATTTGTGCAAATTATATTGTTTTACACAAACACGCATTTCAAATAAAATCCAATATTAGTTTTGGTAAAAACTTGAACTCGTTTTCCATATTAATTGAAATATATGTAAATGGCACATAAAGGGCCTGTGTTTGCTTTACTAATATTATTGAGAAGTTAAACATTACACATTCTATTCTAAAACATAAAATCACTTACAAAAGCTAACAGTATTCTAATATCATATATAAATCATATAAATAAATAAATAATGAGGCTATTTATTATAAACATATTTACTTTAATAATAATATTAATGGTGACGATCATGATTATTATTATTATTAAGTAGGATATTGTTTATTTATTTAAAAAAAAATTAAATGTCTCCTTTTACAATTTGACAGATGCAAACCACAGCAGAAAGTTCTAACCAACAGACCCATGTCATATACAGCAGAGATACTTAATAAATAACCCACTATAAAATAAAAGTATTAACGTATGCTGTTTTTTATTTTCACAAGCTTTGAAGACGTAACATAATTTTCGCTTTTAAATAATAGCTCTTTCGCTATGAGGCTGTGTTCAAAATGACATAAATGTTTTCAAAGTGCACTGCAAAGGGAGCACACTTGTAAACATGAAGATCGCTAAAACGGAACTGTAAAAATACTTTGAAAGCAAATTACACCTAAGAGAGATTAACTTAATGCTTTTTTACTTTTAATAATTCCAACTTTGAATGTTAGAATGTTCTAAATGAATAGGGCATAGGGGGGATAAGTGGGAATAGAACACAGCCAGGAACTATGCTTCTAACTACAGCTCCAGAGGTGTCGTTTCAAGTGCTCGACTTTGCGACGCAGTTTGTGAATGTTCGTTGGAGCGATGGATTTGGGAAACGGCAAATCAACAAACTATCTTTGTAATGACGGAACTTGCGACCTTAGTTGGCTAACGATGGTTTTGGGAAACGCACCCCAGTCTGACTGCAGATATTAATTCACTAGTCAACAATCACCAACTGCTGTGTGTTTTGGAAACATATTAGCATTTATTGTGACAGAAGCATTATAAATCATTCGGTTTAGTCCCTTTATTAATCTGGGGTCGCCACAGAGGAATGAACCGCCAACTTATCCAGCATATGTTTTACGCAGCGGATGCCCTTCCAGCTGCAACCCATCTCTGGGAAACATCCATACACACTCATTCACTACGGACAATTTAGCCTACCCAATTCACCTGTACCGCATGTCTTTGGACTGTGGGGGAAACCGAAGCACCCGAAGAAATCCACGCCAACACAGGAAGAACATGCAAACTCCACACAGTAATGCTAACTGACCCAGCCGAGGCTTGAACCAGCGACCTTCTTGCTGTGAGGCGAACATGCTACCCACTGCACTGTGATTAGAAATCATTATAAATATAATTCTTTATTTGAAAGTTTTAAATATATTATGGTGACGCAGTGGTGCAGTAGGTAGTGCTGTCACCTCACAGCAAGAAGGTCGCTGGTTTGAGCCTTGGCTGGGTCAGTTGGCATTTCTGTGTGGAGTTTGCATGTTCTCCCTGCGTTCCTGTGGGTTTCCTCTGGGTGCTCCGGTTTCCCCCACAGTCCAAAGATATGTGGTACAGGTGAATTGGGTAAGCTAAATTATCCGTAGTTAATGAGTGTGTATGGATGTTTCCCAGAGATGGGTTGCAGCTGGAAGGGCATCCGCTGCGTAAAACATATGCTGGATAAGTTGGCGGTTCATTCCACTGTGGTGACCCCAGATTAATAAAGGGACTAGGTCGAAAAGAAAATGAATGAAATACATTTATTGTGTTTTTCTTTTTTGCAATAAAGGAATATAAACAGGTCCTTGGTAATCATTTAATAAGTCATACAGTTTTATATGTCTGTTTATTTTGTGATGAAGAAATATAAATGGGTTTTTTTATTTCAATGTAGTTAATAAACCTAAGTCAACTAAATATTTTCTAGCTGTAGCATGTGTTAACATAAGTTTTAAATACTGTAATATAAATGGCATATTACTGTACTACTGAATGGTAAAGCACTATAACGTTTCTATATAAATGTGTTTTATGTAGGAGGAATGTGTAGAGATGTTTTATTTAGTAGTGCATTAACATTAATTAGTCATGCATTTTGCCAGTATAAACACATTTTAGACGTGTCAAGTAATGTAGTTATTAAGACAATATTAGAAATGCCTATCAGCTATTATTTTAAATAAAATCCTGGACGCGACCCAAATCTTTTTATAATGGCAGTTTACAGGCTACCTCATGACATAATTATGTGTGTAGATCAGGTGTAAATACATAGGTATTTCTTTTGTCTGTCGTACCTTTAGTTTGTAAACCAAATTTTGGCGTATTTCCGTCTTTGACCCGCCGCAACGTGCGCGTGCACGAGAATACACATGTTCAAACGGGCATGAGCGGCTGAGATTGCATCACTCTGAATGCGCATGTGCGGCTGAGATTGCACCGGTCTGAGACTGCATCATGTCTGCATCCAGACACTCTTGGGCAATATAGCTCTTTCTGATTTCTGATAAAGCTCAAAATAGGAGCTTTTTAATCACATTGAAATACACTATTCCAATTACCTGTATCTGTAGTCATACTCGTCATATCCACGATCATAGCCGCGATCATAGCCACGATCATAATAGGAGTCTCGTCTCCGGCCACCACTGCTGCTGCCACCGCTGCCGCCGCCGCCACCACCACCACCACCTCCATTACTGAAACGGTCACATTTAAAGTGTCATTAAAATATCACCCTTATTAGTAGCCTTCTTCTTTTGACCTTATTTGTGAGAAACTGTTTTTGGACCTTCAAAACACTCACTGTGTGGGTCGACCCATGTAGATGCCTGGTGTGGGTGTGTGTGGACGTTTAGTGATGGAATAATCCACCCTGATGCGTCTCCCATCTAGTTCCATGCCATTAGCCCGCTCCATTGCCTAAGGTAAGGGGAAAATTTCTTTTTAGACAGGAGATACGCTCACAGAGCATGTCATAACATTTGAGTCCTCAGTGACAATCTGAAAACAATATCAAGGTAAATGGGTTTTGAAAGATTAAACAGGGTTTAAAAATAAAGATTTATTTTTCCTTGTGTAATTGCATATCGGCATGACTATATTCTGTGGATCATAAAATAAGATATTCTGAGAAATGTCTCAGTGTTTTTTGTTCACACAAAGCATGCAAATTGAAACCAAATAGGTTTTAAACATTAAAAAGGGATAGTTCACCACAAAAAGTCAAATTTACTTCCCTTCATGTGCTTCCAAACCTTTAAATTCTTTTTTCTGTTGAGCACAAAAGGCATTTTGAAAAAAGCTGAAAACCTGAGACCATCGATTTCCGTAGTAGGAAAAACAAATACTATAGAAGTCAATGGTTACAGGTTTACAGCTTTCTTTAAAATAGCTTCTTTTTGTTTAACAGAAAAGTTTTAAAAGATAAAGGGTACGGAAGTGATAGCACTTTAGGTTTTGGGAGAACTATCCCTCGAATCACAATTTCAGGAGGTGGGGGTTTTATTTTATGTTCTGCAGAACGATAATTCCATTTTTGTTGATTTAAAATAAATATTGGCCTGTAGAGGTGTAACTGATCACGGTTGATCCGTAATGCGTACAGATCACAACCCACAGTTCGGAACACATGTGACCCGTGGACTTATACATTTTTACTGGTAGGTTAATACTAAATTTGTAACGATCGCCTCTCGTGTCATTCAAATCACATGTATGAAAGCATTTAGGCTTTCCTGTGAAATGTAATGATGACGGAAAATGCTGCGGTAGGTTATTCAGGATGTGTTTGGTTTCATTAAAAGGTGTTTTCTGTCACTAGTTGTTTAGCCTGCATTATTGTATTGAGTGTAAACTGCATGATTAATCATTAAAAGATCAGGATCTCAACAACTACGCAACAAATTATAAATGATAGTGATTTGCATATGTTTATTAATCCTTCAAATCGCTGCATTCAAGTCTGAAAACGCAAAAATCAAGAAAGAGATTCAGTCTATAGTCTTTTGAGTTAGTTATGAAGTTACAAACAGTCAAATAACACAGAAGTAGTGGGATAACGGTTTATAGTTTAGATATAACCACTAAAGTTTATGTAAAGATTAAAATCACCATCATATTCATTTAACTACGCTCAAAAATAAAAGTTGTAAGCAGCAATTACATTATTTAACCAAAAGATGGCGACAACCAGCCATCAAAAATATTGCACTAAATAATTCTTTAAAAATTATCCATCTGGCTATGAAACATGAAGATTTATGAGTGAATAACAGAATAATTTATTGAAAAGAGACCAAAAATAAATATGGGTTCTAAAAATGATAATGTTAAGAGTTATACATTTAGCGTCATCAGCAACAGTAGTAGTAACTGAATACAGTACTGAATATTTTGCAAGTTATTTTTATTCAGCTGACTATTTCTTCATTTTATTTTTAATAAAATCAAAAGGTTCTAGGTTCTGTTTGTTAAACCCAAACGTTTCTTGCAGTACTGTTTTTGTAATAATTGGAAAGCAAATTACATTTGTCTCTTACCCTTTTTGGCTGATGCGAAAAATGGTCTAATCCGTTGCTAAAAAAAAAAAAAACGTAATGTGATCCGAACTGTGAGATGTGTGATCCATTACACCACTATTGGCCTGTGAACCAATTTGTTCAATTTATCAAAAGTAATAAAAGTCAAAAGAATCAAATATTACATTACCAATATTATTGCATGCAGGTAAGTCTATTAAATATTATTAGTCCAGCCTGGTTACACAACTGAAATTGTAATAACTATTCCATTCCTTGAAAACACAAAAAACTTGATATTTCTAGATCTTGTATAGGTAACCCTAAACAAGCCAGAATCTTCTAGATTACAAGGCACTTCAAAGCTTTCCTAAGTGACTCACTAAAACACTTTGAGCATGAACTTGTGTTGGCGGGTCATTTCTAGTTGAGGGAATTTACCTCTTTGGCATCATCGATGTGTTCAAAGTATACAAAGGCAAAACCGCGAGAGCGCCCTGTTCGCTGGTCGTAGACAACATTGACACCGGCTAAAGAGCCGTAACGTGAGAAAACCTCTCTCAGGTCTCGCTCTGTTGTGTACAGACTGAGACCAAACACACCAAGACATGTGTTGGGGTCTGGATTGGCCTGTAAGAGAGACAAACACATGAACACAAAAAAAGAAGTGTCACACTGATTCTGTGACTAAAGAGCTGTGTTCGATGTCAAAGTGTGCTGGTAACAAGCCAACATGACCTTTGACCTTTTCAATTTATCTTGATACAAATATTAACATTAATATAAACATGTAATTAGTACATTGGTTACATACGAGACATTCACATTCATTAAAAAAGGTTGACTATAGCAAATATTCAATTATTTAACACAATGGCATTTAATAATTAATGGACATTATAGAAAGCGGTTTAATGTTTATATGTAACAACCAGTTAAGATTAATTTTTACTCTCCCTAAATCAGAGATGTACTATTTTTTAAGAAATAATTCATTGCTCTCTCTGGTGGGGTGGTACATGACTGCTCAATTCCCTGAGATTTCCCTAGGCAACTGTATTTAATAAACCATGTTTCAGGCATTTTGAAGCAAGAACAAGCATAATAGCTTTCCGTCCACTAATATACAACTTAAAGCATCACAGAATAAATATGGCCATTGCATGGGCCATCTAAAGAGCTTTCACAGTCACTGCAGGAAGAGATTCTTAAAAGCAAAGGTCACCAAACGGACCTCTTAACCCCTTTAAAAGGCAACATGAAGACCTGTTTGGTCTATTGGTTATTGTTAAAAGGTAAAGAAAGCTCCACATACCCTGGCATCACCCTGATTGTGCGAGTCTTTTTTGGAGTCATGGCTGTATGAGCTCTGTTGATGTAATAAGAAGGAATGCAAGGTGTTACTAAAGACAGTCAAGGTCATCCGTGACCAGATGTGATGGCGTTGACATGCAATTTGTACAAAACACAAACATACACATTCACAACTTTAAAATGCATCACTTTTAAAAGATAGATGATATGTCCTTGAACTGAAGTTAATTGTGTTGCATTTTACGAGTAGGCATTATAATTGTAGAAACATTTAAAATAAACAGAAATGAAAGAAAACCTCCTGAATTAGTGATTTCAATGGATCACCCAAAAATGAAAATTTTGCCAATATTCACTCACACCCATGTTAATACACAATATGCAAGTGGTTTTCAATCTTTCTAATCCCCCATTAGCCCACTCAACTACTGACTTGATGACTTAATTATCACTAAAATTGCCCCGGTAGTGGCAAATAGTTTTGCTAATAAACTTAATTTAATAACAATAATGCATAAACAGATTCACAAAATATTGTAACTGTTAATATGTAAAGGGAATAGTGCTGTAAAAACAATTTCGCCAGTGTTTGCAAACCAAATTTTATTGCACTTTGCTCACATTCCAGTATTCTTAAATAAAAGTGTGCAAATACTTTTGAATTAGTTTGAATTTGAATTAACTAAATAGCAGGAAAAATCATGTAGTTAATTGAAATTAATAGATTTAATTCTTTCCCAGCACTAGTTAATTTAAACCGCTCCATGTAAAACACTCCTTGGATGCCACTGATTAGGCTGACCTTTGGTTGAGAACCACATTTGTATGTGCTTATAAATTGTATTATTTGGAATAAAACTTTAATCTAAAAATAAATTCAAACAGCATTTGGGTGTGCAACAACAGAAATTGGTGAATAAGAAAATGGTTGTTTCATTTTGCAAACTTTACTTGCATATGTAACAGAGTCGCTTTAGTACTTGTGACTCCTATGATCTTTGACCCTGTCCCATGACACTCACCCGACTGCCAGCATGTTTGCGGCGGTTAGAATTGGGCGATGCACTTCGGCTCCTTCTGCGCCGGGATTCAGGGCTGTAGGAGCGAGAACGAGACTTTTTCCGGTGGGAGTGGGACCGAGAACGGCTGTAGCGGCGATTGGAATGCCGACGAGAGCGGGACCTGGGAATGACCAAAAAATGATGTCAGACATGCCAAAACAACCATAAAACACAACCCATTGATTCAAGACATTCTGCTAATGTATGATTTAGGGTCGCACAATATATCATTTAAGCATTTGTGATTGGGTATAGATTGAGCATTTGGCCACAAGAAACTGTAACCTTTGTAGATTTAAGAAACAGTAATTGTATTTATACAATGAAGAATAAACAGTATTATTTTACATTTTGATTATTCAAATTCAAACTAAATTGTTAAAATGATGACTCCTGTAAACTAGGGATGGGGAGTCGACTCCAAAAGAGTCGATTCCTCGACTCTCCTAGTACCAGAATCGACTCCAGGACAGGAATGGACTCCCAGAGTAGAGTCTGTTTTTTCAAAACCTCCTGAATGAAGCAGTTACATTCTACAGTTATAATGCTCGTTCTCGAGCATGATGAACATCGAAGGCGCCTGCTTCGAATGAGTGTTCACACGTTTTGAGGTTTGGCTTTTAAATTTCGCGACCATGAGCACTCTAGGCTATTATAAATTGTGCTGTGGGATGAAGCTTTCACATCCAAATTCCTATAAAGGCAAACCTTTTTGCATTTTGGTTTTAAAGATGATCTGCCTGCAATGTCAAGTTTGCGGTGTTATAAATAAAATATAGTATTTGTGTGAATTTGGAGCAGAACGGACACTATTTGTGGATCAATTTCTTACATTAGCACTGCAGGCAAAATTACAATGTTATGTTATTGGCTGCTGCTATATGCTCAAGTAAAGTTCATATTTAACCCATGCCATTTTCATTAAAAAATAAATACTAATCTTAAAAACAAAAAGTAATCAAGTTTTATTTATTGACAAAATCTGACAATACATGTGGTCATGGGGTTTTTTTTTTGGCCCTAAACGCACTTAATTTTACATCTAACATTCATTCTTGTTTATTTTGTAGATAACTACAAAAAAAAATTATACCAAATGAAATTCGTTTCAAAAAGAGGATTTTTAATAAAATATTTTTTTCAAATATAGCCAAGGTTGTGTTCAAAAACAGGTCTGACTCACCCATTTCCCGGCGTATGACATCCTATTAACATAACCTTATTGAATCAATGAACAAATTGCACAAAACAAATTTTTAAAGTACAGTAATAGGCTATTTAAAAGTACACTTAAAAATCTCATATGATATGTTTTGAGGCACAGTATGTCATGCTGCTTTTATTTTTTTAGGCTTGTTACTGCATTAATTAAGTTAAACATTTTTTGAAGGTGGTTTAATATTAAACTGGTCATTAAATCAAATTGACAATCTAGCTATTTTGTTTATTGATCGGTTGGAGCGTCTGTTGCTGTAAAAAAAAGTAGTAGAAACTGCAGATTTGAGGCATGCCTTGTGTGACCGTCCGCTACTCCAGATTATTTCGTTCACTCGGTAGGCCTAGAATTCAAGTATCATACATTTATATTAAGAAGATTTTTAGACTATTTTATTATTCTTTTTTAAACGTTTGTAGGCTTAATTGTTTTTTTTTCTTTGTTAATGAACTGCTACACATTTTTTTCATTAAATTTCAATAATAAATTCATGTTTTAACATTCGGTCTCCATGATTGCAATGTAATTTTCTAAAATATCTAAACTAGACAATTTAAATATGCTGTTAAAAAGTGTAGGCTGTTACCTATTTTATTTGGACTGCAGATGATTTAAACTGCTGGTTTTGTCTGACCAGAGGAGAACTGCACAATGTAAAGCTGCAGTTGATGCAGTAGCATTGTATAAAGCATGATATGATACAGCATGCTTAATCCTTGCGCTATTTTAAGTGAATCTAAATTGAGTCAATTCTAGAGTTGATTCCACAGACTCCAAAATTAGGAGTCGAGAATTGGAGTTGACTCAAAAAACCTGGAACCAAACACCCTGAACTAACAAATAACCAAAAAATTACACTGAACAATAAATAACAAAATGCTGCTTATGGGTTTATAGTAAATAAACCCATAAGCAGCATTTTGTTATTTATTGTTTTTTGATGCAGTCCCCCACAACAAAACATTCCAATCTATCAAAAATTATTAACTGTTTCCAAATAATATGGGAAATTGTATTATATCAATATAGAGCAGAAAAACAGAGTATCGTGATGTCTGTTTTAATTCCCAATATAGCGCAGAAAAGTTTGAACTGACCTGGACTTGGAGCGTGATCTTGATCTTGAATCAGAACGCTTGGATGCTCTGGAAGGGCTCGGAGAGCCAGACCTGCTCTCCATCTTGGGTTGGGCAGGACTCCCCCGATCCGATTTGGATGCCGAGCGTGATTCCTAACATCACAGCAATACGTTAAAACATTTACAAGACAAACATTAACATAGCTAGCTAACTTACACACACCACATTCACAATAGCAGAAATCCAAACATTCACTTTACTACAGCTGCGGAGGAAAGTGTTAGAATTACTTAAAATTATATCATGGAATAAAAAAAAAAGTTAATAACAATACTGATACATTTACAAAGGCTAGCAAGTCATCACGTGTCCTCGTGATGCTTGTTTATTAGCCGAATCACCATAGTAAAGCTACAAACATGCAAATGATCATCAAGAAGAGATTAGAAAGACACTTGGAACACAAATTTAGCATTTACTTAGCCTACGGACTCATTCATTCTTCTGTTTTCAGTATACGCTATTCCTTTCTTTCAGGCATTTTATTCTTCGGTCTTCATTTGTTCAGTTTTCATTTTTCCTCTCCTTTTCATTTCTTCACCCCAATCTGAAACCTCTTTTCTTTTTTCTGCTTTAGACACATAACGCAAGCGTGCTTCTATCTGACCGATCTTCCGTTCTTTTTTCCCCTTCCCACTTAACCGTCTGCTCTGTAAACATTTTCTCTGTAAAAGCCTTCGTTTATCTTGAATATTCTTCCACATTCTTGGCCTTAACTCTTCAAATCCTTCACGACCAATAACCTTAATGAAAAAAGAACATTCAGAGCAATTAAGATCAAGGGAAACTTGGGGAAAGATGAATTGAACTCTTCAAATTTCACTACTCCTTGTGAAATACAGATGTTTGTTTGGTTATGGCATGGTATGAGAGAAAGAGGAAAGATGAGAAATGCTGGAAACAGAAACCAAAAGTAATCTGGCTGCTATTGTGTAAATGGGTTACAGATGTATCACTTAAGTGCTTTTATCTCTGTTTCAGTGAGTGTATTGCTGTAGGACAAGCAAGTAAAAATCACAACGTTATATAAATACAAGATGGTGAAAAAAAATCTCGATATATGCTATTCAACCTAGCAACGTAATAACATTAAATAACAATAACATTGTTAAAGACTTGTACGATTTAAAGTGACTAAATGTTGAATCTGTAGCTAATTATCGACCGACAATAATATATATTTGCTAATCTATCGGCTTAGATACGTTGTAAATAAACAAAAGAAATGGACAGCTAGTTGTTCACTAACCGAGCATTACCGCAAAGAGAAAGAAAGAATATCTGAAGAAAACTGCAGGAAGGTTTACGCAAATAAATCCTTACCCTCCTCTGGAATTGTTGCTCTTCTGTATCACTCATTGTTTTAAAAATATTAATGACTGGTAAAAGCGTGGAAATGAAGACGCTGTTCGACGAAGACTTCCGCTCCTAATGTAACTGCAGAAAATGGCCGACCTGCTGAAAAGCGCGGTGTACTGTGGGAGGCGAATCAAACTGCGTCATATCCTCCTCGAGGTTTGTAGGTGGATGAGTCCATGCAGATAGATAGATGGATGGATGGATGGATAGACAGAAAGACTGATAGATAGATAGATAGATAGATAGATAGATAGATAGATAGATAGATAGATAGATAGATAGATAGATAGATAGATAGATAGATAGATAGATAGATAGATAGATAGATAGATAGATAGATAGATAGATAGATAGATAGATAGATAGATAGATAGAACATTTCTTACAACACTATTTACATTTGCACACTAGTTAATGCATTTCTCAAAACAATTAGTCATTTGTGCACATCATAGTAGCAGTTTCTCATTCCTTCTAACAAATTGTGAATGCTTTTGGACATGCATCAGTTGCTTTATACAACTCTCTGCTGTTTTATAACATTATCATTTGCTTATGTCATGTCAGTCAAAATTAACTAAACTTGTGAATGTTGAATAGTCATTCCATATAAAACTAATAGTCCTCATTTCATTACTTGAGTCGTTACATACACAAATGTTGAACTAGTTGTCAAAATCAGTCAAACTAATTTGATAAAAGCCTTTAAATCTTTTTTTTTTTCCTGTAAATGTCTTTTAAATTGAACAATTTGATGAATGATGTACAGACCTGTGTATGCTGTAGGTTCAGTTCCAATATGTACTGCAATATTGTTTACAGTTGTGCACAGCTTTACCCAAAGGGAGTTTTTGTTTGTTGTAAATAAGGGTGTGTTTCTTCTTTTGCACAATGCTGTGAATAAATTAGAATTGCAAAGAGCAAATGCAGTAAAAATGTGAAACATGCATATTCAGTGTCTTCTACTCAGATACCTCACTAAATACAGTTATGTCTAACTTTACTGTAGTTTTCAAATGGCTGTGAAAATAGTATATAGTGCTGTCTTGAGCATTTTCAGGAAGTGTCACCAAAATCTTTTTGCATTGGAAAAAATCTACAGAGTAAACTGTCCTAATGAAAACACGACAAAGCCATTTGTTTATCTTGTTTATAAACAATGGTGTCAAGACTTTTCATCTTGATGACACTGACACTTTCATTGACATGAATACTTGCTTTTGAGGAATGAGCTATCCATTTTGAGTAAGTGACACGCTTTTGCAGGTTATCAACTAGGTTTTGCAGTTTGTACTAATTGTTTTGAGAAATGCATTAACTGTTGTGCAAATGTAAATAGTGTTGTGAGAAATGCATCAAAGCGACTGAGAAAAACTGTAATTGGATGAGTGAAGGGCCATATGAATCTGCCAATATACGTTTTTGAAAACAGGTGATAGGTTTAGGCAAATGGGTCATAAAAGAGCACCAGAGAGCACTTGATGATACAATGCAGAACCATCTGTGCAAATACAGCCAGAAAAGCATGAAATGTATACAACATGTGTTGAAACTCTCATGTTTGAAAAGACACATATGTATAGAAGGGTCCAAATTGGAATTTGAAAACATAAACACTAATCATGATTGCCAAATTTCAACTATATGTGGTAAAACAGTGATGTATAGTTATGTACATTAAAAGGGCCAACAAGAAGATGGGGCTTTAAATTGGGGTCGTAAAGGAGTAGGAGCCGGGAGAGGCCTGTTGAAACAGCTGTGAAAACAAAGGTGGGAGGAAGCAAGGATAAAGGGTATAGCAAATTTGAGGGGCATCAGATTGTCCTGGGTAGAGACTAGAGATGGGTCTGCTTATGGACATTTCTGCTTCTCAGTTGATATTCATAACCTCTAGCCTGAGTTTGATTAATTATATAGACAGACAGACAGATAGATAGACAGACAGATAGAGAGAGAGATAGATGGATAGATGAATATAGTTACATAGACAGATAGATAGATATAGATAGATAGATAGATAGATAGATAGATAGATAGATAGATAGATAGATAGATAGATAGATAGATAGATAGATAGATAGATAGATAGATAGAAAGATAGATAGATAGATAGATAGACAGACAGACAGACAGACAGTTACTTAGATACGCAGACAGATAGATACAGTTACTTAGATAGGCAGGCAGATAGATAGTTAGTTAGATAGATCTGTCTTTCAATCAGCTCATCCATCCATCCAGATAGATAGATAGATAAATAGATAGATAGATAGATAGATGTAAGGAATGATAGATATATCTGACAGAATCCATTCATCCATCCATATAGACATAGATTAAGTAATATCTGACTACCCATTTATTCTTTTGTCCAGAAAGACACATTGATAGAATCTGTCCATCCATCAATCCAGACAGACAGATTTGACATGAAAGTAGTGTGTGAAGTACATAAATCCACACTGACACATCTGAAGTCTGATATATCTTTTATTGTATGGATTGAGTAGTGTTGTCTTGGGGTAAAATTCCTTCTGAAGGTTTAATGCCGTGTTCAGTTTAACTGAGATAAATCCCCATCCTTAATCAAATCAACCTGCAATACAGACATCAACCATTCACTGAGATTAATCTTTGGATCAGCCTTTTTCCCACAGAAATCTGTTTTCAATTAATCTTAACAATGAAAAGGTGTCACGTGTAAACCCTTTCTCTGGAATCCGTCCAAACGCACTACACACCATCAGCTAGCTGCAGAGATAACGCTGTGTGCATGGAGTCTTTAGCGGATACATTATGAAACTCTCATTTGTATATTAAAAAACAGTCTTCCATTAAAAAAAAAAGCTCATCCCATCACTCTCTCGGGTCTTACATTCCATATTGCACTTAAGTTATAAAATACATTTGTGATTCATGAATAAAAGACAAAACAATCAAGCTGGAGTTCATGTGCACAACTGAAAAAAATGTCTAAAAGCTGCTTTAGTCTAAAATATATTTATTTATACATTTTCTCTGTACAGTCTTTGCTGTAATAATGTCCTTGGCCACAGTTGATGTGATTATTGTTATTTTAATGAGTGCGGTTTCTGTGGTCTGCCAGGTGATTGTGGCAGGAAGTGCAGAGGGTTACTACTACGCCTTTCTGGCCTGTGGGCAGGCAGATTTTGTCTGGTGGGTCTGGAAACAGCAGCCAGCAGAATTCCAGCGCCACCAGCTGGATGGGAGATGTTGTGAGCGGAGGCATTCACTGAAGCTTCCACTTTTCCTTCCAGCTTCACCAATCGGTTGAGAATGTCATCTAATAGCACAGCAATTGTCCTCTTCAGGTCAGCTTTGATAAAAAAAAGAGATTAGGTAAGAATTAGTATGATGATATTTATAAAATTGTAAAAATTGTAAACACACACACATCTATAAAGCATTATTTAATTCCTAAATTATGGCTGTTAACATTAGTTAATACACTGAGTTAACAGGAACTAAAAATGGACAGCTTTATTTCCATTAATGAACACAAACAAAGATAAATAGATACTGTAATAAATGTATTGTTCACTGTTTGTTGATGTTAGTAAAAATTAATAGTTAACATCAACTGATGGAACATTATTGTAAAGTTTCATATATTTTTATTTAGGTATTTATTATTTATTTATTATGTATATTTATAGTGCATCCGGAAAGTATTCATAGCGCTTCACTTTTTTGTTACAGCCTTATTCCAAAGTTGTTTAAATTCATTTATTTCCTCAAAATTCTACATTCAATACCCCATAATGACAATGTAAAAAAGATTGTTGCAAATTTATTAAAAAAATAAAGAATGTACATAAGTATTCATAGCCTTTTCCGTGAAGCTCTAAATTGAGCTCAGGTACATTCTGTTTCCACTGATCATTCTTGATATGTTTCAGCAGCTTAATTGGAGTTCACTTGTGGTAAATTCACAAAACCAAGCATGAAGACAAAGGAATTGTCTGTAGACCTCAGAGACAGAATTGTCTCAAGGCACAAGGCTGGGGAAGGTTACAGAAAAATTTCTGCTGCTCTGAAAGTTCCAAAGAGCACAGTGGCCTCCATCATCCATAAGTGGAAGATGTTCGGAACCACCAGGACTCTTCCTAGAACTGAGTGATTGGGGGAGAAGGGCCTTACTCATGGAGGTTATCAATAACCCGATGGTCACTCTGTCTGAGCTCCAGCGTTCTTCTGTGGAGAGAGCAGAGAACCTTACAGAAGGACAACCATCTGTGCAGCAATCCACCAATCAGGCCTGTATGGTAGAGTGGCCAGACGGAAGCCACTCACCACCTGGAATTTGCCAAAAGGCATCTGAAGGACTCTCAGACCATAAGAAACAAAATTCTCTGGTCTGATGAGACTAAAATTAAACTCTTTGGAGTGAATGCCAGGCGTTACGTTTGGAGAAAACCAGGCACCGCTCATCACCAGGCTAGTACCATCCCTACAGTGAAGCATGGTGGTGGCAGCATCATGCTGTGGGGATTTTTTTCAGCACCAGGAACTGGAAGATTAGTCAGGATAGAGGGAAAGATGAATGCAGCAATGTACAGAGACATCCTGAATGAAAACCTGCTTCAGAGTGCTCTTGACCTCAGACTGGGGTGATGGTTCATCTTCCAGCAGGACAATAACCCAAAGCACACAGCCAAAATATCAATGTAGTGGTTTCACAACAACTCGGTGAATGTTCTTAAATGGCCCAGCCAGAGCCCAGACCTAAATCCTATTTAAGATCTCTGGAGAAATCTGAAAATTGTTGAACACCGTCACTTCCCATCCAACCTGATAGAGCTTGAGGTACTGCAAAGAAAAATGGGCAAAAATTCCCAAAGACAGGTGTGCCAAGCTTGTGGCATCATATTCAAAAAGACTTGAGGCTGTAATTGCTGCCAAAGGTGCATCAACAAAGTATTGAGCAAAGGCTGTGAATACTTATGTACATGCGATTTTTCAGGTTTTTTTATTTTTAATAAATTTGCAACAATTTCTAAAAATCTTTTGTCACATCGTCATTATGGGGTATTGTGTGTAGAATTTTGAGGAAAAAAATTAATTTAATCCATTTTGGAAAAAGGCTGTAACTTAAAAAATGTTTGTTGATGTTAGCAAAAATTAATAACTAACATCAACTAATGGAACATTATTGTAAAGTGATATATTTTTATTTTTTTGTGTCTTATTTATTTATGTATTTAAATAACTGTGACTGTAACTGTGTACAGTACAATTGGACCCATTTTATTATTTTTTTTCAGATAATATGTGAGGTTAAGTAAACAAGACATGGTAAAATGTAACTCAAACATAACAAATATTATTTGATCATATGCTAAGACTGTAAAGCTCTAAAATGCTAACACTCTGAACAGTGAAGCTCTAAAATACTAACTAATTGTATATTATATTTTTGTTAAACTGATTGTCAGTTGTTAAATTTAACAACTGACGCATACCACAGTTTGAGAACCACTGATTTAGAAGACACGTAGGAGTTGAAAACATAAGCAACGAGTATCAATTTCACACTTTTTTTATTTGCGTAAAAATACTTTATATCTCCAAAGAATCATAAACATTAACTTTACAAAATGTGTTTGTGTTACTGTTATTGTTTAATATTTAATAATTCTATTACTAAATAGACTATATTAGGATGAATTTACAAGGTTTTCAACTTTACCAAACTGAATACAAGTTTGTAACCACATGATGGTAATCCAATCCTTACCATATCCTGCCATAGAGGTCCCATGGGGTCCTGAGGGGTTCTGGTTCTCCTCGCTAAGGACTTTGACATAGCGATGGCTGAGCTCAAGGATCTGTTGGCGGAGCTCTGCGCTGCTCTGGTGCCGTGGTTGTGTGACAGTGTAGTGAAGCAGCAGGAGACACCAGACCAGGCCAAAGAGCACCAGAAACACACTGAGTCTGTGAGACATGCTCCTCCGCAGAAGACAGCCAAGCATGGCAGAGCTGCAGGTCTGATGGGACCCGGGTTAAGGGGACAGGGAGGGGGGACAAGTCTTTTGTTTTTTAAAGAAAGTGTCAGGTTCAAGGCTGAGAATAACTATGTCTTGAATAAATGGAGTGCAGGTTAAAGTTGAGTTATCTCGGGCATTTGTTTAGCTGTCTTGTCTGGGAAATTTAGATGGTGGTTGAATTGTCTTGAGCAGTGGGCTTCAGATCCAAGAAATTCCTGTAAAAATACCAAACACACAACAAAACAAGCTAAATTTAATGAGATTGATAAGTTATATATTTTTTCTCTTTGTCAGAATGGTACAAAACCTCTTACTGGCACATGTAAATTTCAGCATATTAACTCCATCTTACTCTCTCTGTGCTGGTTGCTGGTATGTTTCGATTAGAGTTTAAAATGCACTTTTTGTATTTAAACAAATGAAATCAAAACTAACCATATGATTTTATTAGCTCACATTGCTATTTGTGTGGTGAACAATTCATCTGTGCATGACATTAAGAAAAAAAGTTTGCTTTTGTAATCTTTTTGTAATCTTTAATCTTTAAATCTGAAAATGCACTTCTTGTTTTTTTTCAGTTAAATTGTCAGATTACTAAGACATAAATTTATGGGGGCGTGGCTAACGTACTTAACCACGCCCCTCCAAATGTCAGTTTTGACAACAAATAGAAATGGTGAGGAAGAAGAAGTGTCGGTTGTAATAACTCTTCTAAAACCCATTTCCCGGTCTTTCTAAATGAAAAGCCTACTTTAATACATCCACTTAGCTCACAGTAGAAAAAACAAGCCACACTCATGTAACCCTTCTGGTCCTACACCACCCAACCTGCTCTGAGCTGGGATCGAACCGGCGACTTTCTGCATGGGAGTTGGTTGCTCTACCAAGGAGGCTAAAGACCATGGCCTTTAGCGGCTTTCGCTAGAGCAACTTGTAGAGGTCAAAGGAGTGAGGTTTACCAGCACAGCACTTCACTAGCTGGCCTTAATAACACTCACCCCCCCAAACCTCATTCCCATCCGGGTCACGGCACCAATGTAACCCCACCGGTCCTACACCACCCAACCCGCTCCGTGCTGGATCGAAACGGCAACCTTCCGCATGGGAGTCGGTTGCTCGAACAAGGAGGCTAAAGACCATGGTCTCTAGCGTCTGTCCCTGGAGCACCATTTAGAGGTCAGAGGAGTGAGGTTTACCTGCACATCACTTCACTACCTGGCCTCCATAACACTCACCGCCCTAAACCTCACTGCCATCGGAGTCACGGCACCAATGTATGCCCACTGGTCTTACACCACCTAACTCGCTCTGAGCTGGGATCTAACCGGCAACTTTCTGCATGGGAGTCGTTTGCTCTATCAAGGAGGCTATAGACCATGGCCTCTAGCGTCTGCTACACTCACTGCCCTAAACCTCACTCCCATCCGGGTCACGACACCAATGTAACCCCGCTGGTCCTACACCACCCAACTCACTCCATGCTGGGATCAAACTGGCGACCTTCCGCATGGGAGTCGGTTGCTCTACCAAGCCTCTGCTACACCCACTGTTTTCTCATTTAAAATGCTGTTCCTCTAGGACAGAGTTGCCCAAACTAGGGCCCGCGGGCCAAAGTTTTCCCGTGGTAACCTTTGATTTGGCCCACCATCTCATCTGAGAAGAGAGGGAGAATTAAAGATGGTTTAGAGAGTGTAATTTTTAATTTAATGTAACCTTTTTTGTTTGTTTGTTTGTTTGTTTTTTGCTAAGCTACAAAAACGGAATGAAATATTGTAAAAAAAAGTCAGGTTTTTTTTTAAATGTATGCACTGTCACCCGTCAGATAGAGGACAATGCAAAGACATTTGTGAGCAAATGAAGGCAAAGGCAAAGGCAGATTCTGCATGACTAGTGTATTCAGCATTGATCTCCATTGTGTTATAAATTGTTTATGTTTTTATTGTAATAAGTTATAATTAAAATTTATACTGCATCAGTTAATACGATTTAAAGAAATGTTTTCGATTTATTTTTTAACATTATACAATAAATTAGGAAATTACCAATGGCATTTTTAACTTTTGGTCCACGGCTCTCAATGATATTTGGTTTTTGTCCCTTCATACGAAAAGGTTTGGGCACCCCTGCTCTAGGAACTGTGTCAAAATACAAAAAAATAAAATAAAAGCCACAGCTTTCTTTTTCACTAGTTTATAGATATCCTTAAAGTGCCCAGATCAAAGTTAAAGCAAAAGAGAGATCAAGCTCCATTGTTGGCCCCAAATTGTGGAATAATCTACCACTTTCTATTAGGACAATCTCCACAGGAAATTATAACTTCACCTTTTAGAAAAGGTCTATAAAACCTGAGTCATTGGAGCATGCTGAAAAGTCATCCCGAGTCATCTGAATTAGTGTACAGCACAATGGTCAATGACTGTTGTTTGTTTGTGCTATATAAAGTAAAATTTGATAAAGGTTTTGCCACTGGTTGTGTAAACACCACAATCAATGAACCAATAAATAAATAAGGATATGGTGTGCTTGATTCGATCCTGAAACAATAGCCATTCTTCTTCTTCAAAACAGATTTCACTAAATCTCATTTTTGATATATCAATCTCAGATTTCACAAATTTTAACTTAAATTAGCACTTACATTTCTTAAGACCAAACACAAGTATGTGTTCCACAAAGTATTCAAGATTTATGAAATATTATTGTTAATGCTAGGCAAAGATCCAAATATTAAAGTATTTTATCCAAAATAAAAGTTTTTGACAATGTATTTGTATGTATTATTTATATTTGCTATGTATATGTGATACAAACAGATACATAAAAACAAAACTACTTTCTTAAATAGATATTTACATTTATTTATAAGTTGTATCATATACATATATATTTTATTTCCTTGCTCTGTTAAACATCATTTGGGCAATATTGAAAAAAGGAAAAAAATTCAAAGGGGGCTAATAATTCTGACTTCAACTGTATATGCTGTACATAATAAATATACACAGCGCACACATATATTATGTCACAACAAACCTTTATTTTGTATGCAATTAGTTATGAATAGATAATTTTTGCCCAGCACTAATTATTTTCCAAGTCTCTGCTCAGAGGACTGCGCACTGCAGTCTGCATAAAGTTTAGTAGCACAGTAAAAATACTAATACTCAATCTTGAAATATTATCTATTGTTTACTGCAATAAACAAAAATATTTTCAGCAATTTTATTGCTATACAAATAAAACTCGACACACTTTGTCTTATAATGAAATTATGGGACTTCAGCTAGGGTTTCACAGCGGGGGGTCACATTTCCTACTGAACTAAAATATAGTACATTCATATAAAAGATATTTAAGAAATGCCTATTTTTGAGCATCACACAAACAGCACCAGAAGGGTTTATCGAATTAAATAATGTTGCTACTTATAGTGATTGAATATTACACACATGCTCTTATTGTGCACAGCTTCATATTTCCGATAGCATGAATAAATTAGATTTCAATCCTTAAGTGAATGGGAACCCTGTCATCACTGTCTACCCATGACCATAGTCCTATTCTCCACCCAATCACAAATCACTCACTGAGATGGTGTTTTAGATTGATTAATAATACAGGAGGGAGAAATAGGACCACTTTTAAATGGATAGTTCACCCAAAATAAATGAAAATGCTCTCATTATTTACAAACCTTTTTAATAGTTCCAACTAGGGCTGCACGATATTGGAAAAATGTAGCATTGCAATATTTTTATTTTTATTTTGCAATATATGAATATTATTTCACCAGACATTTATCTGGATATATATCTATTATATATCTACAGTATTTGTAAATAATTTATAATTTTAGATAAATTGGGATGATTCTGCAGTGGGAGTGCATCTTCAAAAAATCTAATAAACAATCTATAAACTTGTTGGGGTCCCCTGACACATTTTCGATGTGGTCTATGATATTTGCAGTGCATTTCTATAATTGCATGTGTTGTATTTGCATGCATAATGATCTATAAACACAATTAAGAAAAAGATACAATTGAAATAGTGTTTTATCGTTTTCCGAGTCTAACAGTATTCAAGTACAGTAACTGAATGATAAAAATAAAAATAATTCAATCAAATTAATCATTGTTAAAGTTACAAATGGTACAATTTATTATGCTTGAATGCTTTTAAGGTCATTTTACAATCACAGGCATCAAAAACACATGCAAATGATGAATTACAATCTAGACTCAACATTGCATAATCTCGCGATGTGACTATTGCGAATGATCACAATGCGATATCGATGCTGAAACGATATCTTGTGCAGACCTAGTTCCAACCCTTTTAAAATTTCATTCTTCTGTTGAGCACAAAACAAGATATTCTGTGGAATGTTAAAACCAGAAGCCATTGACGTCCATAGTAAGAACAAAAAAAATTCTACGAAAATCAATTCTTTAAAATATCTCCTTTTGGCTTCAACAGAAGAAAGAAACTCAAGTTTGGACCAAGTGAAGGGCAAGTAAATGACAGCAGAAGTTTTGGGTGAACTATCTCTACGCTAATTCATTCTCAACATTACAAAACAGCTGTACAATGACAGTAAAATACAAACTTGTTTTGTTTTTTATATCTATAATTTACATTAGTCCGTATGAAATACTCAAATCTTGTGACTGGCTCAAATAAAATGTGATCAAAGTACAAGGGATTTACACTTGGTGTGCCACCTTTGTATCATTAAAGCATAGTTACATGAAATTCCAGTTTAAAACATAGTTAAATATCTGAGGTCAAACATGTCATGTCTTGCTGAAAAGATCATCATTGTTGGTTCAAGTCAGATAGTTATTCATTAACCCAGCTTAACCGTTGATTTTATCATAAAGCAATAATGATATTGTTTTGACAAAACAAGGTTAGCAACAGAAAAGCATGACTAGTACATTGGGCAAGCAGAACAAGCAAATATAGCTTCATATCATGCATGTACTCATTGTTGGTTTATGTTTTTCACTCAAATTTTGAAGTCTGCAGACTGTTAATCAGCTCAACGAAATCGACTGTTTAAACTACTGAACATGCTTACCGCTTTAAGACTAGGCCGGGTGTGAAAGGCAATAAACAGCTGGAGTAGCCAGATGAAACCGCTCCAGTAACGTAGCTAAAATAGAATTTACCTTAAATGCATTGGTCAAGGTGACAAATTCGTTGACTCCAAAACTGTTGACATCTTAGACCGTTCGGAACGCAACCATAGCAAGCTTGCGTTGACCATCTGTAATATTAAAACAATATTCAAACATGATCATAACTTCAAGAAAGGCGTCTCTGTATAAACTAAGAAACAAATTTATTTAGATCTAAAGCGCATCTAAATAAATACTGGAGCAGCATTCGAAGCCGCATGATGTAGCGAAACTGAGAACTACATGTTATACTGAAAAATCTTCAGTATTTCCCTGCGTAACAAGACGTTATTGCGCGAGACGACGCGTTACCCACTAGGGATGTCCGGTTTGTGAATGAATCGTTCTTTCGAGTCGATTCTTTTGAATGAACCAATTCTCAAAATTGATTCTTTTGTGTTGGACTGAACAGAACTGAACGGTTCTTTAGTACACTGAACGACCAGAATCCGTTCACACATCATTTTACCGAAATGCGAAGAAAGAATCTTAAAATATGCGTATTAACTTTAATATATTATTCGAATTTATCAAAAATTTATGTTATTTAAAGAGCAAATCTATGTTATACAAAATATGTAGATTTAATGCACTAATTGACTGTTAATGCAATACTAAATATTGTTATGGGATAGCAATACACATCGTCAAAATATTTGATGTTCCAAACAATGATTCCACAGCAGGACCATGCGACACAGCAAATGGCGAACAAACGCAACAACATAAAAGAATCACTGAATCGTTTGGAAAATATTCTTTGAACCGATTCTGTTTGAGTCTGATCGCTGACTTCCTATCACGCGCTCAACTTTGTAGGCAGTATGGGAAATGTAGTTCGGTTATTCAAATTTGGCTAGAACGCAATTAAATCGTTCAAAAAATGTAGTGGATATTGTAAATTCGAGTTTTTCCCACGTATTTTTAGACTTTGTTCTTGATAATGATATAAATTTAAAGTACGTAGGGAAAACGGCGAAGACTGATGTTTCATCGTTGCCTAGAAACGGACGCAAAGAAAAGTGCAAACAAGCCGCAGTTTCAACCACGTCACTAGTTTATATCAACAGATAAAACAACAAAATAGACTTATAAGTTAGTGGAATGGCAAAGATACACGTCGACAAACACGCTGCCAATTCTGTGAAGGCTTATTTAGAATACAGAAGGTGAGTGTGGAAATATCCTGAAAGTCTATTGAAGATTGAGGTAAAGTTGGTTTAAATTCGCACATTCGTTCAGTGACAAGCTTCCTATATTATTGAGGTAAAGTTGGTTTTATATTCACACATTCAGACTTTCTCCTTGATAATATAATTTCAGAAAAGTATTGTTTGCTAATTCTAAATAGTGAAATCATAGCCATCAATGTCTGTCTGTCAAAGTAAAACACTGTTAACAGTCAATTAAAAAGTGCTAATGTTGTTTTGAAGTCATGCTTACATGTGATTTCAGACTGAATATTCAAAGTAATGTGCGAATATTAAACCAACTTTACTTCAATCTATTCAAGTGATAAATACAATTTCTTTAAAATCCATAGTTGGATTTTATCGTTTCCGGTTTGTTTGTTTGTTTAATTGTTTTTCCCTATATGTTTTTGAAAAGAGGATTTTGTAATTATTTTTCAATAATCATCATTCTTTGCAAAGGATTGTTGGGGAAGATGATGGAGGAAGGCTGTTTTCAGAGGACGAGTACAAGAAATACAAAGAGACAGTGGTGCCAGGAAGAATGCAGAACCGCCTTTATGTCAGTTTTGGCGTCCCGGGACAGATAGATTGCAAACTTATTGGACCTGAGACAACTTGCTTCTGTACACACAGGTATGAATCACAAGCACACTGTTGAACACGCACATACAAAAAAAATAGTTCCATGTTTCTGTTTTATTCTCAGGTATAAACAGCACTGCACAGACTTTGAGGAGTTGCCAAAGGAAAGGCCTATCCTCTTGCCCTGTAGAGTCAAAGGTTGTCAGTGTGCTTCTTATGAATATGTTCATATCAATGGCTCTAAACCTGTGCGCTGCCGATGCAAACACACAACAAGTGAGCACAAAGAAGATGCAAGGCACTTGTGCAAGAAATGTGAGTTTTGCACTATTGCATTTCAAAATATTTTAAAACACAAATCAAATTTAAATCAGATATGACTTTTCAGTCATTTCATGTAAAGTTTCACCCAAAACTCGGACACTTAATTTTTTTATGATGAGAAAATAAAAAACAAATCTATTTGAATTAAGTTTAGATTTAACATTTAATTTAGGGGTCATTTAAATTAATACAATTTTCTGCAAGATTTGCTCTTTCATGTCATGCAGGAATTATTGAGCTTCTGCTTATGATTGTTTGATCAATCAATGTATATATTTTGTGAAAAACCAAAATTTATTATATTCATCATCAAGTGATAATGTGTCTTGTATTAAACTTGAATTGAACTGCTAGACTTGCATTAGACTGCTCGTTTCATATGGACATTTTTAAAATCTATTTATGAATGTTTTAAATTGTCTCAGATATTTTTAGGTGAAAAGATTTTCATTGGAAACAGAAATTAGCTCCAATCAGATTTTGTTAACAAATATTTTCATTTGTGTTCCAAAGACATGAAGGAAATTGAGTAAATAATGACAGAATTTTACCTTTGGAGAGAATTAGCCCTGAAATAAAATGTAAAATTGCATTACCTGTTCACCTGCAGGCACTCACTGCACTGGCTATCGAAGTCCATTCACCTGTGGATGTGGTGAGCCAGGATATGCCCATGTGACACTGATTGAAACCAGGGAAGAGCGCATGGCACGGGGTCATCCAGTGGGCAGAGCGGTCCCTTATGCAGCTATGGGAGGACTGACTGGCTTTAGCTCACTGGCGGAAGGCTATCTGAGACTGGATCCCAGTGGCATAGGGAATACATGTTAACAACATACACAGTAGGCAACTTGTCACCTGATACTAGTGCTTTTACAAACATGATGTTAGCATTAGATTAGCACACGCCCCTAGAGTCAACATTGCCGTTATTTTATCTTTTGTAATTAGCATGAGAGGTAACTCTTAAACTCTTAAAAACTCTTACTGTACTGCTGCTTTTTACACTGATAAAAATCTTCTTATTGGCATCCATGAAGAACCTTTACTATCCATGGAACCTTTTTTAACGCACAAAAGATTATTTGTGGATGTAAATAGTTCTTTTGTATATTAAAATGCTCTACTTTAAGAAAATAATTTAATCAAAAATTGTATTATTTTACTTTATATCTATTTGAAAATATAAGCTTAATTTACTCTATATTTTAAATATATTAATTGTAATATATAACAAAACAAAACACTTAATATTCTGATAGTGACAAATGCTTAAAGATAATTAAAAATACTTCCAAACAAGAAGTTAACATGCATACAGTATGTTTAATGTTCTTCATCACAGTGACTATTATTTCTTTTTGTTTTTCCAGTTTAAGGAGCCCCTATTATGTTTTTTTTTTAAATGAGCTTCCATGCAGTGTGTAACACAGCTCTAAGTGAATGAAAACATCCAGCTGAGGTTTAAATCTGAAAGTGCACCATGATTAAAACTATTGATTCTTCAACGAAAGAGTCAAGTCAGAGTCGAATAAATTAATCTTGTTGGGTTTGGATCTTTTGCCTGAATGTGCCAATGTAGATACGGTACATCAGCAAATATGTAGCACCGGATCTGGTAAAACGTGAACGTGCCTTTCCCTTCAGACACTAGCTGAGTGCAGGGGGAGACTGATAATGACACGATGAAGACGATCACTAACAGATGGAGATTTGGCTGCGGGAAATAAAAGGTTACAGTTTATTTTCACAACAATACCACAGTATAGCCAACCTAGTGCTGTGTTTGTTCCTGTCATTTTTCTGATTTTTGATACAATAACCTACACTGCCACGCAGCATTCGCCGGCCACTCGCTTTTAAAGGAAGGAGCAGCAGGGACTTCGTCAGTAACTGTTAAATATGGACCAGTTTCTTCTTCCTCCGAATCATAATATGTAAGTGTGATTAAAATTGTTCCCTCGTTTTCTGTAGTTTGCAAAATATCTAACGTTATTTAATTGCCTGTTGTATTTTGTAATTGCTCCATATGGCTTGTAATCACGTATCCATTATGGATCAGTGCTTGTAATGCATCTCTCAGGTTAAATCTTTATGGGCTATTCACATATTGCGTTAAAAACGCGATGCATGCTTCTTCCTTTAGCGATTTAAATCCATTTCTGAACTTACGATCCTCTGGCATTTGCCTTTGCTATGGCCACTATCAGCTGTTCCTCACACATGGTGCTGTAAATGTTGGGATTAAATCAACTTTTGCCACAGTGTGGATTAATACTGATAGTGTGTCGTTGTTATTACTTGGGGTTAGCGTTAAGACTAGAGTCATATGTTGGTGTTTAACTGCATTGCTTTTTAGCATTCCTGTATTGGGCTCTCACATACTTTGCTACTTCATAGCCGTGTTGGGCGTTTCTCTCTGTCTCGTGCTGAATGCAGTTGACCAATCACAACAGACTGGGTCACCAATCACAGCAGATTAGCCTCACACAAAGGAGGGGTTTGGGAACAAACGAATCGCTAAACAAATGGGAGTTGTTGGGATAATTAGGCAAAAATAAATGCATATTAAAGGACAATTAACGTGTTTTTTGACCTTGCATGCAGATCAGCCTGTTGTTGGAGACCCCCAAAACCAAAATATGACCTTTTATAATGCAAAATAGGGGCTCTTTAAAATCCTTTGAAAATATCAGCATAGATTATTAGCTGTGATTCAGCCATAAATTATGAGTGTGATATTGCATTTATAGAAGTTTATAACCTGCACTGAAATCACCATCACTACAGAGGGTGTGCATCTCAAGTCATGAATCAGAATATTATAAAAAGATTTGGGCACTGCTAAGGCTATTGCTACTGCTATTTTTTCACATTATTTTTAAAGGGTCACGAAACCCCCTGTCTCAGCAGGGTGTTTTCACACCTCTGTTTTGAAAAAAGTCAGGAAAGTTGGGCGTGTCCAGCTCTGGGAGTGTGGGAGTGTCGGGGGAGGGAAAGAGGATAAGATTTTGCATAGAAGGGACGCGCTAAGTTTGACAGGAAAAACAAACACACAGAGGCTGATTTGTTTCGGCGAATAAGAGAAAAAAATCCTCCACATTTCTCTGTAACTTATGTACTCGGTAGGTAGCGTCAGAAAGCCGTGTGTGTATAGACTATCCTGTCACAAAATTCGGCGAAAATCCTGCACGACGGGAATAGTTTGTGTTTACATGTTTACACTCGGAGAGCAGCATTTAAACAAAGGGCAGTCTACTGCAAACACTTACCAAATCTGTAGACAGGCAATCAAACTGGAGCTGTGTCTTTTTATTAAAAGTAGACAGCGGCAAATCCGGATTTCACCATTTCCAGATGAGAAAAAGCTCTCGGGTAAAAATGTTCCTTACCAACGCGTTTCTGTCGCGTGTCGCGTGCACTGTAATCCACGCGTGAGTCCAGCTGCTCTCCCATAAAGGGAAAATGAAAACAAAACCTTCGTTGCAACACACTAATAACACCTACGACTCTTGTCTTGAAATTCTTGTACTTTCACTTGTTTTGGCAACACAACGTGGCGTCTCTCTGCCGTCTGAACAGTGTAACCTGGTAAACAGTCTCCGGAGCTATCATGCATATTAATGAAGTTTCGCGTCATACACAATAGAGCGCGCTGATTGGTTTGAAGCACGTCTTTCTCATGAATTAATACTGTACACTTAGATACGTAAGAACGCCCTAGAAAAGACAGACAGCCACTCTCCTGCTGGATTTACACCTAAGTATCTCATGGCCGTGACGTAGCTTCAAAAATTCGTTTCAAACCGGAAGAACGAATTTGCTCAAAATAACACAAAAACAACCAATTTTCACTTTTTAGTGCAATATATGTGTCCTAATAGTGTTTATAGCAGCGTGGGACACATATATGACTGCCAACAGCTCAAAAAATGTGTTTTGGTGTTTCGTGAACCTTTAATAAATAAATACTTAGTTATATACATAGTTATATTAAAGACTAGAATGCACAAGATGTGTCACTCAAATAGTTTTGAATGGGGAAAAGTGTAACGGTCAATATGGCGAATGAAGCCCTGCCTACTATTACAGGAGCCAATTATCGATCGCTATAGACTGACGATTTTCCGGGGGAGAAACTCGGACCAGACGTGTGCTTTTAGGACCGTTTGGTGGTCAACAAACACACTGGAATCTCAGCAAATACTTGCTTCACAGACATAAGAAATATATCTACATTAAGCTTGAAATCTGTGCTTTTAAATTAATTAAGTGCACTTGAAAACAAAAGTTTTTTTGGTTTTGTAATGTGTATGAAACGAATGCGAGGTACAGTCCGTCCTGTCAAACGCACATTACATGACAGCAACTACTCAAACGCCCACAATCTTGTAAACAAAGAGTCACTGTCATTTGTGGAGGAGATTTGCCATCAAGACCAAGATGTGGATTACTTCTGAAGACCAGCGTGATCAGACGATCATTATCCAGAGCATGATAATATGTAGAACGGCCATAAATGAGGTTGGTGTCGTGATCTTGTTCCTTTCAAATGCGCATTAGCTTGGGCAACCTGAAAATATGCCGATTTTGTTTGATTTGGATGTTTAGAAACTAAATTTATGAGACGATTGTTGTTTAAGTTTATTGGTGGGTCCAAATATGTAATGTAACTGTAAGCTTGGCAAACAGTTTTGAAGAATTTGACATTTCCTCATTCAGACAGAATGCCCGAGCATACTGCCCGAGAGGCATTTCAAAGCTGTCCGCGGAGTGAAATGACTTGCTTTAAAGAGACTTTGGTTATATACAGTTAACCTGCAGAATTTCAGCCATAAATTATAAATGTTAGATGGTTCGGTACCTTTCCAGCCATGTATGTTCATGCTTGAATATAAATAAATGATGATTTGTTTTTCCAAAACATCTATGTAGTTATGTGTGGTGAGCTGGTTTACAAGCTTCATGTTTTGCAATTATGAACTTCCGTTAAAGGAACATAGTGAGCATAAATGCTCCCGGTTTTAAATGGTGCACTGTGGGACTTTTTAGGGAGCAACTTTTTCAGTGCACCGGAAGGATTTAGTGTGCCCCCACTACTGAACTAGGAGCTAATTGAGACCTTGCGCCCATTGTTTCTCAATAATACCAAATACGTTTATGAAATACATTATTTTTAGAACAGTAATATATTACAGTAACAGCCATTATAAAGGCAGAGAGCACAAAGCCAGAAACAGATACAGCATAAAAGTTACATGAAAATATATGAAACTTTCATTTTGCCTTCAGCCGAAAAATGATTTGCTTTTTTCCCACCTCACTGGTGGGAAATGGTCTTGATAAGGAGAGCTAGAGCATGACAAACATGAGGAGAATTGGTCATTTTTGTGCCCATCTCTGTTCATTTTTTTTATTTATTTGACCATGCATTCAAAACAAAACATTTAAAAAGCCTTATTTAGATGAACATCAGTAAATGGTAATGTGTAACAGTCGGACATAAGTTTGTAACAGAACGAAAAGACAAAATGCAGTTGCTTCGCTAAAAACAAAATACGAATCTCATCCTAACATTGAGCTTGACTTAAGAATGAAAGTATCGAGCTTAAAACCTCATTAAAATGTGTACAACAAAACAGGCTGTTTGCAGCCATGCACTAATATTGTGAATAAGATTATCCATTTTTGTCTGTTTTGTTTGTTCTTTATGCATACACTTTTTGCCCTCAGTTTCTGAATCTGATGTTATCAGAGGCAAAATGCAAACACGGTTGCATTAGTATTATCATATTAATCAAAAAAATAATGTAAACTACTCATGTTTTAAACTAAGGGTTACATGGTGGCTCAGTGGTTAGCAGTGTCACCTTACAGCAAGAAGGGCGCTGGTTCAACTCCCGGCTGGGTCAACTCCCGGCTGGGTCAGTTGGCATTTCTATGTGGAGTTTGTATGTTCTTCCAGTGTCGGCGTGGGTTTCCTCTGGATGCTCCGGTTTCCCCTACAGTCCAAAGACATGTGCCATAGGTGAATTGAACAAACTTAATTGGCTGTAGGGTATGAGTGTGTATGGATGTTTCCCAGTACTGGGTTGCAGCTGGAAGGGCATCCACTGTGTAAAACATATGTTGACGGTTTGTTCCGCTGTGGCGACCCCTGATGAATAGAGGGCCGAAGAAAAATTAGTAAATGGATGTTTTAAACCATAAATACTATGCTTTTATTGCTGAGTAACTTGACATATGTTACTATCAGTCTTTTTTGGGTGAATTGTGATCAGAAATCCAGTGATGTAAAGTAACAAATTACAAATACTCAAACTCCTGTGATTGAATAGTTTTTGTCAGAAATTGTAATTTACTAAATAGTTTTAAAAATGTGTACTTTTACTTTCCCTTAAGTACATTTTTAGTGCGGTATCGGTACTTTTACTCCACTACTTTTTCTTAACCTGCAGTCACTACTTCATTTTGTCTTGTCTATGGGGATTAGAAAAATCAGTCCTGTGATTCCTGCCCAATCAAATCACACATAGAAAGTAAATCACATCATAATGAACTACCTCAAGACATAGGTGATTTATAATTGCAGCAAACTGTTTGGAAGCATTAAAAATGTCCAAGAAGATGTCCAAAATCTTTACACGCATTGACCCAGAGACTGTTTAGATGCATGTCACTGATGAGAAGATGACGGATGTTTACTGTATGATGACCGAAATGGCCTTAAACACCCAGCAGGCACAAGACGTCAACATGACGTCTGATTGACGTTGCATCCCAACATCATGGGGACATTGCATTTTGTTTGTAAATGAAAATTGGGTTGGCCAACGTCCAACCTAAAATCACCCAAATATCAACATCTAACGATGTTACAGCTTGACGTTAACGTGTGGACGTTACCACTATGAAATCTATAGACGTTGGATTTTGGTTGTCATGCCTAATGAATAAATGTCAGTATTTGACGTCAATATGACGTTGGATTTTAGTCACATTCTAACACAACCTAAAATCGACCAAATATCAAGGTCATTTGATGTCGTTATTGGACATCAAAATAACGTTGTCCTTAGACGTTGGCTATAGACATTGAATTTTGGTCACCTGACATCACAACCTAAATCTAACCTGATATTAAACATCTTATGATGTTGTGTGCCTGCTGGGCAATAAACTAAATGCACTACATAATGTTACATTTACACATATCCACAAATTACATGTAAATGCATCAGCTTTTTACAGCGTAATATCACTACTCACTAATCTTAAGTACTTTTGAAAGGTCTTTTTACTCATACTTTGAGTAATATTTACAACAGATACTTTTACTCTACTTGCACTACATTTTTAGGCAAGTAATGGTACTTTTACTTGAGTACGATTTTTCAGTAATCTTTCCACCACTGCAGAAATCCCATTACTCTTTGAAAACATTTCCTCAGAGAACATTCAAATGAATGATTTATTATAAAGATGAGATTGGTCTGAAGAATGGACACAGATGCAGGTAATCACGCTCTTTTAAAGGATCTCTGTTATAATACTCCAGAGCATTCAATGAAGTAAATCTTTCATTACCAGCACTAAAGTGGCTTTTTCAAATTAGCACCAGAGGCTTGGGCTCAGCTGTTTAACTGTCAGCTTAATAAGCTTTTCAATTAAGTAAATCAGCATTCCTTCAATACTAGTTCTAAAGTGACATTTTTGAATTAGCAAGTTTAAATGAATAAAAATGTCAAATATTTCATGTAAAATTTTGAATTCATTGCAGAAGCAAGTACTTTCCTTACACAGAAGTTAAGAGAAAATATCTGTTGTTGTTGTTAGTTATTTATGTACACACGTCATATTGTTTTATAAATACAATATCACAATCGTACACATATGATATGGCTGTACTTTATATCAACAACTGTGATTATGTACAGCTGTATGTATAGCTGATATAGAGCCATATTCCACAGCAAGGACTATTCATTATAGCAGAAACTTTGAATAACTAAATAATAATTGTACACATTTAGTTATTTATTTAGCATTAGGAATTACTAAACTAACAATTCTTTACCCAAAATGTATATGCAGATATGGTCAAAATGAATAGACAGCTTGAAAAATTGTAAGGTTCAGTGGATTTACAATTTGTAGTTATGTGTTCGTGTAAAACATAAATTTTGAACACAACATGTTGACATTTCTTTTTAAAACAATAAGAAGACACTATTAAACTCATACATAATAATAGATGAAAAAATGAGAATTTTGGTCTATTAATGGTCTAATTTCCATAGCCACATAGTTGACAAATAGTAAAAAAAAATGTATGTATATATATATATAGAATTATTTGTCCCCCTGAATTTCTGTTTAACAGAGAGAAGATTTTCTCAACACATTTCTAAACATAATACTTTTAATAACTAATTTCTAATAACTGATTTATTTTATCTTTGCCATGATGACGGTAAATAATATTTTACTAGATATTTTTCAAGACACTTTTATACAGCTTAAAGTGACATTTAAAGGCGTAACTAGGTTAATTAGGTTAACTAGGCAGGTTAGGGTAATTAGGCAAGTTATTGTATAACGATGGTTTGTTCTGTAGACTATCGGAAAAAAAATTAGCTTAAAGGGGCTAATAATTTTGACCTTAAAATGGCTTTTAAAAAATTAAAAACTGCTTCTATTCTAGCTGAAATAAAATAAATAAGACTTTCTTCAGAAGAAAAAACATTATCAGACATACTGTGAAAATTTCCTTGCTCTGTTAAACATCATTTGGGAAATATTTAAAATAGAAAAAAAAATTCAAAAGGGGGCTAATAATTCTGACTTCAACTGTATATATATGTATGTGTGTGCGTGTTTGTGTGTGTGTGTGTAAAATTTTTTGAAGACAGTTATATTTATGTAGTTTGATGTTTGAGAAAATATAAGGGGTCACTAACCTTTTATTGAACTATACTATACAAAATGTTCTATAGTCTGAAATAGCAAAGTTAAGAAAAACAAACCTTAAATAAATCTTAATAATATACATATAGCATGAGAAATTTAGCAAATAGCAGCAGCAAATAGCAATTTATCTTAACTCTTGGACACTTATCTTCACTATATATCATTTATTTCTTTTATATGAAATTATGAATAATATTTTCCCTTCCATTATTTGTTGGTTTTCAATAAATATGGGTGTCATACCAAAGGGTAACAAAACTTAAAAATTTTATAGTGGTTCCAAAAAAAACCTAAAAATGTAAAAATTCTCAGACAAAAACGTAACAAGGTCATGGGCTTCATATAGGCTTCAGTCATATGATCTTGAATAGGGTCCTTATAACTAATTCATTTTTTCAGAGGAATTACCCGATTTAAAATTAGCACAGTGTCACACTAGACGACATCATTCTCAGTGACAAAATGTATCAAGTTCCTATGTTTTTATAAATATATGGATGTAAAAAATGATTGACATTTACTAAATTAGCTCCTTGTAAAATTAGGCCTAAGGATTTAACGATTTCCTTTTTCTTTTATAAGTGCTGTAATTTATTAAATGTAGACAGCCACACCATACAGAAAGGTTTGGCTCAGAATGTTATTAAAATGTAATAACACAGCAGATTTTATAACAAGAGGGCCATTGAAGACAAAGAAACATTTAACAATTTGCTGCATTTTAAATGATGACAATATATTCATTTTTGCCACGTGTAATAGTGAAAATGCAGCGTCACATCAACAAAACATTTTAACGAATGATGCAATTTAAGTTTCTGACCACAAGATTTTGGGTCATATTTTTATGAATTTAAAACTTATGAAAGAATTAATGAAATTATGAAAATATTCTGTTTTAACCAGCAGAGGTCAGTGATGACACACACGCCTTTGCTTTGCTTACAGCATCGACTTGACTATAGAGTGAAATTTGTCTTTGTTTTCAATGAATTGGCTTTAAATTGCTCTTCTTTACCCGGTAATGTTGAGAACAATACTAGCAATTAAAGTGCGTAATTAAAAGAGTGTTTGTACTCTATCTATGAGACACAGAGGGCTGCGTGCTTTGTGAACTCTGCAGGCTCTGTGGCTCGCATTCAATCGCTTTCTGTTCGAGCAGCAGAAAGAAAGAAGAAACAATTTCACCCCTAATCATTGGTACAGTTCCACTAGAATGGTTTGCTGTATGTGCTGAGCTTGACTAGCTCTGTCTTCCACGCGCGCGTGTGTGTGCGCGTATGTTTTGAATCTCAGTTTGAATGTGCTGCTCTGTATTTGTATTTGTGAATGTTTTATGACTCATCCTAAGCTCCTCAAGATTTCATTAGACTGGATTCGTTACGACTTCCGCTTTATATGTTCATACACTCTTCTGTTCTGATATGCATCTCCACTCAATTGCTCTTGAGAACATCTGTCTGTCTCATGAAATGTGCAAAGGCAAGTATGTGTGTGACCTGCGAGACTTGCTTTTGGTGACGTCGGCGATGAAAAAGAGAACAAACACAGACTCTTCTCATTGCCACACTTGAAATAAAACTGGCGGCTCATTGGCGGATTTTTCATCGCCACCAACACTCTGAAAATACCTCGCTGATTCATTTAGAAGTCTCTTTTGTACCGTCGCTCTTTGCCTGGTCCTCTATTTATATTAAGCCTCATTTAGATCGTATTATGTTATGCACCCTGCGCCTCTCTACCTCCTCAATGGTATCTTTAATACGCTCCTTTTCTTTTTGTCCCTCTCCTCAAAATCTCCCATGGAGCTTCAAATCTTTAGTTACACAGAAATCTGTTAAAATTACAGAGAGCGGGAGAAAACATTAAGTGGGTTTAAGTTCACTAGTTGGTAAAAAAAAATTGACCAACTCTGAAAAAAGAAAAAATGTAATAATTCTTTCATTATTACTCATCACGTCATTCCAAACAGTTGTTGTTGTTGCTTTATGTCAGACCACATGAGAAGCAAAATGTCAAGTAGCTCTATTTCAGTCATTTTCCTTTGACTTTATTCACCAGTCCCTTTATTCAGCAGGGGCCGCCACAGCGGAATGAACCGCCAACTTATCCAGCATACAGTGCATCTGGAAAGTATTCATATCGCTTCACTTTTCCACATTTTTTATTTTTATACAGCCCTATTCCAAAATGGATTAAACTGATTTATTTTCTCAAAATTCTACACACAATACCCTATAAAGACAATGCGGGAAAAAACCTAAAAAAAACCTGAAAAATCAGATGTGCATAAGTATTCACAGCCTTTGCTCAATACTTTGTTGATGCACCTTTGGCAGCAATTACAGCCTCAAGTCTTTGAATATGATGCCACAAGCTTGGCACACCTGTCTTTGGGAATTTTTGCCCATTCCTCTTTGCAGTACCTCAAGCTCTATCAGGTTTAATGGGAAGCGACAGTGTAGAGCTATTTTCAGATTTCTCCAGAGATGTTCAATAGGATTTAGGTCTGAGCTCTGGCTGGGCCACTCAAGGACATTCACAGAGTTGTTGTAAAGCCACTCCATTGATATTTTGGCGGTGTGCTTTGGGCCATTATCCTGCTGGAAGATGAACCGTCACTCCAGTCTGAGGTCAAGAACACTAAAGCAGGTTTTCATTCAGGATGTCTCTGTACATTGCTGCATTCATCTTTTCCTCTATGCTGACTAGTCCTTCAGTTCCTGCTGCTGGAAAACATCCCCACAGCATGATGCTGCCACCACCATGCTTCACTGTAGGAATGGTATTAGCCTGGTGATTAGCGGTGCCTAGTTTTCTCCAAACGTAACACCTGGCATTCACTCCAAAGAGTTCAATTTTAGTCTCATCAGACCAGAGAATTTTGTTTCTTATGATCTGAGAGTCCTTCAGATGCCTTTTGGCAAATTCCAGTTGGCCAGTGGCTTCTGTCTGGCCACTCTACCATACAGGCCTGATTGGTGGATTGCTGCACAGATGGTTTTCCTTTTGTAAGGTTCACCTCTCTCCACAGAAGAACGCTGGAGCTCAGACAGAGTGACCATAGGGTTATTGATCACCTCCCTGACTAAGGCCCTTTTGCCACCGATGACTCAGCTTAGATGGCCGGCCAGCTCTAAAAATAGTCCTGGTGGTTCCAAACATCTTCCACTTACGGATGATGGAGGCCACTGTGCTCATTGGAACTTTCAGAGCAGCAGAAAGTTTTCTGCAACCTTCCGCAGCCTTGTGCCTCAACAATCCTGTCTCGGAGGTCTACAGACAGTTCCTTTGTCTTCATCCTTGGTTTGTGCTTTGACATGCACTGTTAACCCTGGGACCTTATATAGACAGGTGCCTTTTCAAATCATGTCCAATCAACTGAATTTACCACAGGTGAACTCCAATTAAGCTGCTGAAACATCTCAAGAATGATAAGTAGAAACCGAATGTACCTGAGCTCAATTTAGAGCTTCACGGCAAAGGCTGTGAAAACTTATGTACATGTGATTTTTCAGGTTTTTATTTTTAATAAATTTGCAACAATTTCAAAAAATCTTTTTTCGCATTGTCATTATGGGGTATTCTGTGTAGAATTTTGAGGAAATAAATGAATTTAATTCATTCGGCAATAAGGCTGTAACAAAAAAACAAATTGTGGAAAAAGTGAAATGAATACTATGAATACTTTCCAGATGCACTGTATGCTTTACACAGTGGATACCTTTCCAGCTGCAACTCTACTGGGAAACGTCTATACACACTTATTCGCACACGTACACTATGGCCAATTTAGTTTTCAATTTACCTATAGCTCATGTCTTTGGATTGTAGGGGAAACCGGAGCTCCCAAAGGAAACCCATGTGAACACGGAGAGAACATGCAAACTCCTCACAGAAATGCCAACTGACCCAGTCGGGACTCGAACCAGTGACCTTCTTGCTGTAAGGCGACAGTGTTAATCACTGAGCCACCGTGTCGCCCCATAGATCTATTTCATATAATGAAATGATGCACTGTAAAAATGTGATTACATTAAAAAACAATTCCCGTAAAATCTATTTTTAAAAAATGGCAGCTAAGCTATTTACCAGAATTTAATTTAAATTATTAATAAATAATAAGTTACCAGAATTTTAGAATTAAAAATACAGTAGAAATCTTAAAAGAAATTTTAAAGTTTTAAGGTAAACTTTTCCCCTAACAGAAAAACATTTTAAGATATTGAAGGCGCTCAGTGTCATTCACACTACTAAACAACATCATGGTAACATTATTACCAAGATGTTATTTATCGAAATTTGATATAACATAAATGTCTAATGTACATATCTGATGAGAAAACAAACTAAAAATAACCATAGTAATGTCAATAAAAAGCAAAAAAAGAAAGGTCATGCAGGCAATTCTGCGAAAATAGTTTTAGAGTTACAGTTTTCACACTAGCCACTCTAGTCCACTCCTGGGTTCGTTTGACGTCAGAATATGGTACGTTTAGCTAGAGCAAACGTGTCTTCTGAACTAGAGTGGCCACCTGTGAACCGTACCCGAGTCCGTCTGAAAGAGGTGGTCTGGGGTATGGTTTGTGTATACTCTGGTATATGGTTCACTTCTGATATGGATGCAATCGTATCAAATAACGAAAGTGAACCACCAACTGTACAACAAACTTTATTTTTCACAATGTTCATTCACGTGTGTATGTCTGTGTATCACCTACCTTGGCGACAAGCGGGACTGATCCAGTGCAAACAGTGATAATGTCTGCTTGTCTCCACCAAAAAGGACTTCTGCAGACATTGTGTGATGTTCTGAACGTTTTTAGTATTTTTTGTAGCAGATAAACGCAGGTGGCTCTCTGTATTTTGACTTTGGTAACAAAACCAAAAGATTCAGTAAAAGCAGAATCTCCATTTTGGAGCTTTGCTTTTGTGGCCAACCCCTAGCAAGCGTACTGGGGTTCAGAAGGAAAAAAGACAGTGTGAACACAAATCAGTCGAGGGGGGACAGTCAAACTTGGGTTCAGACCAGGCATTTGGACCAAATGTGAAAGCACCCTAATCACTGTATATATTAAGGAAACTTACTGTTAAACAGCTTGCACATTTTTACTGTAGCATTTACGGTATTACCATTTTTTACAGTGTGACCAACCAGTTTTTCACACAGATGGCTTCACAACACTCTTTGGTAAACATTATTTGTCTTTTGAAGAGCTTGACAGCCCCTTGGCCACTATCCCTTTCCATTGTGTGAAAGTGAGCAGTGTGAACGTTTTCAAAGCTTCCCTATTTGAGTTGTACGGAAGAAAGTAAATCATTCTTGATTGGAATGGCACAACAGTCTGATATAATGATGTAAAATAAAATAAAAAATGTCATTGAATATTCAGAGAAACTATATAAAATATAATGCAAATGTCATATTTTTGTTATGTTATGAAATTAAAGGCTGTAAAAAACATTTTATTTTAAATAAAAAACCTCAGTTTCAATTTATGATTTATTATTTACTTCATAACATAATTATAGATTATTATAACAACATTTTTTAAATGGTCTCATTTTTTTCTAAAGTTGTATTTTTCTGACATTAATGATCATAAATCTTAACAATAATTAATTTAATGACAATAATCAAATAGCATTGAGATAAAGTCCTTTAAATATGTTCTTTGTTTTTTTCTCACAGCTTTCTTTATTGCTACTTAAAATTAGGGTTCTAAGGACTATAATCTGGTTTATGGAAAAGCATTTGTCATTTGAAACCTTATATGTATAATAAATAAATGCATTGTGAAGTCCATTTAACTTGATCAAAGAAAACGTATTATTAAGAAATCCAGCTACTTAAATCCCTCGAGGTATTCTTGATATTTGATATTCTGTATTTGCTTAAAAGTCATTTTAGCATTTAGACTGCCACTTCTAAAGCATTTAAACCAGGCTCTGTGGATCTTGGCTCCTTGCATTAAAAATAAATTGTATTTAAACTAAAAATAAAGCTTTTTTTCATTCAGATTCCCTAACAAAATGTAATTTGGTGGCCGAAAGTCACACTCGCACCCACAAACATGCACTCTGTGTTGTTATAATGTCCATTAGTAAACACTTGCTTTGTTCTGCTTCGTTCCATATGTCATCCCATATACTTTTAAATAAAAAGAATGAAAGAAACTGAATGGGCTCTTTGAATTCATTAAAAATACATTGGCAGAAAAATGAGAAGCAGCGGCTTATTAACAAAATGAAAAATTGCCATCCGACGGGGTTTTTGAATGACTACGTAGAAGAAAATCAGGACAGGATTACATATAAAGGAGCTGGTGTAAATGTTTAATTAATCTGATTAGATTCAGTAGATCTGAAGTGATTCACATTGAAATCAGATTAATTCCCTTCTTTGCTTTGATACAACGTATGAATTTTAATTCTGAGCTGAAATGAGCAAGCAGTGATTAAGACAACCATACGCAATCTGACCCTTTTTTTTTAAACAACCCATGTTTATCAGCTCAGAAATCGCAAACTGCTACAATTGTGTGGCTTTATTCGTCTATGACACACTTTGTCTCCTTTTTGACCCAAGCAGGTGTCCAAGGGATGTCTTAAACACACAAACAATCTACAAACACACACCTGTGTCCAAAGGGAGCACTGGAGTAAGCTAGCGGAAGGGATGATGTCTGATCTGAAAGGTGACATACCGATTTAGTGTGAGTGTTTGATGATTGTGCATGTGTGTGTGTGCGTTGATATCAACCCTGATTCCTAACTTCACAGATCCTTTGGTGTCTTCAATAAGCTCCTCTAATCATTCTACGCTGTGGTAATTACATTTCCTGATGGCCTAAATCTAAAAACTAAACACTATGAAATGATTTCTCCAATTCCGCATCACTGGAGATAGCTTCTTACAAGTTTAATCTCCTTGCCATGGAAATCTTTAGTGCAACTGATGTTTCTGTTATCGGTGTAGCTGTGGTGGCGTGATTGACAGGTGTCTGTGGAGTAATAGAAAGGAAATGTAGACCTGAAAAATATTCAACCCATACATTTCTTCACACGCTGTCAATCAGTGATATATTTCAAGAAGTTAAGCGCTTCATTAGTTTTGCAAACTCGCTAAACTAAGTCACGAGCTGTCCAGCCAACTATGAATCACAATGCATTTCTTCATTCTATTCAGACTTTATTAATAGTCTGTTTATATTACACCGCATTGCGTTGAAGCCTAGTAAAGTGTCTTCTCTTCCTCGTCTCCCATAAGCCAGAGAGATTGCCACACAATTGTCTATGTCGTGTGATGTTGAAAAGAACAACATCAATTACCTGAATCAAAGCAGTGAGACCTAAAAGTGCGTCAAGACAATTGCTTTTTCAATTTCTGTGTTAAAAAGCTTGAAAATCGACGCTGGAACTGCGTTTTGGCCGTGACTCGAGGTGCTTCTGCTCCTCTCCATTCCTTTATTCTGCTCAGTGGTGCTTTGAAGGGTTGAAAAGGAGGAGGAGGAGGAGTGAGGGAGCAGAGATGAAGAGTGAGGGATTGGTGGCGTTATTTATTCAAGCCAAGTCCATAAGTGTGAAGGGGGAGACAAAAGCGAGAGTGGAATCACGCAGCTGTGCAAAATCAATAAAAGTTCGCTTGACAGTAATAAAAGATGATTTTTGTCGTTTTTGCATCAAAACACTCCAATTTGCCCTCGCACTGCATCCGCGCTCTCTCAGATACCCTCAGACACATGACGGCTGTTTGAAGACCAAAAGCCAAGGATGGATTTTGGTGCCGTGAGGCCTCTGGGTGGGTGAGTCTCATATTGCCACAGATGTTGGATGTGTTTGTATTAGTACACTCTTCAAAATAAATCTTCCAAAATTGGATTTTCACAGCAATACCAAAGAGCTATTTGGGTTCTTTAAAAAAGTAGGTTGCAAAAACAGAATTTTTTTTCCACTATAAATAATTTTTTGTGGAATGTAAAGGTTTTATGGATATATTTTAATGGAACCACTGATGTCAACAAAGAACATATATTATTAAGAGCATGCTTTTTAGTATAAATAATATTTTATTAATCTAAAGAATCTTTTTTTAACACCATAAAAACTTGCGCACAACAACGATTTTATGAATGAAAAGGGTTCTTCAGAGAACCATTGATGCCATTATGGAATATCACACTGTGTAGTTAGAGGAACCTTTTGTGCTGTGAAAAAAAAAAATCTTTTGTGCAGTGGAAAGGTTTTATGGATGTGAAAGGTTCTTTGTGGAGCCATCAATGCCATTCGGCACTTTTACACTGGGTAGTTGCAGAAACTCAATTGGAACTAGCCACTAGGCAGAGTTCCCTGAAAATAAATTTCCCCCTAGAAAATGTTCATGGTTGCAATTGTACTATCAATACGAACTCTAAAGTGATGTAAATGACACTACATTTCAAATGGGATAAACCCATCCGCAAAGGCCACTTTAGCTTTGGCCCATGTTTAATTTGTGATGCAGATGATGTGAGATAACAGAACTGAAGTCCAAAGAACAACCCTTCATCCTAACTCTGGGTATAAACATTTTGAAACATATACAGTAGTTTGTCTCTCTAAAAGGAACTTAGCCTTATAAAGGCACAATTTTGTAAAAGACCTGTGTCTTCTAAATTATTATGCATTTTGAATCAGAGAGACTTGATTTCTCATATGAGATTTGTGTCATTTCTGAACAATTCATTCATTCACAATTCATCACAAGGTATTTCCAAACAGTTTTTGCAACAAATTTATTTATAAGAGTGTACATCTTCTTGTAATAAACTGCTTAACAGCCTACATTCTTGTTTCACAGAACAAAATAAGAAAAATTTTGGGAGAAATGATCATGTTCAAAAGGAAGGCAATTAACATAACATGGTCATTTTATATAAAGCTGTTTGCTTCTTTTAACAGCAGCATACAATTGCAAACTCAATGTGGCTGCGTTTACTTAATAAGGCTGACAAAACATTTTATTGTTAATAAAAGGCCACGCCGTGTTGTTCTCAAGACTTTCAGTAACTTAAGTGCTGGCAATATGGGTAGAATGCAAGGAGGTACTTTAACGCACAAAAAATGCATTATATATATATATTATATATATATATATTATATATATATATATACAGTTATATATATATATATATATATATATATATATATATATATATATATATATATATATATATATATATATATTCTTTGGGCACATAAGGTTGCTGAACCTAGTCCTAACAAACTGCAGTATGCCCAGATCATAGCTTCCACAGGCTCTATGAAAGACACTCTATGGAGCGTCACTTCAAACCGCCTCTCTTCTTACTCTGATGGGCCCATCAATGTATATCTTGAGCTTCTTCCATTGCTCTAGAGTCCAATCTTTACGTTCCCTAACAAATTAAAGCCCCCGATTTGGCTCAGTAAAAGTGTTTTTCTTAAGGCTACACAGCTGTTTACTCTCAATCTCAAGCTCCCTTTGCATTGTTCATGTGGAAATGATCTTACTTTCACTATTAAACAGTTGTGAGTTCGACTGTTTCTTTTACTATCTGATTTCTCCAGATAGTTAAATGAGTGCTGATCTTGATCATTCAAGATTTATTTATGACCACATTTCTTCTTCAAAGATGATGGCCCTACTATCCTTCCAGTTTTTAATCATGCATTGGACAGTTCTTCTAGTTACACTCTGCATCAATTAGGGTTAAATAACCAGCAGAAACATAATCATTCATGCAGTAATAGTTTGTCTTGTGGCATATACACTCACCGGCCACTTTATTAGGTACACATGTTCAACTGCTCGTTAATACAAATTTCTAATCAGCCAATCACATGGCAGCAACTCAATGCAATTAGGCATGCAGACATGGTCAAGACGATCTGCTGCAATTCAAACCGAGCATCATAATGGGGAAGAAAAGTGATTTAAGTGACTTTGAACGTTGCATGGTTGTTGATGCCAGACGGCCATTTCTGAGTACTTCAGAAACTGCTGATCTACTGGGATTTTCACGCACAACCATCTCTAAGGTTTACAGAGAATAGTCTGAAAAGAGAAAATATCCAGTGAGTGGCAGTTCTGTGGGTGTGGGTGCCTTCTTGATGCCAGAGGTCAGAGGAGAATGGTCAAACAGTAACACAAATAACCACTTGTTACAACCGTGGTTTGCAGAAGATCATCTCTGAACGCACAACACGTCAAACCTTGAGGCAGATGGACTACAGCGGCAGAAGACCACACTGGGTTCCACTCCTGTCAGTGAAGAACAAGAAACTGAGACTACAATTCGCACAGGCTCACCAAAATTGGACAATAGAAGATTGGAAAAGTGTTGCCTGGACTGAAGAGTCTCAATTTCTGCTGCGACATTCAGATGGTAGGGTCAGAATTTGGCATCAACAGCATGAAAGCATGGATCCATTCTGCTTGTATCAACGGTTCAGGCTGGTGGTGGTGGTGTAATGGTGTGGGGGATATTTTCTTGGCACACTTTGGGTCGATTAGTACCAATTGAACATTGTGTCAACGTCACAGCCTGAGTATTGTTGCTGACCATGTCCATCCCTTTATGACCACAGTGTACCCATGATGGCTACTTCCAGCAGGATAACGAGCCATGTGATAAAGCGTGAATCATCTCAGGTTTCCTGAACATGACAATGAGTTCATTGTACTCAAAAGGCCTCCACAGTCACCAGAAGTCAATCCAATAGAGCACCTTTGGGATGTGGTGGAACCGGTAATTCCCATCGTGGATGTGCAGCCCACAAATCTGCAGCAACTGCAACTGCAACTGCGTGATGCTATCATGTCAAAATGGAGCAAAATCTCTGAGGAATATTTCCAGTACCTTGTTGAATCTGTGCCACGAAGGATTAAGGCAGTTCTGAAGAAAAAGGGGGATACTATAAGATGTACCTAATAAAGTGGCCGGTAAGTGTATATAATTGGCAGAATGGGTGAAACTGTGAATAATTGGAACATAAAAGAGATCATACAAAAAGTTTTATTCCATTCTGTCCTGAGATTTTTTACATAACAATGTTTACAAATAGTTCATAAGAGAAAAATCCTCCATTTGTTTCAGATTCTTCAAGAAACGCGATGCATTAAGAGCCAGGGGATCAAAACTTTTGAAATTTGAAGATCAAGGTCAATTGTATTTAATTTTGTCTTCTGAGAAACATGCAAGGATCTTCTGTTATTTCCAAAGGGCAATACTAAATAAAAATAATAAGAAGAATTCAACCATCTTCGTGATGTTTGAAAGCTTTTACCCAACTTTGGGTTCAAATGAAACCACTCAGCATTGAACAGAATAAATAATGTAAATTTAGGTGTGCTTTTTTGCTAATTTTCATAAGGTCTGTATTTAAAACAACAACAAAACGTTACTGTTATGATCACTTTAAAAAAATTCTGATATTTCTGTAGGGAGTCTGTAAGTTTTCCAAACAGCATAAAATTATACCCCATACTGTGTAACATTACATCATATTTGGAGTCGAAATTGCAAAATAAGCAGTGTGCCACTTGCAATGAGATGCTTTTCGTTCTTAATTTCACATTGCGACAGTAGTCAAAGGCATACATTTAGGTGTCTGTATGTTTAAACTACATAAATTTTGCATTCACTGTAGCTTGTTTTTCATCTGTCTGGCCACCACAGTCCTCTCATGGAAACCCCATTGGCTCAGTTATTGCCAACCTCCATGCTTCAAATATAGGAGAGTCACATAACAATTACGGAGAGAGAACAGAAACGAAATGTTTGCTAAAAACAAAAGACCATTATAAAACAGTGAAGTTCCATGTTTTTTGTGGATTAATGAGACATTGTAAAACCACTCTGAGAAAGATAAGAAGAAAGACAGGCAGAGGTGGAAACAGAGAGACAATTGGTGTTTGAGTGGAGCGAAATTAGTTTGACGTTCTTATCTCAAGACTCTTATTCAGCTTTCCTTTAACTCTTTTCTTTAACATAAAGCCTTTTATGTAACATGTTTAAGCACTCGGATGCACAATGAGCAGCAGAAACGGAGCAATAATTCCACATAGTGAGTCAGACATTTTTGTGTCATCAAGTGAATGCAACTGCATTTTCAATCTTATAGACAATGTGTGTTTTATACAGCAGTTTAATAAATAGTAAGTTAAAACTGAGTTACTTACATTTCAAATACATTTTTCTGTTTTATTCTCCATAAATTAAACCCTGAGCAGTAGTAATGTTCTGTCCCTGAATGATTTAGCGTTTTTAACAAATTAGTTGAATGGGTGATTTAAAACTCATAAAATCACTCGTTTCACTCTGTATTTTTTTTACAGATTGCTTGAATTATTATTTTTTGTTTGGTTTTGGTTTTGAAATAGCAACCTGAGTTAGATATTTACGTTGGCACCATTAAAAAAATATGTTCTGTATGTGAGATTTAGACACAATGGACACAATTAGTTGTGTTGTCATTGTGATAAACAAAATTCCTTCACAAATCCTCTCCTGTGCCTTAACATTAGAACCAAAGCATGACAGTTTCAAAATTTTGTTACTTAATAACTGTTAAGATTAAACTTACACTGTAAAAAAAAATGCAGGGTTCCACACAATCCCTTCATGTTATTCCAATGCAAATCAATTCAGTTAACTTAATGATTTTTACAATTTTAAGTTGATTGAACATAAAATAATTAAGTTGTCCCAAAAATAAAACTTAAAAATTGTGTTGTTTCAGCTCATTTTAAACAAGTAGTTTAAACAAGCAACAAAAAAATGTTTTTGTGTATATAACTGTAGTATCCTGACATTTTCCTAAATATATTCTAAAGAGTTTAGACTATTTCTACTTTGAAAGGCCATAACGTTCAAATTGGCTGTATGCATTTCGGTGTCCACTACTTTTTTAAATATACACTCAAATAAATTATTGCTGTTTGTTCAAACTACTTGTTTAAAATGAGCTGGAACAACACAATTATTGTAATTTCTTTAGACGGTTTATTTGTTTTATGTTCAATGTACTTGTATTTGTAAAACATTAAGTTAACTTAATTGTTTTGTGTTGGGACAACATTAAGGATTTGTGTTGGTGTAATTACTGGTTTGTGTGGGATTGAATTAAGAGGGGGAAATGTTGACATTAAAAGTAATCTTTCGTGTTTTAAGTCAAGAAAAATGCTTGTTAGAGTTTAATCCTTACTTATTTTGAAGATTTAAGAGTTTTATGTAGGCGTCAAGGTGACACAGTGGGTAGCACAATCCCCTCACAGCAAGAATGTCACTGGTTCGAGCTTCAGCGGGGTCAGTTGGCATTTCTGTGTGGAGTTTGCATGTTCTCCCCGTTGTTGGCGTAGGTTTCCTCCGGGTGCTCTGGTTTTCCCCACAGTCCAAAGACATGCGCTATAGGTGAATAGAATAAACTAAATCAGCTGTAGTGTATGTGTGTAAATGCAAGAGTGTATGGGTGTTTCAGAGTGTTGGGTTGCAGCTGGAAGGGCATCTGCTGTGTAAAAGATATGCTGGATAAGTTTGTGGTTCATTCCGCTATGGCAACCTCTGATGAATAAAGGGACTAAACCGAAAAGAAAATTAATTAATGAATATTCAGTAATCAATATGTTCATTGATATTTGTAATAATCAGTGGTGTAGTCGGGGCTATACGCACGTATACTCAGTATGCCTACTTTTTTCTACGAGCTGCTTGGGTATTACCACTTCTGATGACCAATAATTGCATTTACCCTCGGTATACTCACTTGTTTAGCTGTTGAACACAAAAGAAGATATTTTGAAGGAAGCAGGAAACCAGGAATCAAAGAAACATTGACTTTTGTTGTTTCTTTGCCTACTTTCATTTATTTAAAATTTGGGTTGGGTGGGTAATAGTACACCACTTTTTCTTTCAGGACTACATCACTGGTAATAATGCTTCTTGGCATTTCATAACGGCCTCATGGGATGGTGAAGTATCCAAATGGAGGTATCCACCATCATATGAGACACATGGACTTCCCGCAGTGAATGAACTTTTTGATTGGCATAAAGACAAAAAATTGGAAAAAATGTATCTGTATTTTGGTGGATGCTGAAAAGGAGTTTAATTCAAATTAAGACGACTGTGGTCTTTATGTATTGAATGTTTATGTATAGAGATAACATCATGTTGCCAGTTTATCTTCTTTCTTGATGGACATTATTGGATTGGCAGCTCTAAGACATCATTTTATGGGTCAGACAGAGACGCAGGAGGTTTCATTTAAGTTATATCTCACCTCTGCGCCTGACCTGTGACTCTTTCTTTGCACAAGCCTGAAGGCAAAGCACTGGAGGAGACAGGTGGCACCACAGCACTAGGATTTATTTTCCCCTAAAAGACTGCTTCTTAAAATGAACACACATGCACGCACCTATTGTTTAATTTAAATAATGTTTTTTTCTATGGCTGAATATGCTTACGAAACACAATAATCACAGACACATTATTTTCTAGGAAATGTGTTCTGACATAATGTGGCCATTAAAATGCTACTTCTTTTAACTCTGTTTTTTAACTGCAAATTTCAGCCGCAAACTCAATACACATGTGTCAGGCTATTATCATGCAGTTAGCTGAACATAATAAGGCAGACAGAACATTTTATAGTATTATCAATAGACTGCGTCGTTGTGTTTTCAATGCGAGCTGTAATTTTTCAACAGCATAGGGAACATGAGTGGAATATGTTTTAATGCAAGGAGGTACATTCATTATGTAGTCCCTTAGTCCCTTTATTAATCTGGGGTCGCCACAGCGGAATGAACCGCCAACTTATCCAGCATATGTTTTATGCATTGCATGCCCTTCCAGCTGCAACCCATCACTGGGAAACATCCATACCAGGGGCGTTGCTAGGGTCGAAAGGAATAAGGGGCTTATATATATATATATATATATATATATTTATATGTATATATTTATATATATATATATATATATATGGGCAATTCCATGCAAATGTCAACCTTGCCATGAAAAAAATTAAGTTTTCAACAAAATACCGAAACAGTTTCTATGTTTTTTGTGTAAGTAAGTATTTTACAGTACTTTAAACATACTCAAAAATGTCTCTGTCATTGTTTTTGAACAATTTAATTTGCTTTACCAAAGTCACACGAATGGCAACTTCACATCGGTCACATCCATAACGCAGAGGTGTCACATCCATAACGAAGCTTTTTCCTCATAAATGCAAAAATATTACATAAAATAAAATCAATGATGTTTGTTTTATAGAGAGCCTACTCTTATCCTGTTGATTAGCATAATTTTTGGGGGGTTGTGCAGTTTATTTGACAGAATTTCTACTAAGTATGTTGTATACTGTCAACTCACAGACTTTTTTCGTCACATCCATAACGCATGTTTATTTTCCTCATTTAAAGTACAAAACATGTTTACAGACTGATATTTTTCTGATCTTATAACTCTGTGGTCAGTAGTTTTGTAAAATATAAACAGATGGTTCAATATAATGTTAATGTAAACTTTTTATGTGAATTTATGTTGTCAGTTTTTACTGCAAATGTCACATCCATAACGCTGGAATTGCTTATATATATATATATATATATATATATATATATATATATATATATATATATATATATATATATATATATATATATATATATATATATATATATATATATATATATATATATATTTCAAATAGGCGACAGCAGTATCAAAATGCTGCATCTTTTTCTACTGAGTACTCAAGCCAGACAAAACTGTCATACCATTTTGAATTGAATGCTCTCATTTGAAACTTAAAATAGCTAATTTGATATTGGGCAAGTTTCACTTGTTTAGGACCTGTTTCAAGGTCACCTAGTTCCTTCTTGTATTTTCTGGCTCTCCCTATGTCATCTCCTGTTCTTTTGCTATTGCTATAGTTGAATGCGTAAAAATAAGATCTGAATAAAAATAAAATGGCTTTAACTGACTATTTACATGACTGTGACAATAAATGGTCTTTATGTGTTCTTCCAGCCATATTAGTTTTTTTCATAAGAATAAAGTCGATTTATAATCTGATGCTAACTGACATAGCATGTTACAGTAGCTAAATAATAAGCTAGCATGTACTCACCGTGATTTAACTAGAGAATGTGAGATGTGATTGGCTATATCATCTAGATAAATATGTCTAGATATCTTTATCATATCTAGAAAGCTAGTACAATTCACGTTTTTCTGAATAATTTGCATGTATTTACATTAATATGACGTACATTTTATTGATTAGTTATTTTATTTCAACAAAACTACACACATTTTATACTGCAAAAACAAATATTAAGCTTCATCAGTAGTCAGAACTATTCAGTTTTGCTAACCGTTGTATTATTACCACATTAGCTTCATCTCCTCATAATAATGAATGAATGACGACAGTGCAGTGGTGGGATTTTTTTAACACTTGCTGTGTGACAACAGTCTCACTCCCACCTGCCGGTAGAAACCGATACTGCTGAACAGCTGACTATTTAATTACCAAACACAAAAGCTGCTTTGAGTGGAATGTGCATGATGTATGTGTTTATTTTAAGTACTTGGATAACAAAATAAATGTTATATACAACCTATTTTTTTAAGTGCAACATATTCCAAAAGATCAGGGGCTTTTGACAATACATCAGGGGTTTAAGCCCCCAAAGCCCCCCCCCCCCCCCCCCCCCCCCCCCCCCATCCATACATACTCATTCACATACATAGACTACGGACAATTTAGCTTACCCAATTCACCTATACCACATGTTTTTGGACTTGTGGGGTAAACCTGAGCACCCGGAAGAAGCAAGGAGGGACATTGAGGGACTAAATTCGAAAATATACTAATTATTGTCCGTTCCGAAAGTGAAGCAGTGGCTCCAGCAAATACTACAAAGAGAAAAAGAAGAGAGAGAAAAAGTGGCTTGAAAGTGTTAATGGAAGTCTGTGTGAGTGGAAGCAGATGTGCAGCAATAAATGGAGATAAATTGGTGAATTCTGGTAATGAATTCTTGAGGTGCTTCCTTTCAGAGCTCTATATGTACTGTTCATCAGCTCAGGATGAAAAAGAGATTGGCAGAAAGAGAATGAAAAAACGAAGAACGTGAAAGCGGTAAAATGGGACAAAAAATTGATCATGCACATAATTATCTGCTGTTGTTGACGACAAAGGAAAACACTGCGTCCGAAAGCTTCCCTTATCACATGCAGCCTCGTTCAGAAACCAGAGAACATGTCACTATTGCCATTTTGTGTAGACTTTTCAAGAAGCCAAGGATTGTGTTCCTTACGGTGATGAGTGCAGCGTGCTTAGATAAGCAGTAGCAGACAAGATGTGTTACGGTGAAAATGTTTTTACAGAACAAAGCAAAGCCATGATTTGGTACAAGATGCTTGGTTAAGCAGCTGTCTGGAACTGGATGCATACGGTTATACTGCCAAAAATAATCCACGCAAAGCTCTAAACAGAACACACACACACACATACACTTGAAATAATTTTTCTGCCTTCTCTTCCAGCACTAAGTCTTTTATCTTATGGTTTGAGTACAATACATGTTTTTATTTTTTTTTTGCATCTCTGGCAAAACTAATGCATTTTGACCCAGTTTTATGTTATGCCTGAATCGATCAAATGCTTTCCATGTCCTCTTCATTTCAAGGTGTTTCTTATCATTCATTTCATTGCACTCCAAAAAGGCACATAGTTTTTGGTGGGTGTCCGTTTTACTTTAAACAAAGTGATTTTCTTTTAATGTTCCTCCTCCTGTTCGAATTTTACATTCTAGTAATAGGCTACTGCATTGTGTCTTCACTAAATGTGTTTGACAATAATCTAAGAAATTACAGAACACCTGGAAATAGGTTTTATGAGCCTGAGATTTTTTTCATGGAAGTATTTGAAAGGTTAAACACACATTCATGTAATAACTTTATTGCTATTTTTATATATGTGGCCACTTTGCAAAGAACATTTAATACAAGTGCCTCAATAAAGCTTAAATGTGAACTCTTTAGTTATAAAAGAACAGCATCTGAGCAATAAAGCTTTCTTCAGGCAGTAAATTCATAAATAATATGCAAAATACCTGACGTCATAAGACACTCGTTCATTTGCAAACAACATTTTGCCTATCAGGGTCAGAATATATGTAGACGCTATGTTTTCGGGAAAATAACATCAGAAAAAGTTTAAAAGGTGGAGCAGGTGGATAAAACTGACACTTTCAGATCATGACTCTTAGTTGCTTTTGTTTAATTTGAAATAGCGTCCTTCTATAACCTCCCACACATTCATATAAAGACCAAACAAGTGCGTTTTCAAGCACTGATGACAGAGGATTTAATCCGTGACGCGGGCTCGCGCGCATCAAAAGAGTCGCGCGCAATTGCGCGTGGGCTCTGCTCTTTATGGCACGAGCAGTACAGGTATAAAACCAGAAGACGCACGACCCCGAATGCAGAAAATCTGGGAAGTCGACACCCACAAAGCAAGTATTCCAATCAAGACTTCATAGAATTCCAATCAAGACCTCATTCACCGGTAAGTTCAACATTTCAAATATTATTTTACTTTGTTTGGAAACTTTATTTTATTGAAATGGTTTTACTGTTTTAAGAAAGTAATGCGTCCTTTCAAAATGTTTCTTAATTAGTATTAGTAAACATCAGTATTGGGGGGTTAAATAACAGAAACGCTATCATTTATAGATTTTTGCACAGTTTTTGTTTATATCACTTTTTAGAACACTAAATTGCGCATTGGCACAAACACGTTTGCTTTGTTTAATTGCAGATGAATCCAAACATGAAGATGTGGATGAGCTGGGCAGCGTGCGCGTTTCTCTTGTTCGTCTGCTTGGGAACTCTCACAGAAGGGTATCCAACAAAACCCGACAACCCGGGAGAGGACGCACCTGCGGAGGAGCTCGCCAAGTATTATTCAGCACTAAGACACTACATCAACCTCATAACAAGGCAGAGGTGAGCTCCTTGTTTGTAATATCAGCGTAGTCTGTAATTCTTCCTCAAGTTTTTCTGTTCTCAAAATGCCATGAATTCATTTTGAACGTAGCCGTTCTGCAGTTTTAGCATTTTAAATGTTCTAAAGTGGCACTGCGGCAGCTGTTGACAGGACAAACCCTATATAGTTCAGTTTCTTTCTTTTCAGAAGCACGGTATTAATCCTTTAGATAAAACCCCACCGAGTTTCTAATTAACTGCGCCCTACGCGGCGCTTTTAACGTGTTTCTCTCACGAGTTGAAACAGCAGGATGTGATTTTGTACTTACGAAAATGAATAGGTGAATTTCCTTCTTTAATTAATTACTGACGAGAGGAAATCAACAATTGTTTCTTTAGATGTTTTGGCAGCTAGAAAGAAACAGAAGAACTGCAACAAAGTTTTCAACTCAGATTTTTTGGAAATTTGAGAACAAGGATCTCAAGTGCACCCAACATTATATTTAAGGACAAACAAAAAAAAACCTGAAATTATGACTTCAATATAAGGGTGGTATAGGTATATAATTTTACATGTAATTAAGATACAGTATTAAATTGTTAAAGGGATAGTTGGAAAACATGAAAATTAACTCATCATTTATTCTACTTCATGAAGTTTCACAAAACAAATGTTTTGAAAAATGCTGTTTACCTGCAGCAATAAACTTCAATAGCCATGTTTATCCTATTATGGAAGTTAACGGCTGTTATAGCAACCTGCATATTTCAAAATATCTTCTTTTGTGTTTAACAGTAAAAAGTAACTCACATAGATTTTAACATATTGAAGAGTGAGTACAGTAAATGAATCTTACTTTTTGGGTGAGCTATCTTTTTAACAATAAAAGTTAGTTACAGCCAGACACAATAGACAAACTTACATGAACCAAATCTTAAAGTATTTACAAAGTAGGTCTTGGAGTTTTTTCTCCAGTATTTTTTTTGTAAGTTGACTCAGTTGTTCAATTTGCAGGTATGGGAAAAGGTCAAGCGCTGACACCTTAATTTCAGACCTTCTGATTGGTGAAACAGAGTCCCGCCCCCAGACCAGGTAAGCTTATTATATGACTTAAGGTAACTGGTATTATAATCAATCATAATGTTATATTTGTCATTCCTTACAATGACTGCTGTTCATCATATATATCACTGTAAATAAATGCAGGGTTCCACACAATTCACTCATGTTGTCCCAACACAAACCGATTAAGTTAACTTAACACATTTAAGTGGATTGAACATAAAAAAATAAACAATTGTGTTGTTTCAGCTAATTTTAAATAAGTAGATTAAAGCAGAAATCTATCTTTTGAGTGTGTCATTAATATAATTTTGGCTTTTATCCACAGATATGAGGATCATTTGGCATGGTGATCTCGTCGACTGTGATGTCCATGTGTCGTCCTGTTAACAATTTTGGCCACCAGATCTCATAAAACTGAAATGTTCTGCATAAACAACTCGCTGTGAAGCACCACAGTCATCATCAGGATAGTGAAAATACCGCAGAATGTTCAAATAACACATTACACTATAACGTCTGTACAAGTACATCAATGTGCTCTCTTTCTAGGCTCATCGAAGATTCAGTTCAACAAGACAGTTGTACAGAGACTCACTGTGTGTATGCGTGTTGTGTCCATTGTAATCCTAATTAGCAAAGGAGAACATTAATGACTGTACAGTACAACAGTGCTAATAAAGATCACTATATTTCAAGTAGTCGTCTTTATTTGCTGTCTTTTGCTCCTGATAAACTCATGTGAGTCAATATATCCAGAACTTCACATAGTGTATTTATTTATAAATCTATACACCCTGACACCAAGGTTAAACATTTGATTTAGATATACATTTTGACGCTGTTCAATTACCTGCTGTAAAAAAATGGTTTAACATAACATAAAGGACTATATTTTTGATTTATAAAGATTATGTTCTTATCAATGCCATTGATTTGTTATGTGCTGAATACATTATCATTATCAAGCAACTAAAAGTTATCCAAATCTTATAATCCCATTAAATCAGACAAACCTCAGTGACAAAATCGTTCACATCTTTTGGACAAGATGAATAGAAACATTTATATTTAGAAAAATAATAATTATTGACGTACAAAGCATTTGCATTCATTTCGGAGGTGACGAAAATGTGACGTTGGAAGCATTAAAAATGTAAGAGAGGATCCACATCATATGCAAATGTTTGCTTTTCGTGGCTTCAATGTTTTATTGTCTTCTTCAATGTTTTATACCTTCGGTTTTGTCAGATTCTACTTGTCACGTATATCTCTTTCCCTGGTGGTCACTTCATGCCATTTACTTTGGTCTAGGTCATGTACTGTATTCTAGATGCTTTGAATTTCCTGTTTTCTGTCATATCCTGTCATCTCCTCAACTTCCCTTTGTGAACACTATTTCTGCACCGTTATAACAGTGTTGTTCTCCTGCAAATATATACATACTCTTTTCATGGTGTCAGGTAAATGGTCCATCTGGTGTGTACTGAAGAACCTAAGCAAAGGTAATAGGTCATATTGGGTATTTTATTTTTTATAAAAACAGCATAGTGTGATTCTAGAATTGCTTGTCCAAAATAAACCTTCTATCTTTTATTTTATTCAAAATATGAAACAGATTTGAATAATAACACAAATTATATCAAGTTTTTGTCTAAAAATAATGTTTGTATGTGTATTTATGAAAATGTTTCTTAAATATATTAACTTAAAGACTCCCACTAAAATGATTTTGACTGTCTCCACCTCCTGAATCTTACATTCAGCCGTCATGACATCATCTTTTTTGATAGATGAAGACACCTGAAGAGATGAAGAGCAATGTGTGAAGGTTTAACTAGCAGAGTATTAGCACATAGTTTTGCTTAAAATATTGCAATGCACACAAACATTGGTGACATATCAGTTCAAAAGAGAACAAATTGTAAGCGCGTGTCTCTCTGGGGCATCTGTGACCAAGACAGCAAGTCTTTGTGATGTATCCAACATCGGCTTATTCTTAAAAACGTAACCCTATATACATTTCTGGAGATTGCTAATTATGTAGCCAGAGCTACGTATGGCTGTATTTCCTCTTTAAAACGAACGCTACAGGGTGATATGACACTTTTCTTTTTCTTGCTTACCAGTTGACCGCTTATCTCCGTATGCATGGCTTTTCTGCTGTTACCAGTTTGTCTGGTAGCTCGACATGTACGTCGGTGGACTTGAGACGCAGAGTTGACCACATCAACGTGGTTCGAGTCTGGTGAAGAATGGTTTCAGAAAGCATGAAAGAAAAACAAAAGCTAAAAAAAAGTAAATAAACAAGTAAAAAGCAGGGTGAGAATGTGGTCAAATCTGAAAAAGTGATAAAAATCGGGGGCTTTTCTTTTTCTGGATTGGTTTAAAGGGGGGGGATTGGTTAGTTGGTCAGTCAGTAAGTCAGTCAGTCTACAGCAGCCTCTGGTGGATTTACGCAAGAGAAATTTGAGATCTGAAAAAGAGTACACAGCGACCTTTGGTGGATTCACAAAAACAAAAACTGCAAAAAACATAGCTCCTGGGATGTATTTGGTGCTCTCCAGAAATGTTAATATGGGTACGTAATCAGAATGAGCCTGGGTTGGATGTATCAAGAGCCATGGTATCCAGGCTAATGTCAGCACACCACCAAGAAGGACAAACCACATCCAACAGGAGTAACTCTGGATGCAAGAGGAAGCTGTTCTGAAAGGGATGTCTGGGTGCTAACCCAGATTGTATCTAAAAAACATTAAACCACAGCTACCCAGCTTAATGCAGAATTTAATGTGCACCTCATCTCTTCTGTTTCCACCAAAAAATGTTAGTCAGAAGTGCCACAGTGCCAATATACATAGGCGGGCTGCTATAGCCAAACCTTTGGTCACCCTTACCAATGCCAAACGTGTTTCAATAGTGCCAAAAGCAGCTTTTGCTGTGGACAATGTAAAATATGTATTGTTCTCTGATGAGTCCACCTTCACTGTCTTTCCCACATCCGGGAGAGTTACAGTGTGGAGAAGCCCCAAAGAAGTGTACCAACCAGACTATTGCATGCCCAGAGTGAAGCCTTAAGGTGAATGACTGATGGTTTGGGCTGCAATATAGCATTGCCTATTCACCTTATTCTTTGCGTACGAGCGGGCGCAGCCGTTTGAATCTATATGGCTTGAGACTTGCAGTCTCATTTATTTTTAGACAATAAAAACAGCTCCTTCTGCTGCTCGATGTTGCAAACTGATATTTTTTTATTATATGATTCTGCTTTGTCAGTATAGTCATGAACACACTTGTTTGTAGAGTGAGTTGGACTGTTTTCTGCCATTTAATATTCCTGGTCATTTCTCCCATAGGCAGCTGAATCGGAGGTTTTGTGCGTCTAGATTGTGCGTGTCACTGCCATGGACTACCAAACCATTCTAGAAGAACAAGTGCACTCAGTGATTCAAACATTGTATCCTGAAGGTGGTGCCATGTATCAGGATGATCATGCACCGATACACCCAGCAAAACTGGTGACAGAGTGGTTTGATGAACATGAAAGTGAAGATGAACATCTCCCATGGCCCGCACAGTCACCAGATCGAAATATTATTGAGCCACTGTGGGGTGTTTTGGAGAAGTGAGTCAGAAAATGTTTTCCTCGACCAGCATGTAGTGACCTGACCACTATTCTGCAGGAAGTATGGCTCAAAATCTCTCTGGCCACTGTGCAGTACTTATCTGTCATGCCCAGGGTGTCCTTTAGCGGCCAGTACAGCATCAAATTGTTTTGGGCCGTACTCACACTATGTACAGTTGCCTTGAATCGGGCCAAAGCACGCTTGTCCCCCCTCCCGTCTCCCCCGACGGCCCGCACTCACATTACATTCGGGCCTGGGCATGCTTCCGTCATCGATGACGCGCTGCTCAGTATGCGCTCTCGCTCAGCACAGTGGAGATTTCTTTAGTTATATCGTTTAAGTCGTTTGATATGCGGTGACACGCAGTCTAATATTTCGCAGATCAGCCACTTTTGACGCTCATAAACAATCATAAAGTTTGCTGAAGGCGCAGCTGACGTGCAGTGAGGGGTTTGAGTCTTTAATAATCTACGACAGTTTGCGTTCATTGAACAGTACGAATGATTAATTAATCCATATCAAACAGTCCCTTAAAAGTCACGTCTCGCTTTCAGTTTTCGGGCTGAAGCACGCTTGCACTCACACTGTAAGCGTACCGCGCCTGAGCCCAAGTGAACAGCGCTCTGGCACACCTCTTACAACCGGGCCAAAGCCGCCCAAGTGTACCGTGCCTGAGCCCGATTCAGAGCACTCACACTTCTCAAACGATCCGGGAAACGGGCCTGGGCACGGTTCGGATAGCATAGTGTGAGTAAGCCCTCAGTTTCATTGTCCAACCCCTGTATTTTCTGTATTATTTTACTTCATTCATTCATTCATTTTTTTTCAGCTTAGTCCCTTTATTAATCAGGGGTCACCACAGCAAAATGAACCGCCAGCTTATCCAGCATATGTTTTATGCAGCGGATGCCTTTTTATAGCCAATTTAGCTTTTTCAATTCCCATATACTGCATGTCTTTGGACTGTGGGGGAAACCGGAGCACCCAGAGGAAACCCAGACAAACACAGGGAGAACATGCAAACTCCACACAGAAATGCCAACTGACCCAGTCGATGCTTAAACCAGCAACCTTCTTGCTGTGAGGCGATTGTGCTACCCACTGCTTCACCATGACACCCTTGTAACTTCAGTAATAATAAAAATAAATTTTGTGTTCGTCCTTATGATCTGGTCTACTCTGTTAAATGAGTTATTTAAAAAGGCAAAACAGTCTGTAAAGCACTGATAGAAAAAGCATGTGACATGCTTCAAGTGATGTCAGTTCATCGGTCAGGAAACTGAAAGGCATTGAGGCATGTCATTATTCTTCTTTCATTCATTTCATTAATTTTCTACTCTGTTATTGTGATATTTCAGTAAATTTCTGGTTCAATTATTTAAAAACAACGATATAATAATAAACTGCATTAAATTATTTTTAGACATGCCATGTGGTATCTGGTGTGAGGTTAGCATCTAGAGCTAAAGCATAAAACGGTTGGAAAATGTCAGCTCTGTCAGTAGTCGTTTTAAAAATATATATTGTAAATTACTTAAGATTAATTTTGATTTTTAGTTTAGGAAAATTAATGGAAAATGTTTGAACATATTCTGACATGCAGTATTACTATCCGAGGTATTGTATTTTACATATTACATAACAGGGATGTAGGCATGTTTAGACAAATACATCCTATATATTGACACTTTGTCAATCAGATCTAATAAGTAAAAAGCCACAGGGAGTTTTTAGTACTGTCCCACTATTAAAATCAATCCTAGCACATGGAAATGGTTGTGCCAGCTGCTATTTATCATTACTACCAAGTAAATATTTATTTTTGTAAATTACTTGTAAATAATTGTACCTTGATATATACTTGATGAATACTAACATTGCTGAGAACATTATATGTGTTGGCACAATTTTCAGAATGCAAATGCTGTGTTTTAATTATATAAAAACTATATAATCTTATCTACTGTGATATTTTGTTTTCAGGGTCTTGGAGTAGGTCAGTTTGCAGTAAACTGTCCACACACAAACTGCTCGTGCAAGTCTATGTCATTTAACAATACATTATTAATTTAAAACTATTTTGCAGATGCTTTTATCAGAAGTGAATTAAAAATGAGGAAGAAATCAAAGCGACAGAAGAACAAAAATATGTTAATAATATGATAATTCCTAGTTGTTTTAATCCAGCAGCCTATGCAAAGTTGATTAGAATATGTTTACAAAAAAACAATAGAAAATTGAGAGTCAATCCTTAGTGCTAGATCAAAGTAATTTTAGTTTAAGTATTTAAAGAAAATGGAATAGATACAAGTATTAGATTTTGTATATAGTAATATTAATGTTTTTAAAATAAATAAATACATCCATGCATACGTATTTTTAATGCAATGTCAGATGTGATCATTTATTTTAGGGTCCTGTCTGTTAGCATTACAAGTTATTTGAAGCTAACTGAGGAATTTGAATCGCATATACTTGTTGATTGCAAGAGAGACATTTCCAGTTGTAATAAAACATTTATAATGAATAAAATAGGTTGCGTACTTTGTCCATAAATATACACAGCCTGCTGCTCTCCTTTAATGCTTTAACTCAGTGGCTCTCAAAGTGGGGATCGGGACCCCCCGAGAGGTCGCAGAACAATGAAGGGGGGAAGCGCCCAGCAAGCAATAGCCGTCATTTCACCGTCTAGGTTAAGCATAGACCAGATCTAGTCCGGCTACGTGTAACCCAATTTTAGCCCGAATAACCTTAAATTTGGTAGAATGTTGTTTTTTGTAAAATAAAGCTTATGATATGTATGATACTTCATTATGTAAGCAAAGTCAATAACGTTTATGAGGTACCTGCAAGTAAAAGCCGTTGTTTCACTTTCTCGGTGAAGTATAGACCCAATCTAGACCGGCTATGTGTAACCCATCTCTAGCCAAAAAAAATTAAATTTGGTTACCTGTCTTTTTCGGCAAAATACCTTGTGATATGTATGATATTCCTTCAAGAAAGGAACGTAAACAGCATTTATAAGGTGTTTAGGTTTTTAAATATATGTGTTATTTTCATAGACTGACCGTAGCCCTGAATTAGCCCGGCTATTTATAGCCCACTGATAGTCTAAACTGATTCACTGTAGTATTTGGCCGTGCAGCGCGTGCAATGGTTAATACATCACGTCCGCGTTATCAGTACTACATCCACAAGTGTTAAGGTGTAATTTCTTGACATATTCTATAGCCATCTTTTAGCTTTGAATTAGATGGGCTTTACCCACCTCGCAAAAATAACATAAACATTTTAATTGTAGACTTACAGCCTTTTTATTTTAAGTTAAAAATAAATATGGTGTAATAAATCTTATATATAATATCTTATATATCTTACGGTAGAACAAGCCAGATCTAATCAGTTAAGCAAAATTGACGCAGCTCCGTACTCCACACGATAGATGGCGCTATTGCACATTTGTCGAGTCGGTTCGGTTGAAATCAAGAGGAAGAAAGATGTTGTGGTTTGAAATTTGCGCGAGCGCCCTGCAAGGTAAGCGTAATCTGCTTTAATATCATGTTGTTTGGCAATGTTTTTTATTATATGTGCATGTTTTAATATAGCATTACGCTAATATCAATGCACAGACACCCTTTATTCCATAAATCTTAGACGAGAATAAAAACGGTGTGAAGGAGTGTTAACGTTACCTTTTAAACGCTCAAAATTAAACACTTATTAAGCAAAGTTTGGTGATTAAGTGCATTTATTTTGTACATTGCGAGGGATCTTCATTAAATTGCCTCATGAAGTCAATGAAAAAGTCAGTCATGAGGTGAAACTTCTGCAGTTCTAGCTTTTATAAGAATTGTTTGCTTGTGATTTCATAACAAAAGAGACACAAACACCAATTTAATTCTAATTTTAGTTAGAGCCATTTGTCTCTTACAAAAATCTCATTCAAGCATAATTTGACAAGACAGCCTCTATTGTGTATGCTGCTACAAGGTTATTGATTTAGATTTGATAAATAAACTTTACTTTTTTTTTTTTGGAAAATATCATTTTTAGTAATATGAGTAACTGTATTTTGACTTGTCACAGTAAATCAAGTATAAAGTAAGCTGTTGGTTATTTTTATTATTATAATGCTTCTCTAATATTTGTAAATATTTGTTTTTCTCCACAGATATTTGAGTGTGGCTATGTAAAATGAGCAGTCTAGCAGGTATGAGTTGCTTAAACATTTTAGATTAAAACATTTACACTATGGCCTCATTTGCTGGTTTCTCTGTCCATATACAGATTGCCGCATGTACATTCACCAGCTGAAAGAAGCTTTCGAGTAACATCAAACACACAGAATGAACATTTTAAACAATATTTAAGCATTATTCATATAACTGCTGTTGACTTAAAGAAACATTGAATGTATCACATTGATACTAAAATAGTTAAAATAAGTGAGTAAATAAGTAATCAGCCTTAAGCTGTAAACCTGTGGCTAATGTTATTTTTTTGTTGATGGGTGATGTTTTTTTTTTCTAGTTGTAACATGTAACCATCAAGCGTGATTGTGTCCTGAAGACCTACCTCATTTGAAGAGACTGTGCATCTACCTCAATGATGACTTGTAAAAGAGTATGTGGTAAGTGTGTCAACTTGCCCTCTTTTCATAAATGTATTTGTAAAACTCACAGAGTCACATGACTGAGTTTAGAACACATCTCAGTTTTTTTTCCTTTTTCTCCAGGACTGAAAGTGCGGAGGCTGAATCTCACAATGCACACACAGCAGTGGAGATCTTTATCATTTGGGTTGAGGATGCTGGTCCTGGAGACAGAGCTGCAGATGTTGGTGTGGAAGTTTTGCAGAACCTGCTGAGTGTCACATATGGATTGGATGGACTTTTTGTGTTCATGTACACTTAAAGGGTTTGTTCAACCAGAAATTAAAACGTTTAATTATTCATGTCGTTCCAAACATTGGTTTGTCTTAGGAGTACAAATTAAGATACTTTAGGTGAAATCTAAGAGCTCTCTCATTCTCTATAGACAGCAATGGTCCCAACTTGTTTAAAGTCCAGAGAAATACCTAAAATGACATGCTTTCAGTTGTTCAATCAGAATATTATCAAGCTACAAGAATAATTTTGAGTGTATATAAAACAAAAATAACAGCCTTTGAGTTTCTTTTTTCTGTTGAACACAAGATATTTTGAAGAAAGCTGAATACCTGTAACCATTGACTTCCATTGTATGTTTTTTACAGGTTTTCAGCTTTCTTCAAAATATCTTCTTCTGTGTTCAACAGAAAATCATAGTTTTTATCTTGTTTGTTTTGTCATAACTTTGACATTTTATATATTTATTTTGTATTGTTTAATGTTTTTAATTTTGTTAATGTTGCTTTTATTAATAAAAGCTTTTGTTTAATCAGTTTGAATGGAGTGCCTTATTGAGAAAATGTTGATATGTATGTGTATTTTTGTTGTTTATAAAATGTATAAACAGCCATTCATTAGCAGAAATTTTGATGACTTGTTTATTCTTGGGCTATGCTTAGACGTCTATTAGATTTTCACTGACAGTCCAAATTTAGCCATGTTTTAGCCTAGACCAAATTTCACCGGCTATTAGACGTCTATATGTAGTCGTCTATTAGCCGACTAAATGAAGACGTCTAATCTTGGGCTATGCATAGACGTCTATTAAACTTTCACTGACAGCCCAAATTTAGCCGTGATTTAGCCTAGACCAAATTTCACCGGCTATTAGACGTCTATATGTAGTCGTCTATTAGCCGTCTATATGTAGTCGTCTATTAGCCGTCTAAATGTAGACGTCTAATCTTGGGCTATGCATAGACGTCTATTAGATTTTCACTGACAGCCCAAATTTAGCCGTGATTTAGCCTAGACGTCTAGGCTATGTTTAGACGTCTAATAGACGTCTTTTAAACCAAAAAATGCTTGCTGGGCGGGGTGGGGGGGTGCCTGGTGATTTCCAAAAATCTATTTATTTTTAACCATAAGAATTATCATATTTTATCCATAACCTATTGAAGAGAAAAAATAGTCGTTTATAGTTACTATATACTATATAGTTACTATAGTAGCTTTACTAGTTCTATTGGATTGCGACCCCTGGGGTAATTACATTATATTAAAGACACAGCAATAGCGTCAAATGCAGCAGACTGATTTTATAACACCAGGTTAAACTTTCTGGCACATTTACAGCAATGACAAACATAAAAAAAATTAAACGAAGAGTAGACTTGGGTCTATTGGTTTGTGTGCGCCATTGCATGGAAGGTTTCTGTATTTATAACAACCTCAGAGGATATTGGGGGTCGCGAGACACTGGCATTGTTATTTTGGGGGTCGCGGGCTGAAAAGTTTGAGAACCCCTGCTTTGACGCAAACCCTGCAGACACATTCACCAGAACATGCTAGACATTTTGTAGAAAGTGCGCCCTCTTGTGTTTGTATCTTGCTTGTTCATTTTTTAAAGCTGTCCCATTTACTTTTTTGCTCATTTTATGTTGCCTACTTGATTTATTTAAAATCATACACGGTACTGTAGAGCTTTTCATACCAACTTCCTCGTAAAGTCAGGAGACATTATGAGCTCGGTAACATTCAATTTGCTTGTTAAATGCAATGCAAATTTTGTGAGGGCATGGGGGGTGGAACATAACAAACAATAGTCCTAGCGTGTTTCTCTTGCGCAGCCTAGAGATTTTAATCAATCGAAGGTGATTTGTAATATAACAAATAATATGTTTATCCACAAAGATAAACTTTATGTGTTCGCGTTTAATAAACAACACACCCACACGCATCCCTCGACCTTCTCTGTCCATTGTTAAAAGTATTGATCTGACACGAGAGGGCGAGGCGTAAACCCAGCGCGCGTTCTGATTGGTTATACTTACACTAACGTCACTCGAAAGGCGAGGCTTATCGTTTGATTGGCATTGTGTGTGTCCGAATAGTTAGCCACGGGACCCACGACTACCGAAAGCTTTGAATATCTGACCGGGGCGACTGGAACGGACTCGGGACAACCCAGGTGAGCGCAGAGATCATATCATTTGCAAAGTGAGATTCGGAGCAAGTTATGTTTCATTTAAAAGTGCAAATGTTTTTGCTGGGGGAATCCACTTTTGAGTTGAAATGACTTTGCTTTCGGAAGTCCAGCCCCTAGCTGTCCTTTTTTAGTGTGCGTGAGTTGTATGTGCACGCGCAATGTGTGCGAGTGTTTGGATGGCACCAGGTTCGGTCACTGATGTAGGATCAGTGACTTATGAAAGAGTCTGTCCTCATCTGTCCAGTGTCCTGTCACAAGGTTCAGGTCATACAAGTTAACGCTTGCGCTTTGAATAAATAACAAAAATGGCCGCGCTTGTGAAAATATCTGCAAAACACATTGTTTGCAAATACATATTATAGACATTAATTTGATAGTAATAGATTTAATTCGCCGTGCTATGCTGATATTGATTTGTTTCTAATGGTCGAACGTCCCGCGCTGCAGTTTTGATGAAGCGGAGCTTAAACCAAAATGTCCTTTGGGAATTAAAACATGATTAAAATGACAAATGTCGTTCATTCATTAGTCAACTTGTTCATTAATTAGTCGTAATCGAATACATCAGCGATTGTTTCCTCAGTTTTGTCCGTGTATGTGAAACAACTGTAGAAAGAGGACACGGTGGATGTCCTTGCGCATTTATTCCTTGTTATTGTAAAAGCAGCTGACAGTTGAAAATTGTTATACAGTGCAATAAATAAACAGGTAAATAGACATGCTGCAAACAACTGCTTATATGTGGGATCTGTTGAATACTACTGCTTTAAAATATCTCGTTTACTTTTACTTAGTGTCCTCCCACTCGAACCCTGGACATCTGCCCGTGTAAACATTTCCTTGGGAGGTGACCGGGGAATCCCTTTACGTCATTACGCAAAAGACTTGGGGTTCCGAAAGGGCGTGGCGTCTCATCATTTTTATTAAATTGACCTGTTTAATTTAATACTTAATGTATTATACTCCCCATAAATTCCATTCATTTGATCTTGACAAATGATTGTTGCAGATTTGAGTGTTTTAGCTTTTCGTTTTTGTTATTTTAAACACTCAAAGTGAGCAGTATATTATGAAATAAATTGTACATTCACAAATAAAAACATACCATATATAAGTTCCTCCTAACCATTTTTATAAGAATAAAAAAAAGCATATCCAATAACAAGTTTGTCAACAATGGCAAAAAACAAACAACAACAAAAAAATCTGACATTTAATTTTATGCTTAAAATATTCCAAATTTTTTTACTTTAATTTTAAGTTTTAGTTCATTTTTTCCCCCCACAAATCTTTTATACACTTGGTATTACCTTTACCCATAAACCAATGGGAAAAAATGAGGCCTAAATAACACAAATGAAAATGATAGAAGCTCATTTTTAATTGAATGATCTTTGACTTAACATGGCGATACCTTGATGAATTGTTATTGCTATTTCATTATTTGTTTTGCTGTAACACTTGGCACTATCAGTGTAATCCTCTTATTTGCCGGGCACTTCATCATGCATACTGACCTACATACTCATGCCAGTGTGTGTGTGTGTGCGCGCGTTTTGAGTGTTTTGATGTGTGTTTGCAGGGCAATGTTCTGTGCTCTTTGTTGAGAGAGATGAGTGTGTGTGCGCTCCATCAAGTTCACTAATTATCAAGCATTTCTTGAGATGTTACCAGCGCAGACTGTGGGAATGACCTGTTTCCAGTCTGTCTTTTACAGAGACATTCATAATAGCTGGTGCATGCACAATTGAATTGATGCATATTTGATATAAATTTGGTTGTGCTTTATAATGTTTTTTTGGATGCTCAGAATATTTCAGACACACTTTGACCTTAGTTTAGGTTAACAAAATTGAAGAAATGCACAGAGATGCACTTAAGCTTGCAAACGTGCACAGTCCCTTGAGAATCCAACCTAATTCTACATGTATGTTGGTCGCACTATTTTTATCGGTCATGTAAAATTCATAGCACTCTCTACAGCTTGAAGTGCAAGTGTCCACGAATGTTCTTTGTCTTCTCACTTGTCTGGGAGTCAAATTTTTGGTTATTCTCTCTGACATCAGTCCCATGATTTAAATGATTTTTCACAGAGAGTATTGCATTTTTTTTTCATACAAGAAAATGTTATTTTAGCTGTATTATCTGTACTTCAGAATTGCATGTTTATTTAATTTTTTAATTGCAAATTCTTTATAATTAATTCAAATTTACTCACAATTTATGAGTATAAACTGTTGCAATTTACTTTCAGTATATTCAAGGTATAGGCTGAGGAATATAGTTCATGGCTCATCACACCAATCATGTTAAATATGTAGTAGTCTGGATTTGAGCCCAATTATGAATGAACTTGACATTTAAAATTGAGTATATTTCCCAGTATTGTACACTCGATGTCAAGTGTAAAGTGAAAGATTTACACCAATGTACCCCCCCCCCCCCCCACCAATGTACTGGTTAAGGACTTGAACTCAACCTACATACAGTGCTTAGCATAATTGAGTACACCCCGTTTTGAAAATGAATATTTTTATCCATTTCTCAGTGAATATAGGCAATGTATTTTGGTGCATTTAAACAAAACAGATTTATTACACAGATATATTTATTCAAATAATATTTTAGTCACCAAACATATTTAGAAATTGAAAGATAATACAATTTAATTCAAGCAAAATAGTACAACCTACAAAATTTTCTCTTGATTTTTCCTCTTTTTTAAATTTGTATTTAATATTTTTCTATAACATATAAATTTGTTTGTACTAGTTTTTGGAGCGTTATCATTTTGCTATTTTGATAGATAAGCTCCAGATTTGGCTTCAGTACTGACTAATCTAATGTATATGCACAAATATAATATTGTATAGCTTCCTATTAAAAATATGAATTTAAAAGATAGATTTGTGAGGGGTGTACTTATATATGCTGAGCACTGTATGTCATATTCAAGGTTTTTATGACCCTTGCTTATTTCCAATTAGTATGTCTGCTCCAAAGCTGAACCATTTTGAACATTTAATGTAATGAAAATTCAGCAAATAATATACATTATACATTAAATGCCAGTATACAAATTTTTTTTTTTCTTGTATCCAGTTATTAATCCGATATATATTAATCAGATATACAGTTGAAATCAGAATTATTAACCACCTTTGATTTTTTTTTCTTGTTTAAATATTTCCTAAATTATGTTTAACAGAGCAAGGAAATTTTCACAGTATGTCTGATAATATTTTTTTCTCCTGCAAAAAGTCTTATTTGTTTTATTTCAGCTAGAATAAAAGCAGTTTTTATTTTTAAAAACCATTTTAAGTTCAAAATTATTAGCCCCTTTAAGCTATATATTTTTTTCGATAGTCTACAGAACAAACCATCGTTATACAACAACTTGCCTAGTTAACCTAATTAACCTAGTTAAGCATTTAAATGTCACTTTAAACTGTCTTGAAAAATATCTAGTAAAATATTATTCACTGTCATCATGGCAAAGGGGTGACGCAGTGGCGCAGTAGGTAGTGCCGTCGCCTCACAGCAAGGTTGATGGTTCGAGCCTCGGCTGGCGTTTCTGTGTGTTTGCATGTTCTCCCTGCATTCGTGTGGGTTTCCTCCGGGTGCTCCGGTTTCCCCCACAGTCCAAAGACATGCGGTATAGGTGAATTGGGTAGGCTAAATTGTCCGTAGTGTATGAGTGTGAATGAGTGTGTATGGATGTTTCTCAGAGATGGGTTTCAGCTGGAAGGGCTTCCGCTGAGTAAAACATGTGGTGGATTAGTTGCAAAGATGACAAAGATAAAATAAATCGGTTATCAGAAATGAGTTATTAAAACTAATATGTTTAGAAATTAAACAGAAATTGGGGGTGGGGGTGGGGAATAAACAGGGGGACTAATAATTCAGGGGGCTAATAATTCTGACTTCAACTGTATATTCTGCTTCAAATTATGTTAAACAGTAAATGTTTTAGTTTTTAGGCCCACTCTGATATGTTTTTATTTCTTTTTAAACCTCCTGATCCATAATGCTAAAAATGAATCTACTCCACATTATTGCAGTGCTATGGTCTTATGTTTATTTATTTGAGCCAAGAGGTAACACAGAGTTCATCAAACTTGAACTTTATGAACGTTTGACTGCAGCTTAAACATAAAACGTGCTTAACTTTAATAAACAGATTATTGAGCTGTAGCTGTAAAAATCTAAAATACAATTTAAGTTTGATTAACAAACATGAAACAGACATGTTGTGTAAAGGGACCTTTATTTAGAAATCTCTGCACTTTACCATTGCTGTCTGCTCTTAAAACCATACATAAATTGCAATTTAAACATATAATATAAACAAGTAAATAGTGTCTCAATCCATCAGTTAATTAAAACCTTTATCATAACAAATGCATTCTAAATACAGTTGAAACCAGAAGTTTACATACACTAAAAAAAGGAACATAACCATTTAAAAAAAAATGTCTGATGGTAAATCATACTAAACATTTACTAATTTAGGTCCGTTAGGATTACCTAAATCATTTACATTTGCTAAATGCCAGAATAACAAGAGAATTCTTTTTAGAGAGTTTTTTTATTAATTTCTAGACAGTCAAAAATATACATACATTTCCTTGGTATTTTTTTAGCTTTGCTTTTAAACTGTATAACTTTGGTCAAATGTTTTGGGTATCCTTCCACAAGCTTCTCACAATAGTTTGAAGGAATTTTGGCCCATTCCTCCTGACAGAATTGGTGTAACTGAGTCAGATTTGTAGGCTGTCTTGCTCGCACAAGCTTTTTCAACTCTGCCCACAAATTTTCTACAGGATTGAGCTCAGGGCTTTGTGATGGCCACTCAAAACATTCACTCTGTTGTCCTTAAAGCACATTTTAACTAATTTGGCAGTATGCTTAGGGTCATGGTCTGTTTGGAAGACTTATTTGTGGCCAAGTTTTAATTTCCTGGCTGATGTCTTGAGATGTTGCTTCAGTATTTCTACATAATGTTCTTTCTTCATGATGCCATCTATGCTGTGAAGTGGACCAGTCCCTCGTGCAGCAAAACAGCCCCACAACATGATGGCGCCGCCCCCATACTTCACAGTTGGGATGGTGTTCCTAAGCTTGTAAGCTTTCCCCTTTGTCCTCCATATGTAACACTGGTCATTATGGCCAAACAGTTCAATCTTAGTTCCATCAGACCACAGGACATGTCTCCAAAAATTATTCTTTTTCCCAGTGTAATTTAGCAAATTGTAATCTGGCTTTTTTGTTGATTCTGGCTTGTTGATTTTCCCATGTTGTCACACAAGGAAGCAGTGTGTTTGAGGTTTTCCTTAAATACTATTCTACAGTTGTGCCTCCAATTAACTCAAATGTTGTCAATTAGCCAATCAGAAACTTCCAAAACCTTGACACCATCATCTGAGCTTTTTCAGAGGGATAATAATCTTATTGTATGTAAACTTGACTTTCAAGAAAAGTTATAACAATTTCTCAAACAATATCTCCCTCATTATTCTGCTATTAAGCATAACAGAAACAAATTTGATAATCCTAACTTATCTAAAAGAGAAAAAGTTTAGTCACATTAACATCTGACTTTTAAATGGTTATGTGCCTTTTTATACAGTGTATGTAAACTTCTGGTTTCAACTGTATGTACGGAAACTACGAGCCTGAAGTACATTGAAATGTGTTATGTAATGTAATCATAGCCTATTCAAGATTAATAGATAATAGATTTACTAGATTTTCCCTCAGAAATCCACATAAACTTCCAAATGTACATACTAATATGCAAATATTCCACAGATTATTGTCTATTTATTTCCGTATGTAAATGTGTGTAAAATATTTATTCATTTTTTATGTTCAGTAATATAATTGAATAATACACAAATGTTTAGATGATTTATGCACAATACTATTTGTCTTTTAGTGGATGTATGTGTTAAATGGATCTTAAAGCTGCTGGCTTTGTTTAGTAAACAAGAGGTTCTAATTGGATTTGAATTATAAAGCTTAATTACTTAAGAATTAATTAATAAGTTATTGTTTTTTATTTCCTATTCTTAAAATCATTCAGCATTATTCTGCAGATTTATTATTCTTATTTTTTACAAAATTCTGTCAAAAATAGCAAATATAGTCTGCAGATTCTGTCACGCCCTGCTTATCAGTCTTAAACATACCACAAAACCAATAAATAATCATAATTGCTTTCATAAAAAGTATTTTTTTAAGATTGTGGTGGGCATGAAGCTAAATCAAAGTGGATTTAGTATAACACAACAATCCAACCAAATGCCTTCTGACCTCATATGACAGTTCACACAATGACCCGCTGTGTCAGGATCAGGGCTGTGACAGTCTCCGCCGTGATCCAAGAGTAGAGCTGTGTGTAAATGTGTGTGTTTGTGATGATGATTAGTGTTAAATGTTCTTTCTCTCTCTAAAGTTTGGACACTGGTCTGGAGCCGTGGACGAGAAGTTTGAGGCAGCTCGGGGAGGGAGCGGGAACAGCATCGGCCACAAGTGAGTTTGATGTGTAATTGTGGCTGAAAGAATGCGTGTGTTTATCATTCCAGTGTCACTTTAAGTATGAAGAACTTTGTTAGTGAATGTGACATTGTCTTCACAGCTGGAATCTCACTGATCGACAACCATGATCACAGGTAGAGACTGAGTGTACTTATCTGGCCTGCAACTTACCAGAGCAGAAAGAGCTCTTTTTTTAAGGCAGTACTTAAACTGCTGTAAAATAACATGGGGTATTAGAATATTTTGCTGCGTCTTTAAATAGTTAAATACCCTAGCTGGGTAACTATATAACAGCTCTGCATAATATCATTGTGCCTGCCACAGCCATGGTACAGCAGCAAAAATCCTGGATTTTTACACTGCAATGAGAGTATAGTTTCTACTACCATATTGACCTAGAAATTAGCAACTTTTTATTTTCCGTCAGTCTTAGTAAACTACAAAATAGTCAAGATTTAAATAGGAAAATTACTGATATTCTTTTAAAGCAAATTTTGGTGAGATTCTAATGGTCTAATTTGATTCAATGATTTATGCTAAGCTAAAAGTGCCTTAATTGCCTTAATAGATCTAAAAATGGGTAAAACTCAACTATTTATCTTTAGGAAGCTTGTAAAAAAAGTGAAATTTTAGTAGAGTAAACTAAAAAAAAATGGTTACTGCTGCTTAGTCACACTACCTGTTTAAAATGAGCTGAAACAACACAATTCTTGGAATTTCTTTGACAAATTTCTTTGTTTTATGTTCAGTCTACTTAAATTTGTAAACCATTAAGTTAACATGAGCAGTTTGTGTTGGTCCAACTACCTGGTTAGGGCATTTGTATTTCCCAGCATGCTTTGCGTGGGAAAGAATTAAAAGAGGGAAATGTTGACAATAAAAGTAATCTTAGGTGTTTAAAGTTAAGACTTGTTAGAGTTTAATCTTCACTTCAGTTTGAAGATTTAGAAGATTTTCATATAATGCTTTAAGTTTTGAAATTACCACCTTGCAGAAGCACCCATGTTGGCAGCTTAATTAGCAAAAATGCAGATAGTTGTTTTGCTCAGTGAGCAATAATTGTCCTAAAATGAGTCCTCAGGTCAATCTCAATCAACTGTATTTGTAATATACTTAAAACGTCTCTTTAATTTATTTAGGATAACTTTATATAAAATATACTTCGAAATATACGACACATAATAGACATACAGTTGAAACCAGAAGTTTACATACAGTGTATAAAAAGGCACATAACCATTTAAGAAAAAGTCAAATGTTAATGTGACTAAACTTTTTCTCTTTTAGATAAATTAGGATTATCAAATTAGTTTCTGTTATGCTTAATAGCAGAATAATGAGAGAGATATTTTTTGAGAAATTGTTATAACTTTTCTTGAAAGTCAAGTTTACATACAATAAGATTATTATGCCTCTGAAAAAGCTCAAATGATGGTGACAAGGTTTTGGAAGTTTCTGATTGGCTAATTGACAACATTTGAGTTAATTGGAGGCACAACTGTAGAATAGTATTTAAGTAAAACCTCAAACACACTGCTTCCTTGTGTGACAACATGGGAAAATCAACAAGCCAGAATCAACAAAAAAGCCAGATTACAATTTGCTAAACTACACTGGAAAAAATGATAATTTTTGAAGACATGTCCTGTGGTCTGATGGAACTAAGATTGAACTGTTTGGCCATAATGACCATTTGGAGGACAAAGGGGAACTCTTACACGCCTAGGAACACCATACCGACTGTGAAGTATGCAGGTGGCAGCATCATGTTGTGGGGCTGTTTTGCTGCAGGAGGGACTGATCCACTTCACAGCATAGATGGCATCATGAAGAAAGAACATTATGTAGAAATACTGAAGCAACATCTCAAGACATCAGCCAGGAAATTAAAACTTGGCCATAAATGGGTCTTCCAAACAGATCATGACCCTAAGCATACTGCCAAATTAGTTAAAATGTGCTTTAAGGACAACAGAGTGAATGTTTTGGAGTGGCCATCACAAAGCCCTGAGCTCAATCCTATTGAAAATTTGTGGGCAGAGTTGAAAAAGCTTGTGCGAGCAAGACAGCCAACAAATCTGACTCAGTTACACCAATTCTGTCAGGAGGAATGGGCCAAAATTCCTTCAAACTATTGTGAGAAGCTTGTGGAAGGATACCCAAAACATTTGACCAAAGTTATACAGTTTAAAAGCAAAGCTAAAAAAAATAGCAAGGAAAGGTATGTAAACTTTTGACTGAAATTAATAAAAAGTTCTCTTTAAAAAAATTCTCTCATTATTCTGGCATTTAGCAAATGTAAATGATTTAGGTAATTCTAACGGACCTAAAATAGTAAATGTTTAGGATGATTCACCATCAGACATTAAAAAAAAATGGTTATGTTCCTTTTTTAGAGTGTATGTAAACTTCTGGTTTCAACTGTACATAATATTACCAGCCTTTTGAGTTTAAGTTAAATAAAAATGCAAATGTATTTAAACTTTTATTTGATAAAAGCATGTTGGACCAACTTAATTGCATTTAATTGTGTAATTTTTCCTCCAATGAGTTATTTTTTTGAGTCTAGAATTCCTTTAATGTATTCAATTTATGTACACTGTAAAAAAAATACGTAAGCTGGGATGCCGAAAAAAAAGAGTAAAATTACTGCCATTAAATTACAGAAATTTACCGTAGAATACCGAACAATAAATGACAGAAATTTCCGTGAATTAAAACTTCTCGTAAATTTCTGTAATTTAACGTCTGTTACTTTTTGGTAAATTTCAGTAATTTAAAAAGTGTTATTTTACGGTAAATTTCAGTCATTTAACGGCTGTTATTTTATGGTAGTTTTCTGTAATTTAACGGCTGTTATTTTCACTTTTTTCCGGCAGCTGGGGTAAATGTAAAAGTACGGATTTTTTTTACAGTGTACTTATTTTAGTACATAAAGATGAATAAAAGAAAAATGCTTAAGTAAAAAAAGCTTGTTAAAAATATTTAATTTCAGTAATGTTTATTCATAAAACCCCAGAATGTCAATACAAAATGCATTCATGTTGGTTACCATTACTTGTTGGTCAGATAAGTCCTCACAGTCTTTCTCTAAAGATTACAATCTAGCAATTTTGTGTTTCTATTGCTAACATTTACTAAATATACTTACATTTATTGGGGAATCGAATCCTTAATTTAGGTTTTAAATATGTTGGTCTGTTCACATCTATGGGACAAGGTACAGTAGGCTCAGAATGCTGCTTTAAGGTATTTTGCTATTGGTTTACACAATGGTACTTCAGATTTACAAAGGCTCTCTATGCTTAGCATGTAAGCTAATACCTTACAAAGATAATGGGCTTTTGCTGTGACTCCAGATTCTACCTGAAAGCTCATGATGATTTGCATGTTCATAGGCTGTCTCTGTTCATGGATAATTTATTAACTCATTGTCTCTTGGTTTACTACATTTGGAATTAATTTTTCATGTTTATGTGTAAAATTAACCAATATTGCTCCAAATTAAACAAAAAGTGCTCAGGGGTAGCTTAAATAATGTGTCTGTGCTCTTTGGGTAAGGGATTTATCAGAATAAACAGCAAAAAACAGTCTAAGGCACTCAAAAATGCCTTTATTTACATGGCTAATCCTTAAAAAAACCTACGCGTTTCAGCAAAGAGCTGCCTTCACCAGTTAATATTGCTATTTGTTTCTAACTGGCTAATGCTAAAGGTGTGGATGGCGGTTAATTTAGCCTGTAAACTAGCAGCCACTTTGCTCTTTTAAATGCATCATTTATAGCACATGTGCAGTCAACATATGGACTCTTACTGGAAGTATCTCATGCCTCAGGCATTTTTCGTCACCTTTTTTTTATCCCTGACTCTACAGTGAGTCATTTCCACACCTGATGCATGAACCTGCCCTTTCAGCCTTGCTCCAACAAGCTCATAATGGATTCTCTAATCTACGGCGGTTGTATTGAGATTAAAATCCGGCTCAGATTTACAGAAGGGGCAGTAGGGGGAGGAATGGAGGGGGGTTGTGGGGGAGGGGTGGTTGGATTAGGGACAGATCGGATCCTCTTACGGCACAGCTGTGCAAGAGAGTGACTGGCATTGCTGGGTACTTCTATAAACTGACCTCAGATCAGGCTGCGCTGCTGTATTAATCAGAGACAATACTTATTTTAGGAGCAGCCATTTGGATGAGTTAGGAGTATTAAAACTCTTCTGAATGTGCCGTTTTCCAAATCTGGACAGTCTATGTTAAGTATATATTTAGTATATTGTTGTGGACAGATTTATTAAATTGTTCAAAATCAAACAAAAAGTGCTCAGGGGTAAATAATGTGTCGGCGCTCTATTGGGTATGGGATTCATCAGAATAAACAGCAAAAATCAGTCCAAGGCACTCGAAAAATGTGGAAAATATTAAAAAGCCTTTATTCACATGGCTAATCCTTAAAAAAGCCTTCATCAGGGTAACAGTGATCAGGTACGTCTGGAGTTTCTTTTGAATACTACAGTCTCATGACTCATTAGAATATCTAAACAATACTAAAATAATATATTAAGCAAGGTCAACTCAACAATCATCATTAATTCAGCATTGATGGGGGAAAAAAAAGAAAAAAAAAATTAAAACAGAGAGAGAGAGAGAGAGAGAGAGAGAGACCTTTTGGATCTATACATTTAAAGCAACTAGACTTCCAGGCTTAAATCGCAAATTAGATCTTTCTCCTTTTTTGTTAGATTTTTTTCGACAGATTTTCATTATATTGTTGAATATGTATGTATGTGCATGTATGCATTTATATATGTTTATGAGTATATATACTGTGTGTGTGTGTGTGTGTGTGTGTGTGTGTGTGTGTGTGTGTGTGTGTGTGTGTGTGTGTGTGTGTGTGTGTGTGTGTGTGTGTGTGTGTGTGTGTGTGTGTGTGTATGCACATGCATGTTTCTATGCATTTGTTTGTACACTACAGTATACTTGTTTATTTGTCTATATATACATTTGTGGTTTAATTCTATCAATCTATCTATCTATCTATCTATCTATCTATCTATCTATCTATCTATCTATCTATCTATCTATCTATCTATCTATCTATCTATCTATCTATCTATCTATCTATCTATCTATCTATCTATCTATCTATCTATCTATCTATCTAGTTATCTATCTATCTATCTATCTATCTATCTATCTATCTATCTATCTATCTATCTATCTATCTATCTATCTATCTATCTATCTATCTATCTATCTATCTATCTATCTATCTATCTATCTATCTATCTATCTATCTATCTATCTATCTATCTATCTATCTATCTACACACACACACACACACACACACACACACACACACACACACACACACACACACACACACACACACAGTTGAAGTCAGAATTATTAGCCCCTCTGTCTACTTTTTTCCCCAGTTTCTTTTTAACGGAGAACACATTTCAACACATTTCTAAACATAATAGTTTTAATAACTGATTTATTTTATCTTTGCCATGATGACAGTAAATAATAGTTTACTAGATATTTTTCAAGACACTTTTATACAGCTTAAAGTGACATTTAAAGACTTAACTAGGTTAATTAGGTTAACTAGGCAGGTTAGGGTAATTAGGCAAGTTATTGTATAACGATGGTTTGTGTAGTCTATCGAAAAAAAAAATAGCTTAAAGGGGCTAATAATTTTGACCTTAAAATGTTGATTAAATAATTACAAACTGCTTTTATTCTAGCAAAAATAAAACAGAAGAAAAAATATTATCAGACATACTGTGAAAATTTCCTTGCTCTGTTAAACATCTTTTGGGAAATACTTAAAATAGAAAAAAAATTCAAAGGGGTGCTAATAATTCTGACTTCAACTGTAAACACACACACACATATATATGTACAGTATATACAGTGTATACAGTGTATACTGTATATATATATATATATATATATTTTCCATTTAGTTTTTTTTTCTCCCCTCAATCAATGATTTATCAATGAATAATGATGATTGTTGAGTTGACTTTGTTTACTATATTATTTTAGTATTGTTTAGATATTCTAATGAGTCATGAGACTGTAGTATTCAAAAGAAACTCCAGACGCACCTGATCACTGTTACCTGATGAAGGCAGCTCTATACCGAAACGCGTAGGTTTTTTAAGGATTTAAAAGTTTTTAATACTTTTTCCACATTTTTAGAGTGCTTTGGACAGATTTTTGCTGTTTTATTAAATTGTTTATTTATTTTATTTAATATTATAAATACAAACTTTTTGTATGTATTTAAATATAAACTCTAAAAAGTGGGCGACGTGTTGGTGCAGTGGGTAGCACATTCGGCTCACAGCAAGAAGGTCGCTAGTTCGAGCCCCGGTGTTTGGGCTGTGGCTGGAAGGGCATCTGCTATGTAAAACATATGCTGGATAAGTTGGCAGCTCATTCCGCTATGGTGACCCCTGATTAATAAAGGGACTAAGCTAAAAAGAAAATGATAGAATTAATAAAAAAGATTGTTAATAAATAAATAATATAATCTATCTTAATCTGAAATCAGTAAATTTATATACATTTTAAAAAGTTTGGAGTCAGTAAGGTGTGTTTCTATTAAAGAAATTAATGTTTTTATTCAGCAAAGATGTTTTAAATTAAGAATAGCTTTAACAGTTTTAATATTTACTCTTAAGTTGTTACAAAAATGTAAAATATTTCAGTGTTAAAAAAAATTATTAAACCATCTTAATTCATATTTATATTAAAGATAATAAAACAGTTATAGTACAGTTAATATACAGTTATTATCATATGTAATATCACAATATTACATTTTATTGTATTTCTGACCAAATAAATGCAGCCTTGGTAAGCATAAGTGATTTTTTAAAAAACTTTTACAAATGTTTGAACAGTAGTGTACCTTTATACATTTGAGATATTAATTAAAGATTAGCCTAAATATCCAGTTTGGTTGAAGTGTTCGATGGTCACGAACTAAAGATTATAGCGTGTCATCACTGTCAGGGTAAAACTAAGTGATCTGCTGTTAATACATCCAGAAAGCTAATGCATTCGACCCCAGTTGACTTTATCAGCACTAAAACACAGAAGCCTCCCAGATGATCCAAATATAACACATTAAATGATCAATAAATGCATTCAAAGCTTTTTGTATTTGAAATGGGAGCGATCTGTGGTCTCTTACATGCAAACATGTCTATTCAGTCAATATATGCTGTGCTACTAAACAGCCTAGAGGCTCATTGGAAATATTTGCCTCAGCCTAAATTTTTGTAAAACATAAAATACGTTGCTTTTGGTTTCATTGCACATTTCAGATGACAAATTCACTAGAGAGTGTTGTCTAGATTTTTGCAACTCTGAAATACATAGAGTACATTTTGTTGTACATTTCAGATACACATCCTTCATGTACACATTCACAAGAAGGCAGGGCTTATTGTATAGATTACCTTGACCAGCGAACCAACTAATAGCGAACTAACTAATAGTGTTTTTTCAAAAGCATATGTAAGAAAAAAGTGCAATTGACCACAGAGTTCCCCACCTTGATTTTCAAAGCTTTTATCTCTTTTGTGGTTCAACTGGATTCGAACTTGAGCAAACTGACCACACTGGAAAAAGATGGCCATATAGAGATGGACAAGTAAGGCAAATGTGTTCAATTACACAGGAATAATGCTTAATTTGTTGGTATGGTTTGATGACAAACAAACCAAAACTAAATGTATTGTTTAACCAAAATCCTGACCTTGACTTTGTTCATGAAACCCATCTAAACCAGAAAAAGAACATAAGTTTGTGAGAAATCAAGACAAATACAAATCCAACACAAAATATTATCCATGTACTTTATGAGGTAAAAAGATTTCAGATTTTCAACTCTGCATTTTTAGTGATTGTGTTTCATGTTTTATTAAGCTTGATTCATCAAAATGGCACAATAGTGTGCTTTTCTTAGATGAAACCCAAAGTATAGTTCAATCGACACATTGGCATTATGAAAGGACCTATTTTGGCCTACAGAAATCATCTTGTGTGCAGTTTTTGTCACAAGTTAAAGCCCACATAAACATGTTAGTGTTCAAATCAATTTGCACTCATGCACATAGGTCAAGGTCAGGATTTGTTTGTTTCTCAAAAGGGTTGCATTATACTAGATAAATATTCGTTATAAATATTCCTTATACCTGGGCTAGCCAATCAAGCTCTTACTAGGCTTTCTAGAAACATCCTTGCTGCTGTGTTGAGGCAAATTGGAGCTAAAATCTGCAGGGCATTGGATTGACTGGACAGATTTTGAGAATCCCTGTTGTAGAGTATTGCGATAATGATATTTCCCTAGAGGGGATTTTTTTTCCCCCCAAAAAGAAAATGAATGAATGAATATATATATATATATATGGTGTCCTGGCCAAAGTCCCTCAGTCGGCACTTACCCATCATGTCCTCCTAATAATCCCCATCCACTGAATTGGCTTTATCACTGTCTCTATCAATAGCTGGTGTGTGGTGAGCGCACTGGCGCCATTGTCCTGTGGCTGCCGTTGTCCTGTGGCTGCCGTCGCATCATCCAAGTGGATGCTACACACTGGTGGTGGTGTGGAGACTCCCCTCATGATTGTGAAACGCTTTGGGTGTATTTATATACACAATAAATGCGCTATATAAATACACATTACATTACATTACATATTCTGAATGCCTTCGGCAGAATTCAAATGAGCCATTTTAATTTAGATTAATCTCAATTAAAAAAAATTATCTATGCCCACCTATAATATACTGTATATATATATATATATATGTATATATATATATATATATATATATATATATATATATATATATATATATATATATATATATATATATATATATATATATATATATATATATATATAGATTATTCACTTATTCATTTATTTGCTTTTCGGCTTAGTCCCTTTATTAATCTGGGGTCTCCACAGTGGAATGAACCACCAAGTATATATATATATATATATATATATATATATATATATATATATATATATATATATATGCTTTACTGTTGAATAAAACAATTGCTGACATTGTAACAGTGTAACTCATATATGTAGCTCATAACAATGCTCAACTGATAGTTTTATCTACCTGAAAACATCAAGAAAAATCAGAAAAATAAAAACACTTGAAATATAGTGTTAATGTAAGAAAACTAGCATGTACACTCTGCTTGGTTTCAGAAATGTGTGTTGACATGTTACTATTACCTGATGTGCTTAAAATCTTTCAGAGTGTTTGTTAATGGGAGACCCTCAAAGATGCTTTTGTTTAAAATTATTGATTTTTTGCAAACCATTGCAATATGCACATCTGTAATATTTCAACAATTTTGACCCTTTAATCATACTTAAATAAACAGGTAATAGATATTTTTCTGATCTAATTAAATATAATATAGGCTAAAAGACTATGGGCTCTATTTTAATGATCTAGGCGCAAAGTCTAAAGCACATGGCACAATAGCACTTTTGCTATTTAAGGACAGAAAAATATGCTCTGCACCACAGCGCATGGTCTAACAGGGTTGTGCTTATTCTCTTAATGAGTTATGTGTGTGTTTTGAGCATAATGTGCATTAAACCAATCAGAGTTTCATCTCCCATTCCCTTTAAGAGTCAGTTGCATCTTGAATGCTGAATGCTTCACTAGTGAGAAAACAGTTAAAGAGGCCATTTGCAGCGCGTAAAGAATGAGCCTCCTCTGTTCGGCCTCTTTACTTTCACTTTCTCTTTACTTTTACTCTTTACTGATGTTGTACACACTCCACTGAAGACATCATTAGCCTACATATTTAATTTTGTTTGTTAAGCGCAAAGATTTATTTCAAAACTATTTCTAAATTCAGTTCTAATTTCTAGCAAACGAATAAATGTACAATTATAACGAAGTGTGGTCAAAACGTTATAGCCAAACACACGTCCTATTCTTATGCCTTATATAGTGATGCATACGTCTCCAAAACCCGACAGGTTGACAAATCTAAACTGGTTTTTATTAAAACAAATATAAATATGCATACAATAAATACTGCTAATAATAATAACATTATACAAATGCAAATTGTCATGAATAAACTGAAAAGACCCCCCCGAGATGAGGCATGGAGGAAATGTTTTTTTTATTTATGTAGAAAATAATAATTTTTGTAACATTTAATCATTTCATTTTTTTCATATGTAAAGATATTTGCGTATTGCTGTACATCCTGGGTGTATTAAGCAATTTGTAAGCATTTGAACCCACATAGTTGCATAACTTACGCGCTCTGCGTTGGACTTTAGACCACCTTTTACTTGGTCAATGGCGCAGTCTATGTCAGTTCTACGAAATAGCAATGCGCCAACGATACACCTTAACACATCTCTATTTTAGCCCTGCACACCCATGCGCTGGTCTGTAAATAGCAACAAATCACATCAAACACATCTTGCAAGTTATTGCGCTGTGTGTATGATAGGGCCCTATATCAGGGAGAGGAAGTGGCTTTATTACATCAGATAAATGTTACTTTAGTCAAAATTGATTGGTCCGGTTTGGGTTTACAACCTCTTACCTACAATAAAACCTTCTCCAGAGATGGCGATGAAATCCAATAAAAACCAACTCACTTTCTTGAGCCCGAGAACTCAGAATTTGCTCAAACTAAATGCAAACTTATTTTAGAGGACTTACTAGGTGTAATGTGATGGGACGCTGACAAAAGAGTGCGGATCCAAATGCAGGCAACGGTCAACACAGGGGCAAACAAATGTATACAGGAAATCCAAAGTCGTGGTCAGTAAACAGGCGGATGGTCAAAAGGGAGGCAACAGACAGGAATAAACAATAAGACAAGGCAAGAGTCTAACACGGCAAGGCGAAGGAAATGCATTGTAATGTCACAAATACAATAAACAAGACTCGGCAAGTGGTGTGTGTGTCTGTGCTGCTTTTAAAGTCCATGTAATCGATTCTGAACAGCTTCAGCATTGTTAGCAATCAGCAGGAAAACCGGAACAGGTGTGAGTGTGTGGTGCATGACCGGATTTGTAGTCCAGAGTGAAAGTGAATGATTCCCAGCAATCTACAAGCCTGGATCGCTGGTGATTGTGACATTAGTTCTAGAGGAGGTGTGTTTTTTTTATTTTAACTTGTTGCGCTGACTGTAAACAGGAAGCAGCTGGGTTCGTCACTTTTTGGGGTCCCTCAAAACATTTCTGATGTGGTCTGTGCTATGTGCAGTACATTTCTGTATATGCATGTGTTGTGAGAATTGGTGTGCGCATGTGTGTCAAATTGATGAAGATGTTTTCTCAGTTTATTAGTGTTTTGTCTATTTGCATGTGTTTTTTTGACTTGCGGCCATATGGGCTCTCTCGGTCACCGTAATTCTTTGATACTATGTTTAAAAGCTTAATTCTGCTTGATAACAGCAATTTTACATGTATTTCACGAATATATATCACAAATACTTTTGTGATCCAAAAAAAAAAAGACACCAAAGTGAGAAACAGTAACTGAATAAAAAAGAAATAGTGTGAACTATCCTTTTAAAAGCTGTTCATAAAGAAAAAACATATAATCAAAAGTTTACTTGAGTGTTTTTGGGGAAAGCCCAACCAGAATTTACTTGCAGTACGTTTATATCCAGGACTGGGACAAAGAGCCATGGACTTGCTGAAAAATCAGCGGGAGACATGTTCTATGAGGGTGGGTGTATCTTGCATTAGCCCCTGGTCCCAGAGCTTATATAAGGACACTTATGTAAGATCCACTGAGGGGTTTAACTGGGCGATGGGCTGTCTCTCATGTGAGGGGGCGGAGTCTAAAACCACAGGGGAGGATTGTGGGATTAGATGTTTGTAGGGAGCACTGTGTGTGTGTTTAAGTGAAGCGCTAGTAAGAGGATCTGTGTATGAATGTGTGTGTATGTGTCCACATCTGTGTTTGGCAGACGTCTGGACTGCTGTCTCTCCTCTCTTTGTGTGGATGTCTCTTGGCCTCTTTTTCTGCTCTTCTGCCTCCTGCCAACTTTTCATAGAGTCATAGTAGTCTACGTTTTTATTTTTGTTTTCATTGGCAAGTCCACATTTGCGCAGTTCAGTAGAACAGAGGTCAGATTTGACAGAAGAAATGATTCTCACTGTGGATGAAACGTTCTCAAACGGAGCAGGTTTCAACTCCGATGCCGGGGGCTTTGGAGAAACAGGGGAGGGGGCGTCGGAACTTGATGAGAGTGCAAATCCTTCTGGAGGTTAGACATCTTCTTGTCTTTTTTTTCATATTCTTTGTAATCATGGCAAAATATGAATGGCATGTCCTAGAGAGGGGTGGGAAATATTTTTACCAAGCCAATAAAAATTGTGCAAGTTGCCAGGTTGTGAAAAAATGGGCTCATAAGTTTGTGGAGAGCATGGAGTGTAGCATTGAGATGTGTTGCATGACTATTTCATGTACTTATTTGTTGCATAAGAGGAAAGTCGTGTAAAGTTTAATGCTGTGTGACCATTTATTGGAAAATTTTTGAAAAATGCAAGATTCAGATCAGCGGAGAAACATTCATTTGTTGTTTATCTTCAAATAGTCTCATATTTAGATCCAGAATTTGGCATTATTACATAATACACAATTCTAAAAGAAACTACAAGAATAGTAAGTTTTGTAATTTTAATTTCTAGGGATGCTCCGATCGATCTGCCAGGCATCGGTATGGGCTGATAATCATATTTCATGACTCAATCGGTACTAGCTGATCTGGCCGATCTCATGAACCGATCACAGGTGTTTGTTTATGGGTTTACAAGCAGAGGAAGAGGCACGTGCGCACCTGTATATTATACATCAGCAGTGCTACAACATGTGAGGAGGTAAATGATGTGTTGGGGCATGAGTGATCACTGCGCTCCCGTCATAGCAGCTAAATAAAATATACACAGATTATTGGCATGACTCGTGCGAGTGATGGTCTCTGTTGCAACCATTCATATCCAGTGTTTTGAGCTGTTGTGACAAGAATGTTAACTTGAATATTTAATAATATAACTTTTGTAATATACTTATTGCAATAAACAGTATACAGTGCATCCAGAAAGTATTCAAAGCGCTTCACTTTTTCCACATTTTTTTATGTTACAGCCTTATTCCAAAATGGATTAAATTCATTAATTTCCTCAAAATTCTACACACAATACCCCATAATGACAATGTGAAAAAAAGATTTTGTTGCAAATTTATTAAAAATAAAAAACCTGAAAAATCACATGTACATAAGTATTCACAGTCTTTGCTCAATACTTTGTTGATGCACCTTTGGCAGCATTTACAGCCTTAAGTCTTTTTGAAGCAAGCTTGGCACACCTGTCTTTGGGAATTTTTGCCCCTTCCTCTTTGCAGTACCTCTAAAGATCTATCAGGTTGGATGGGAAGCGACGGTGTACAACCATATTCAGATCTGGAGAGAATGTTTAATAGGATTTAGGTCTGGGCTCTGGCTGGGCCACTCAAGGACATTCACCGAGCTGTTGTGAAGCCGCCATTGATACTTTGGCGGTGTGCTTCGGCTCATTGTCCTGCTGGAAGATGAACCGTCACCCCAGTTAGAGGTCAAGAACACTGAAGCAGGTTTTCATTCAGGATGTCTCTGTACATTGCTGCATTCATCTTTCCCTCTATCCTGACTAGTCTTCCAGTTCCTGCTGCTGAAAAACATCCCCACAGCATGATGCTGCCACCACCATGCTTCACTGTAGGGATGGTATTAGCCTGGTGATGAGCGGTGCCTGGTTTTCTCCAAACGTAGCGCCTGGCATTCACTCCAAGAGTTCAATTTTAGTCTCATCAGACCAGAGAATTTTGTTTCTTATGGTCTGAGAGTCCTTCAGATGCCTTTTGGCAAATTCCAGGTGGGGAGTGGCTTCCATCTGGCCACTCTACCATACAGGCCTGATTGGTGGATTGCTGCACAGATGGTTGTCCTTCTGTAAGGTTCTCATCTCTCCACTGAAGAACGTCTGGAGCTCATGGACAGAGTGACCATCAGGTTATCGATCATCTCCCTGACTAAGGCCCTTCTCGCCCGATCACTCAGCTTAGATGGCCGGCCAGCTCTAGGAAGAGTCCTGGTGGTTCTAAGCATCTTTCACTTGCAGATGATGGAGGCCACTGTGCTCATTGGAGCTTTCAGAGCAGCAGAATTTTTTCTGTAACCTTCCCCAGCCTTGTGCCTCAACAATCCTGTCTCGGAGATCTACAGACAATTTCTTTGTCTTCATGCTTGGTTTGTGCTTTGACATGCACCGTCAACCCTGGGACCTTATGTACACAGTTGTATGCCTTTTCAAATCATGTCCAATCAACTGAATTTACCACAGGTGAACTCCAATTAAGCTGCTGAAACATCTCAAAAATGATCAGTGGAAACAGAATGTACCTGAGCTCAATTGAAAGCTTCACGGCAAAGGCTGTGAAAACTTATGTACATGTCATTTTTCAGGTTTTTGAGGAAAAAAATTAATTTAATCCATTTGGAATAAGGCTGTAAAATAAAAAAAATGTGGAAAAAGTGACGCGCTTTAAATTCTTTCCGGATGCACTGTAGGGCCTTCCTATTTCCTTTTAGTAAAAAAACAATATATTTATAGGTGTGCATTTTAACATCTTATGTATCAAATATGCACTCCAAACTTCTTCAGTGAGACATGTTGAATTCTTCTTCCATCATTTGCAATGTTTCTAAATTGCATTGTCAATAATTTTTCTTACCAATTTTTTGTTTTTGTCTGTTTTATCTATTTTTTTCTGTAAAGCTGTTTCTGACCATGACATTTCCTTACTAAATGGTTATAAGAGACATGTTTAAGGGATTATACGCAGCATCCCTTATTTATTCTCTTAGGTAAGGCGAGATCTTATCATACTTAGAGGGAAAATGTGCTTTATGCACTATAAAGCTTGAGGCATCAGAATCGGTGCTCAATATCAGCCGATCACCATGACAAGGAATCAGTACTCCGTGTCGGCTGCAAAAATCCTGAACGAAGCATCTCTAATAATTGCTTTATCATCTATTTTTATGAGCTTTTCCTTAAAGGACCATAGAAATATATATTAAATTTAAATATTAAATATATTATAAATTTTGTCTTATTAGATATAGTTTTTTTTTTTTTTACATCCATTTAATGTATGCAAGATTATTGTCACTGTTCATAATAAGTGAAGTAGTTTGAAGTAAACAACAATATTGTAATTTATTTATTGGTGTATATTTTACAATAAAAACAATTCTGTTATTATTGTTATTATTTGTGAAATTTAATACCAAATACTAAACAAAATGGTTTTAAAGAATTGTTTATGTAGTATGTAAAACTTACGTTTAAAGAATTAGCATTTTCTGAATTAGTATTTCATAAATAACAATGCAGTTTTTATTAATACATTTATTTATTATTATTATCATTTGTTTTATTAGAAAACATGCTGTTTGGAGACCAGTCACACTGCTGTCGTACGTGTTACTGTGTGTTACTCAGAAGCATTTTAGCTGCGACTGTTTGCTTGGAATGTACATTAAATTAAATCTTTGGGCGTGTAATCACAGTACATCCCCAAACTGCAATTTAACTGTCAACCAGAGTGCTAATGTCTCTAATTAGCTCTTTAAAACAAACCAAATGGAGATGCTGCTTACAAAATTTGACAGATGCGAGAGGGGGTTTTAACTAAACCTTGCGTGTGTTTGTGTGTTTGCAGACACATATGGTAAAATGAATTGGTTATTTTCATTTTTTAGTGTATGCTGTCTTTCATTTTCTCCTCAATTGTTTATATCTCTGTCAGTTCATCCATTATGTACTCTAGTATTCAGCCAAATAAGGGCCCCAGGGTGCATTTCTCTGAAATATTTGATATACAGTAGAATATAAACAGTGGCACGATGTTAAAGCTTGCTGATGGTTTGTTCAGGACTACAGCAGTGTCTGACCTGAATTAAGTGAGTGGAATTAAACAAGTGATCTGATGTTAAATATTGATCTGTTGGTCTCGACTGTTTCCTGATGGAGAGGAAATGTGCAAGCACACGTTCTCTCGCTGCTGTTACTGTCACAGATGGATTACACTACTGCAGGCTACGACCTGTGTTGTCACGTGACACTGAGTGTTTGGCCTCGGACAAATGTGTGTGTGTGTGTGTGTGTGTGTGTGTGTGTGTGTGTGTGTGTGTGTGTGTGTGTGGTGTGTGTGTGTGTGTGTGGAGGGAGATTTGTCAATGACTGTGTTAGACAGTGTTGTTACCATCTGTGTGACTACTCACAGTTTTTGAAATGTTTTAATCAAATAAACAATAAATACATAAATATGTATGTATGTTTAAAGGGAACTTCTTTTACCCCTTTTACAAGATGTAAGATGAGCCTTTGGTGTCTCCAGAATGTGTCTGTAAAGTTACAACTTAAATACTCATTAGATATCTTATTATAGCCCCCAGAATCTGCCTATTTTGGTACATTGTAGCTGTTTATGTACAGTAGCATGTGGCTTTAAATGCACAGGAGCTGCTTCTTCCCGCCCATCGTTCCCATGTACGTGTCTGCTTCTCCTGCATTACAGCAGATAAACAGGAGTTCGTGATAGAGAGAGACTCAGATAAAGCTGAAATACAGCTCTTTAGTCAAAATGGCAAATCTATTTGTGGGGGAGTTTATTCAAGCCTTTCTGAAATGATGAATCTCACACAAATGCCGTTTGCGGCACACACACACACACACACACACACACACGCACGCACGCACACACACACACACATATTGGTGTTTACTGACACATTGCGGTCGTGGTGATTATAGCAGTTAAGAATGAGGTAGCGATTTTACTGTCTTTATTACAGACATGCAATGGTGGAAAGAGTACTGAAAAATCATACTCAAGTAAAAGTACCATTACTTGCCTAAAAATGTAGTGCGAGAGTAGAGTAAAAGTATGTGTTGTAAATATTACTCGAAGTATGAGTAAAAAGCAGACCTTTCAAAAGTACTCAAGAGTAGTGAGTAGTGAGTATTACGCTGTAAAAAGCTGATGCATTTACATGTAATTTGTGGATGTGTGTAAACATACCATTCTGTAGTGCATCTAGTTATTGCCCAGCGAGCACACAATGTCATAAGACGTAAATATTAGGTTAGATTTAGGTTGTGATGTCAGGTGACCAAAATTCAATGTCTAGCCTATATCTAAGGACAATGTTATTTTGATGTCCAATAATGACGTCAAATGACGATTTGGTCAATTTTAGGTTGTTAGAAAGTGACCAAAATCCAACGTCGAGCCAACATTTTAAACCCAAAATCCTAAATCTTAAACCAACGTCATATTGACGTCAAAATACTGACATTTATTCATCAGTTATGGCAACCAAAATCCAACGTCTCATAAACATCATAGTGGTAATGTCCACACAATGTCAAGCTGATATTTGATTGGTTCTAGGTTGGACATAGGACATTGACATTGGCCTGACATTGAGTTCTGATGTCTACCCGATTTTCATTTCCAAACAAAATGTAGCATCCCTATGATGTCAGGGTACAGCATCAATCTAATGTCATGTTGACGTCTTGTGCCTGCTGGGTGTTTAAGGTCATTTCGGTCATCATAAAGTAAACATCTTCTCATCAGTGACATGCATCTAAACAGTCTCTGGGTCACTGCGTGTATAGATTTTGGACATCTTCTTGGACACTTTTAAAGCTTCCAAACAGTTTGCTGCAATTATAAAGTGCCCATGTTTTGAGGTAGTTCATCATAATTTACCTTCTATGTGCGATTTGATTATACAGGAATCACAGGACTGATTTTTCTAATCCCCATAGACAAGACAAAATAAAGTAGTGACTGCAGGTTGAAGGAAAGTAGTGGAGTAAAAGTACCGAATCGATACAGCACTAAAAATGCACTCAAGGGAATGTAAAAGTACACATTTTTAAAGCTACTTAGTAAATTACAATTTCTGAGAAAAACTACTCTATTACAGTAATTTGAGTATTTGTGATTAGTTACTTTACACCACTGCAAACATGCTCTGTTTTAAAAACATTTTAAACTTATAAAACATGAATAAAACACAGTCCCAGTTTCTTAGCAAAAAAATATTCTGTGGACATGTATATATGTTGTTATTATAGTAACATGGTGCCTGTCAATCAATTTGGTGGGTGGGGAAAACCGCACTCCTACATCACGTTGCGGTAGACCTCAAAATCACTGGGATTTGGGTCCTATTTTAACATCAGGACATTTTAAAAAAGACACTTGTTGGGTTTATATCACTTCAATATGACTGTGGACACACTGTACATACAGATAGTTCTGTCCAAACAGCTTACAAAAGTTGTTTTTCATCAAAGGTACCCTTCAAATAAATTTAATATTTTAATAATTAGATTTTTTATTTCAATTTTTTTATTATAAAAGTATCAGTTTTAAATTGAAAAAGTTAAATTTGACCTTTCTACAATCCATATAATTAAAAAGTACTATTTTCTGTTTTTGATGGTTTAGTGTATGAAATATTCATTTCCTAACTAAAGTTAAAACAATAGTACTGCTTTTATGGGTTTTGTGATCAGATAATTGCACCTGTTTTACCAATTTTCAAATTACTAATCCCAATTTTTAAATTGTATATTTATGATAGCAAAGTATAGTATATTAGATAGACAGTATATATATATATGATAGCAATTAGGTAGGAAAGTGCTAAAAAAGTTTTTTTTTTAAGTTTAAAAGTTTAAAGCAGAACAATGTACATTTTCGATCATAAAATTGTGTTAAGTGAATGAGATCCATTAATCTATAAATAAAAAAAATAAGTCATGATTCATTAAAATAGATCATAGTAAAATATATTCTAAATGCATTAAAAAAGTTCAAGAACATATTATACCACACGTACGCAATAATCATGTATGCCAGGGGCCTTGTAAGAGTGTATAAAGAAACCTACATATAATTTGATATGCTATTTACAGGTTGGGTGACATGTAACTACACATTTAAAATTGATGATACAGTATAATTAGAGGTCCAGATGTATAAATGTATCTATAACTTTGTGTGTCTGTGTATAATTAGAGGTCCCAACCACAATCACCTGATCTATCCTTATATAAACGTTGATTATTGTGTCTCACCTTGTGTTTGGAGGCATGGCACACTTATTACTACTTAAAGACATTGTGTCATATGCTTCAAGGAGAGCGTGCATGTTTTCTGAGAGTAATTGGCTGTTGCTTTACATTGCCAAGAGAAGTCCTTATTGATACATGCAACTTTTTTAAATAGCACTTTTTTTTCTGGCTTCCGACAGCAAAACTTTGTATTTATTATAGTTAAACTTCTTTTTCTTAGTTTTTTGTTTCTGTGTCATATTTGTCTTTCTCTGGACAAGTGGCGATTTGCAGAAAGCCATTATACTGTATGTAGCTGGTATGAGTGTGTATTAAATTAGTAACCTTGTGCATGCGGGCATTCATTTAGAAGACTCCAAATTCACTAACACAAGATCAAGTTTAAGAACAAACTCATGTGTGAAACTCATCACACGTTGTGAATTAAGAGAAAGGTGTTTGTCAGAAGTTCAGATGTGTATATGAATACAAAAAAAACGAATTAGTTAACGAGACCTATTGCCTCTATTTCAGTTGTAGAATATATTTGAAAAAGATGAATGCATCTGCTGCGACAATCAGATCTATCTACAGTCACCTGAAAACATGCACAACTTTTGGTGAGTGACCCATACTGGCCCAACTTCTTGTGCAGAGCTGCAGTCTAGGCGCAGGGGGCTGGAGAACGCTGGACGTCCATCATAGCGAAGCTGCAAGTGTGAGTAGGTCACATGTGTACAGGCTGGCCCACGGGATCAATGCGGAGACTTGTCTGTCACTGGGATCTTTTAGGAATGTCTCATGCTCTCCACTCCTCTATGACTACCACAGCATCTGCTCGGGATACAGCCTGGTCCAGGATTATGGAGACCTCTAGAAGTCCTCTATGGTTGGCATCATCTCTTTGTATGTGTTGTCCTTAAGGTCCTTGATGGTTGGCATCATCTCTTCACAGGTCTTGGATCACATCAATGGTGATGCACAATCTCTAGAGGCCTCGGGATGAGTATCCCCAGGTGGATATACACTCGCGCCATTTTATTAGGTACACTTTACTAGTGCCAGGTTGGACCCACTTTTGCCTTCAGAACTGCTTAATCATTCGTGGCATAGATTCATCGAGGTACTGGAAATATTCCTCAGAGATTTTGGTCCATATTGACAAGATAGCATCACGTAGTTTACATTTGTAAACTGATAGCTCAGTTGTAAGGAGGGGTTATTAGAGTTACTGTTGCCTTTCTATCAGCTCGAACCAGTCTGGCCATTCTCCTCTGACCTCTGGCATCAACAAGGCATTTGCACCTACAGAACTGCCGCTCAATGGATATTTAATTTTTTTTCAGTCCATTCTTTGTAAACCCTAGAGAAGGTTGTGCATGAAAATCCCAGTAGATCAGCAGTTTCTGAAATACTCAGACCAGCCTGTCTGGCAACAACAACCATGCCATGTTCAAAGTCACTTAAATCCCCTTTCTTCTCCATTCTGTTGCTCACTTTGAACTGCAGCAGATTGTCTTGACCGTGTCTACATGCCTAAATGCATTGAGTTGCTGCCATGGATTGGCTGATTAGACATTTGCATTAAAGGGCACCTATGGTGAAAAATCTACTTTTCAAGCTGGTTGGACAGACATATGTGTAGGTATAGTGTATAGACCGTCATATTGGGGTGATATAAACACACTCAGTCCTTTTTTTCAATTTAACAACATAAAAACGGTGGACCAATTGGAGCTGCTTTCAGACCAACTTGACGTACCTACTTTACGTACCTACAACTGACGTACCTTACTTTTTGACGTACGTACCTTTCAGACCTACTTGACGTAGGAGTGCGGTCCCCCTGCCCACCGAATTGATTGACAGCTGCGTATTAACATGTCTCCGTAGTAACGCTTATAATCATATACAGGACGTGCGCAAAGCAACCAGGAATAAAGGATCTGTTCAGTTCGCTAGGATCATCAATCATCATCAAATGTGATCAAGTGAGTTTTACAAGTTTAAAATCTTTTAAAACAGTGAATGTTAATAAATTACAGCAATTTACTTCAGCTTTACTTCATCAATACAGCCGCGTGTCAGATAAAGACGCTTCAATCCCGGTTTGTGGACGTTAAATCAGGTTTATTTTGTACATTAACATAACAGATATCCATACAGCAGTGGATATTAACCTGTATCCTGTCACATTTGCATGCAAAAAGAGTGCAAAGCTAAACGCACGCGCTGTCTGTGTGTGTGCGTGTCTGCGCTCTGTGTGTGTGTGTATCTGTGTGTGCGCGTGAATTTTGTAACGACATTGTGTGTGACTCGTCGTTGCAGCTCCACAAGTGCATCAAATAATCATTGGTAAAGGTCTTACGGAAGTATTTTTCAAAAACGTTACGTGAAATCTTCTTCCTTTATGTCTGTCTGCTGTCTGAGGCAGCCGAGGGAGGAGATAACGGCTCGCTGACAGGCACGTAGAAACGGTGGGCGTGAACGACTAGCCTTAAAGGCGCAGTACACAAAAACCGCTACCTGATGCTCAAAGCTATAAATTAGTAACTTATGAGAGGTATAACAAAAAATCTGACGGGTGTTTTGAGCTGAAACTTTACAGACACATTCTGGAGACACAAAAGACTTACATTAAATTTGGAAAAAGTGGTAACCTAGGTGCCCTTTAACAAGCAGTAAGACCTAATAAAGTGGCCGGTGAGTGTACTGAACAGTGCGATCTGCTTTAATGCACGTCACTTGTTGTTTTCATAGCCTAGGTAGAATTAGCCAAAAGCTAATTGTGAGGCGAAATGATCTTTATAGAACCAAAACCAACACGAATGCCATAGCAGACCGACCTAAGAGCCCGAACATGGATTTGTATCAGACCGGCTTACATTCAATGGTGCGAACTGAAAGAGGCAACTCACTGCCATGTGATAATATCTGTTGAACATAGTATACTGTACATTATGTAACACTAGCTATTTTACCTGGTCGGTGGATGTGGTTTACAATCAAGGTGTCATTCAGTGTATGTTAGTTTTGTCAGCTTAGTCAAAAAATTTGCAAGTTGAGCTGCACACTGGGAAGCGCAACAACAGTTTTACGCCACTGGTAACAGTCAATTTTACTTCTCAACCACAAGAGGGAGCCATGAAAGAAACTAGCGTAGTGTTGCTCTAAAAGTGATAGTCAGCATTGTCAACTTCTTCTGTTTAAACACATACAACTGAATACTATAGTAGCTTACTTCTAGGAAATGACCTCAGTAGATCAAATGAACACTGAAAACAAAAGAATAGCTAAACATGTACAATAAGGAGATGGTAGTTTTGTGGAAAGGTGGTGTTACATTTCAGCAATCCAATAATGTGATGTGAAGTTTGTTTAATCCAGCAGGGTAATCTTTTGCATTTTTTACTCAGCATGTTGATGGAGTGTGTGTTGTGTCGTAACCTTTTTCTCTCTGTGTTTGTTCAGCTATGCAGCAGGTGTTGGATAACCTGGGCGAGTTGCCCTCCACCACTGGGGCTAAAGACATTGACCTCATCTTCCTCAAAGGCATCATGGAGAGTCCCATCGTCCGCTCGCTGGCCAAGGTAAAGCACAAACAGCCTTCACTCTTGTTGATTTAATTGCTAATGAGGTAAACACATGTCATTTGTTAGTGTGACTAGTGGTGTAACGAATCAAAAAACTCATGGTTCAGATCACACTATGATTTTTGAGTCACGGATCTGACCATTTTGTAGATCTGCAAAAACATGAGGAGACAAATGTCATTTGCTTTCCATTTATACAAAAATATTACTGCCATTGGTTTTAACAAACAAAAATTAGAACCTGTAATTTAAATACAAATAAAAATCAAGAAAAAAATAAAATATTCAGCACGAAAAATGATCTTTGCTACTGTTGCTGATAATGCTAAATATAGAAATCTAACATCTTGTACAATATATCATATTTATTTTCAATTAATGATTCAACAATTCGGGCAACGCAGTGGCGCAGTAGGTAGTGCTGTTGCCTCACAGCAAGAACGTCGCTGGGTCGCAGGTTCGAACCTCGGCTGGGCTGGGTCAGTTGGCGTTTCTGTGTGGAGTTTGCATGTTCTCCCTGCGTTTGCGTGGGTTTCCTCCAGGTGCTCCGGTTTCCCCCACAGTCCAAAGACATGCAGTACAGGTGAATTGGGTAAGCTAAATTGTCCATAGTGTATAAGTGTGAATGTGTGTGTGGAAGTTCCCAGAGATGGGTTGCGGCTGGAAGGGCATCGGCTGCGTAAAATCGTGCTGGATAATTTGGCGGTTCATTCCGCTGTGGCGACCCCGCAAGGGACAAAGCCGACAAGAAAATGAATGAATGATTCAACAATTCACACATAAAACTTCATGTTTCATTATAGGGGGATCGTTTTTGAAAACCTATTCAGTGACATAATTTTGATGTATTTGTCGCCACCTATTGGTTAAACAGTGTAATTGGTACAACATTCACTAGCGTTAAGTTCCATTAAACAGGGATTTTAATCTTTACTGTAAACATCAGTGTTTATATCTGAACTATAAACTGTTATCCCACTACTTCTGTGTTATTTAATTGTTTGTAACTAATTGAAAATGTAATGTAATGTAATGTAATGTAATGTATATTTATATAGCGCATTTGGTGTAAAAACTGAATCTCTCTCGATCAAACGCAGATTTAAATGCAGTGCTTCGAAGGAGTTATAAACAAATAAAAATCATTATCATTTATCATTCATGTTGCGTGGGTTTGAATTGATCTTTTAATGTTTAGTTGTGTAGCTTTACACTGAATGCATTAATGCAGGCTAAACAAACAGCAACAGAAAACACCTTTAATTAATAACCTAAGAAAGCATTTAGGTAGGTCCCACCACAACTTTTTCCATCATCATTATATTTTACAGGAAGGCCAAAATGCTTTCATACAAATGATTTGAACAACGCGGGAGGTGATCTCTCTGCAATTGTCATAAATGTTGGATTAACTTACAAGTTCAAAAAAAGTTATTAATCCGTGGGTCACGTGTGTTCGGGACGGATCAACCGTGATCCGTTACACCCCTATTTGAGACTGATTAAAAGAATAGTTCACCCAAAATGAAAATTTCCTTGCCATATTTTTTGCGTCATGTGATTTTGTTTAAACCTTGCTTCTGTTGAACACAAAAGAAGTTATTCTGAAGGATGCCTGTTGATCGTACTCATTAACTTCCAAGCACAAACATGCTTCACTTCTGTTGATTTCAATGCTGATGAGGTAAACACATATCATTTGTGACTGATTAAAGGAATAGTTCACCCAAAGAAGGATGCCGGTTGATGGTGCTCACAGGATTTAAAAAAAAAACTATGGAAGTCAATGGGTACCATCAACCAGCATTCTTCAACACAAGAAAGAAACTTTTATTTGAAGGGTGAGTAAATGATGCCAGAGATTTCATTTTAAGGTGAACTATCGCTTTAAGATTGAATGATATGAACAATTATTGAGTATTAAACTTGTGTCACTCACTATTGACACAAAGAAAGTCATGCAGACTCTTTTGTGCCATGCTGATTTGTGTTTAACTCAAAGAGGTGCTACTAGGCATAATTATAAATCTGCCCTCATGTTTTGACTGATGAAATGAGATGTTTGTGTTCAGGCTCATGAGCGTTTGGAGGATGTGAAGCTGGAGGCAGTGCAGGAGAATAACGTTGAACTTGTGACTGACATTCTGGGTGACATCAGTGGTCTGAGTGTGCGAGATGACAGCGCTGCTGAGCTCTCCAAAATCCTGCAAGAGCCCCATTTCCAGGTGCAATATTTCCTTGTACCCTGGTCTTGTCTCATCTTGTCTCATCTCATCTCGTTACATCTTGTTTCATCCCGTCTCATTTAATTTCATCTTGTCTCATCTCATCACGTCTCTTCTCATCTAGTTTCATCTCTTTTCTTTTCTTCTCATCTCGTCTCATGTCATCTTTCGTTTTATCTCATCCTCTCAAACTCCTCATTTGATCTCAGACTTTCTTTTCCTGTCTCATCTTGTATCTTTTCATCTCATGTCAATATTGTTCTTCTCGTTTAATCTTGTATCTTTCTTTCTGGTCTCATTGCCATGAAGGTATTGTTGGATGCTGACATGGCAATAAAAATAAACAACCTTCAGGTTGTTCGAATCTTGTAGTAACTTCTCTTCTTGTCTCATTTTGACTTTATCTGCTTGATGTCAAATCTTCTCTTGACACTTCTTATCTTGTATCTTCCAGTCTCATTTTAACTCATCTTATAATTTCTCGTTTTATCACATGGATTATCTTTTCATTTTACTACATGACATAGTTTCTTTTTGTCTCATATTTTCTTTTCTCTCATTACATGCCCTTTCATATCTTCTCTTCTTGTCTCACTGTGTACCTCAACTCATCTAATATAATCTCATTTGACTCCATCTTTTTTCATTTCATCTCATACCCCTTCATACCTACTTTTCACGTCCCTATTATATTCTTCTTCCCTTATCTTGAACTTTTTGTCTACTCACAGGCTTTCCTGATTGTCCCTTTTAATTTTTGTTCAATCATTTTTTTCAACACACTTTTTTTTTTCTACAGTACTTTCTTCTCATCTTCTTCCCTTTTACAGTCTCTTTTGGAGGCCCATGACATGGTGGCGTCAAAGTGCTATGAAGCTCCGGCTCCTCCTGAACTGACCAATGATGCGGCAGTAAACAACGCTCTAATGCAGGCTGATGCGGTCAGGATGATTGGGATTCGCAAGAAAGCAGGAGAACCTCTGGTGGGTTTTTGTCAGTCAATATCCAGTCTGATTGTTATATGATGTCAGCCATAATGAGCCACATTTTGGTAAATAAACTGTTGTATCATCAAATAAGCTTTGCAGGAGATATAATGATTATGTAAACATATATGTATATGTGTTTTTTTAAAATGTGAAAAATTCTTTTTGTTTAAAAATGATGAGGGTTGCAGTGCTTTCATCAGTCACAGCAAAACATTCAGGTGAAATGGGCCATTATAAAAAGACAGCACTGGTCATTTTAGCTGATTTTTAAAAACAGTAAATCAACACTATTGTCTTTACTGTGTCATATTGCAACAATTCCATTAAATTTCATTAAATAAAAAAGTTATATTTAGTCTTGTGCAATCATTACATATAAATACATATAAAGAATGCAATAAAAAAAATAACTTATCATGTTGTATAGGTGGATGTTTATGTTCATACTGTCTGCAAAGCATTTTTATATCTCGGAATATAAACTTGTTTTCGCTCTTCTTCTGTGTAAAATTGTTTGTGTATGCAGCCCATTTTAGCATAAAACTTGTGGCTCATTTTAGCTTAACCAACCTCTTCTGCATAAAATTACATTTTTCACCAAAAAAAAATCATGATTTTTTAAATTAAATGTAATGTTTATATTTGAAAGTAGGGATGTAACGACTCACGATGCAATACGATTCCCGATATTAATCTCACGGTGCAGGATTTCATTACAATTTTTTAACAAAACTATTTGAGACAAAGTTAAGGTGAACAAGTTAAACAAAACTAAGGTGCCCTTTCATTTTTTTTGAAATGCTGCACAATGTTTTTTACAAAATAAAATCTTTTCTGCAATAACTAAATTGCAATTTTTAAAACAAAATCCAAATAAACAAGTGAATAATCCAAAAGACTAAAAGAAGACTCTTTAATATAAACAAACTAAAACATTGACTGTACAACTTTAAAATGAATTTCAAACCAAAAATGAACAATACCAATTAAAGAAGGCTCTTTACTACAAACTAAAAACTGTGACTGTGCTGGGATTTGACATATTTATTATTGAAAATACTATGAAAAATTCTTTACTCAGTTAAACATAATTTGGGAAATATTTGAAAAAGTAACAACAAACAAACAAACAGGAGGCCTAATAATTTTGACTTCAACTGTACATGAGATCTAATGATAATTTTATAAACACATGGTTCCATATTTAAACATATACAGTTGAAGTCAGAATTATTAGCCCCCCTGAATTATTAGTACCCCTGTTTATTTTCTCAACACATTTCTAATCATAATAGTTTTAATTACCAGGGCCAATATAAAAAGAAAATATCACAGGACATTTTGGCTAATTTTTTTGCAGTAACTTGACACTTTTGTCTTTACATTTTTATGGATGTATATCTCGGATTATAAACTTGTTTTCGCTCTATTTCAGTGTAAAAGTGTTTGTGTATGCAGCCCATTTTAGCTTAATAATTGTGGCCCATTTTAGCTTACCCAGCCCTTTCTACACACAATAACCTTTTACACAAAACATTATAATTATTAAATTAATTTACTTTATATTTGAAAGAGAATAAAATGCTACAACCTGTTTTTTAACCTATTTTTAATATTTTGTCCTTTTTTATTTGTCGTATCTCAGGGTGTGACCTTCCGAATGGACAAGGGTGACTTGGTGATCGCTCGCATCCTTCACGGAGGGCTGATTGACAGGCAGGGGCTCCTGCACGTGGGTGACATCATTAAAGAAGTGAACGGGAAGGATGTTGGCACTAATCCTACTGAGCTGCAGGAGATGCTCAAAGAATGTAGTGGAGGAATAACACTCAAAATATTACCCAGTTACAGAGACGCTCCAGCGCCACCACAGGTACCCACATACAATAATATACACATGTGCAACTGGTTGTAAGATCCTTTTATTGTTTGATAGAAGTGTTATTTGCTCACCAATGTACTGGGTAAAATATGAATGAATTATTATTGAATATATCTGGGCAATTGTGACCCTGGACCACAAAACCAATGTGAGTGTCAGTTTTGAAAAGCTGAATAAATAAGCTTTCCATTGATGTACGTTTATGGTAAGATAATAATAATATATTAATAATAATAATAATACATTTTATTTATAATGTGCTTTTCTAAAACCCAAAAATCTACAACAACAAATAAATCAAACATGCAATAAAATACAAGGATTCAACACAGAAAATAATAAAATATAAACACATTAGGAATATTTGAATATTAGAATAGAATAGAATAGAATATTTGGCCCAGATACATCTATATGAAATCTGGAATATAAGGAGAGGTAAATAAATAAATAATGAATAAATGGAAGGATGGATACAGTTAAAGTCAGAATTATTAGCCCCCTGAATTATTAGCCCCTGTTTATTTTTTTCCCCAATTTCTGTTTAACGGAGAGAAGATTTTTTTCAACACATTTATAAACATAATAGTCTTAATAACTCCATCACTAATAACTGATTTATTTTATTTTTGTTATGATGACAGTAAATAATATTTGACTAGATATTTGTCAAGACACTTCTATACCCTCCTAGGGCTATTTAAAATACTTTGAATGTTTTATATTTTGTTACAGACATGCAGTGTCATCCTGCAACTGTTTTGCAGCACATGAAATGTCCCAAACCCTATTTTTAACTGTCCAAAATGGGAAAAAAATTTGGTTTTACTCTCTGATAGTCAAAGCAAGTTAAAAAAAATTCTATGTTAAATATGCGTAAAAGAAAATTCGGGAAAAAGTTTTTCATGTAAATTCGGACCACGAGTCCACATATATGGACATCATTTTTTTCTAAAAGTACATCATATCAAAAGATGATACTTCGATTTTTATTCTAATTAGGTTCCAATAAGCCCAAATAGCAAAGAGAAATAAAAAATGCATGTAAAAAAACACCTTGGCCCTTAAGAGGTTATAGCTTATAGGGACATTTAAAGACTTAACTAGGTTAATTAGGTGAACTAGGCAGGTTAGGGTAATTAGGCAAGTTATTGTATAACAATGGTTTGTTCTGTTGACTATTGAAAAAAAAAATAGCTTAAAGGGGCTAATAATATTGACCTTAAAATTGTTCTTAAAAAATTGAAAACTGCTTTTATTCTAGCCGAAATAAAACAAATAAGACTTTCTCCAGAGGAAAAAATACAGACATACTGTGAAAATTTCCTTGCTCTGTTGGTTAAACATAATTTGGGAAATATTTAAAAAAGAAAGAAAATTCAAAGGGGGCTAATAATTCTGACTTCAACTGTACATACTCATAAAATTGTTATTTAAATTGTTTAAAGGGCTTAGTGATGCACATTGCTAATGAAAAAATGTAATATATTTATAACTGTAAATGTACAAAATATCTTCATAGAACATGATCTTAACTTGATATTCTAATGATTTTTGCCATAAAATAAAATCTAGAATGACCCATAAAATGTATTTTTGTACGGGTCAAAAAAGGTCAATATATATATGAATATGTGCTTGGTACTGTTTTTTCTAATACTGTATACTCCATGCCTACATAATTATCAAATATGTATTTTCAGCAGCCATTACTGGTGTTGACCCATAAAATGCATTTTTGTATGGGTCAAAAAAAAATTCTTGGTATGGTTCTTGTGACCAGAAAAAGACTCATTTCAAAATATATATATACAGTGCTCAGCATAATTGAGTACACCCCATTTTGAAAATGAATATTTTTGTTAATTTCTCAGTGGATATAGGCAATGTATTTGAACAAAACAGATTTATTAAATGGATATATATTTTTTAAAATAATATTCCAAACATATTTAGAACTGAAAGATAATACAATTACATTTAAGCTAAATATTGCAAAAAAAAAGTACGACAAAACTAAATTTTTAAATTCTTTTTGCTTTTTTTACTTTTTTTTTTAAATTTGTAATTAATATTTTTTTATAACATATAAATTTGGGTGTATTAGTTTTTGAACCGTTACCGTAAGTTATTTTGTTAGATAAGCTCCAGATTTGGCTTCAGTACTGACTAATTTAATGTATATGCATACAATATTGTATAGCTTCCTATTAAAAAGATGAATTTACAGTTGAAGTCAGAATTATTAGCCCTCTTTCTTTTTTTTTTTTTGTTTTTTTTTAAATATTTCCCAAATTATGTTTAACAGAGCAAGGAAATTTTCACTGCATGTTTGATAATATTTCTTCCTTTGGAGAAAGTCTTATTTGTTATATTTCTGCTAGAATAAAAGCAGTTCTTAATTTTTTATGAACCATTTTAAGGTCAAAATTATTAGCCCCTTTAAGCAAATTTTTTTTTTGACTGTCTATAGAACAAACCATCGTTATACAATGACTTGCCTAATTACCCTAACCTGCCTAGTTAACCTAATTAACCTAGTTAAGTCTTTAAATGTCATTTTAAGCTGTATAGAAGTGTCTTGAAAATATCTAGTAAAATATTATTTACTGTCATCATTGCAAAGATAAAATAAATCAGTTATTAGAGATGAGTTACTAAAACTATTATGTTTAGAAATGTGTTGAAAAAATCTTCTCTCTGTTAAACAGAAATTGAGGAAAAAAGGAGGGCTAATAATTCAGGGGGGCTTATAATCCTGACTTCAACTGTTAAAGATAGATTTGTGAGGGGTGTACTCATATATGCTGAGCACTTTGTGTGTGTGTTTGTGTTTTTATATATATATATATATATATATATATATATATATATATATATATATATATATATATATATATATATATATATATATATATATATATATATATATATAATTTTTTTTAATCATGCTCATCACACATTTATATTCTATTTTAAATAGATTTTTTTTTTAAAGATAATATATATATTTTTAATATATATATACACACACAGTGCTCAGCATATATATATATATATATATATATATATATATATATATATATATATATATATATATATATATATATATAATTATTATTTTTTTTTTAATCATGCTCATCACACATTTATATTCTATTTTAAATAGTACTCCATAGGCAGTGATTGACATTTTTATATCCATTCATTCGGTTCATATCAACCAGTATTTGGCGAAATATAAAATGAACACATATTGTGTGCATGCTGAAGCATTAGACCTCCATCTTCAGCTTGCATTTGGCCATTTGTGAAATCCCATGATGCTTTGTTGTAAAAAAGATCCCTGAGAGCCATATTAATAACACTCCACATGCTATCTGGGGCAAGACATGCACACACTCAAAAATCTCATTACATGGCTCCTCTCCGTATCTCACATCTCACCCTCTGTGCACATAATGTATTTAAGAGGTTTTGAGGGGATTTTAGAAAGGAATTCTGTTAATAGCATTAATAATTTTGTTATGATTCAATACGTAAAAACTCTATGACACTGGGGACTAAAATAAGGCTTCTTGTCATCGTCCAAAAAAGCAGTGGGTAAATTTATGTGAATATTATATCATCCTCTTATCCTCAGTGGTTAAAATCCTGGAGATTTGCAATGGAAATTCAGTCAGTATGCTTGTCGGATAATAATGTCTAGTCTAATTTGAGTTTATGTAAAGGTAAGAATATTTGAAACTAAACTCCCCTTAGGAAAACCAAACAAAAACAAAAAAACATGATCATGTATGGGATTTTTAAACAAATGTGATGCAGTCACTTTGTAAAACCCAATAAGTTAGTATAACTCAAACCATTTGAGGAAACCAGTTGCAACAAACCATTTAAGTTTAAAAACTAATCCTAATGAGTACTGTGAACTTAATCCATTTGAGTAAACAAAGCAATTTGAGCACAGTAAAACCCATTAAATGAAGAGAACTCAAACCAACAGAATACTGTAAAACCCAATAAGTTAAGGCAACTCAAACCGTTTAAGGAAACCACTTGCTACAAACCATTTGAGTTAAAAAAAAAAAAAACGAATTTATATGAGTACTGTGAACTTCGTTGTAGTTGAAGTAATGAGGTATTTAATTAACTCATTACCTTTAACACTGAGTTTAAAACTCTTTTCAAATAAGTAGAATTAACTTTCAGTAAATTTTGGTGTAACCACACTCATTTCATTTGATAAACTTGACTGTTGGGTTTTACAGTGCATGAACCCTTAGTGGAAATTAATTATTTGGTCATACATTTTATTTTTCTGTTCTGAAATGATGAAGTCCTCTCATTCTCTGTGTCAGTATAAGAAGGAAATACATAAAGCATCAATTACACACCTTTATGTTACAGATTTTGTAACATAAATTTTTATGTTGTACTAATGCTAATAAATGTAAAACTGGGATATTTAATTGTATTACTAACATTATTTATCAATTTGTTTCAGATTAAGTCACTTGAATGAAAATCATATTATAAGCTATTGTCTTAGCTCTGGGAATAACCAGCTTTCGCTCTTCCAAGTGTTTGCTTTTTAATATACTTGGAGTTTGTACAGAGCTGGATAAAACAGCTTATTCTTATTGTGCACATTGGGCATGGAATAGTTTGCAAAAAGACTTAAAAAAAAAACAAAAACAAAAAAAAACTGTTGTTGTTATGGGTTGTTTATGTATTTTAAAATTGTTTTACTGTCAGGGTGTCTGCAGGGTCTTAAAAATTATTAATAATTGATAAATCAATTTAGAGAAATTTAAGGCCCTTAAAAAGTATTAAAAAGTATTAAATGCTATTTTACAAGATATTAAATTCGGTATCAGTGTGGTAAAGTTTACCTGAATTTAATCTTTGAATATTGGGATGCTGTGTAGTTTATGAAATCAAAGAAATCCTGCTAGATTATCACACTGCTTTGTTTACTGCAGTAACCAGGGAAACACTGTTATTCCTGCTGGATTAACATTTTTATTCAGTATATAAATGCAGTATATAAATGCAGTTTTAGTTTAGGATTTGTTTCTTGCAATAAGTATTTAGTAAATATTCTGCAAGTTAAAATGTTGCCAATTTTACTGGTTGAAACCTGAAGTGGTGATGACGTCTTAAAATGTATGCAAAACGTCTTTAAAAAGGTCTTAAAAGGTATTGAATTTGTATACCCTGACTGTATGGCTGTTACCATGGCCAGGTCTCTCTTGTAAAAGAGATTTTAAATCTCAACGAGACTTCCTGGTTAAATAATAGTAAAATAAAAAATCTAAATTATTATATTATTAGTGAACATATACATATACTCAATCGAATCTCACCTGTTTTATTTCTCCCAGGTGTATGTGAAGCCGCATTTTGACTACAATCCAGCCAGCGATAATCTAATTCCATGCAGAGAAGCAGGACTTGCTTTCAAACGGGGGGATATTCTGCAGATTGTCAACCGAGAAGATCCCAACTGGTGGCAGGTCTAATTATTGTAACTTTTACTGACTCATTTGTGTTGGGTTTGGTTTTATTTTGCTAACTATATTGTTTTGACTGACAGGCGTGTCATTTAGCAGAAGGAGGCACTGGGCTGATTCCCAGTCAGTTTCTGGAGGAAAAGAGGAAAGCATTTGTTCCTAGAGACCTGGACGGAGCAGGTAATGCTCATCAGCACACTGCAGTCACCAAAACAGAAACAAACGATTTGATAAATGATATGCCATGTAATTTTATGATTTGCAGAATTTACAAGTAGCTTGGTGAAAACTGTGGTATTTATTTTTTGTGATGCACAATAGTTCATATATGTATGTTTTAACCATAAATTCCACAAGCATTCATTTGGCTACAAGCATTTATTTGAACTGTGGCTGCTGAAAATACAAACATAGTACCATCTAGTGGACACATGTAGTATTACAGTACACAAAATACTTTTAGCACACTAAAAAAATACTTTTATTTTACTTTATTTTTGTAGGAATCCTATGTGGAACAATGACTGGTAAAAAGAAGAAAAAGATGATGTACCTCACTGCCAAAAATGCAGGTGAGCAGATAAATATGTGTGTGTGTGTGTGTGTGTGTGTGTGTGTGTGTGTGTGTGTGTGTGTGTGTGTGTGTGTGTGTGTGTGTGTGGTATGAGATAAATAACTTCAGCTAAACAAAATGTAATAATAAACTAATAATAAAAATATAGCTAATAATAATAATAATTCGTAATTTGTTTTTACTGCTTACTATTTTACTATTTTAGTATTATATGATAAATAGAAGTTCAATAGTTCAGAAAAGGAACAGAAGAAGAACAGCAGTTACTTTTTATATATTAACATTTAAAATTTATTTGCTGTCATTTATAAGTTGAATTATACTTTTGTCCTTGTTAAAAAAAATAGGCTTTTTATTTCCTTCTCTTTTTGTTGTGCATTTAAAATTATTTTTTTTACTTTTAAACTGTGGTGTATCACAATTTCCCACAAAAATAACGCTCATAACAATAAGAACCAAATTAGAGTAAATAAGTATTAACTGATAAAAGTTCAGGTTTACCATCATCACAGCAATAAAATAGATTTTAAAATATATTACAAGTAGAAAAAAAATATTTTCAGATTGTAATGTTACTATCAATGTTTTTGCTATATTATCAAATAAATTCAGCTGTGGTTAGCTTATAGGAGATCTTTTTATGAAACTGAAAAATCTAAATGCCACATTTTAGAGCATATAGAGAGAGAAAGAGAGAGTGTGTGTCTGTGCATAATATATACAGTTGAAGTCAGAATTATTAGCCCCCTGAATTATTAGCCCCCTGAATTATTAGCCCCCCTGTTTACTCTTTTCCCCAATTTCTGTTTAACGGAGAGATTTTTTCAACACATTTCTAATCATAATAGTTTTAATAACTTAACTCTAATAACTGATTTATTTTATCTTTGCCACGATGACAGTTCATAATATTTGACTAGATATTTTTATGTCCATTCTGTAGAGAAGCGTCATGCGGGCATAGGGTTGCCCATCATACACTTGACAGAACCGGGCTCAAAAGGATTTCTCAGTTTTTTTTTATAGGAATTTAGGATTTAGAAAAGGTAAATATGTGGTAGGTACATAACCACAAATTGTGGATGGGTGGAAAACCAGTTTTTATTGGACCAGTACAGCCTGGTGTCAAATCACCTTTGGCCTATACTAGAGTAAAGCAGTGATTGGTTAGTGATCAGTTATGAAATTAGTGTTTGCACATGTGAGGAGTGAGTGTGTGTGATCTGGCGGATAAGTGTAGCATTTTGATTGGTTGTGTTTGGAAAAGGAAAGCAAGTAGCTTCTTGTTAGAGTATTGTGTTTTAGGTAGAGAATTGTGTGTATAGTTTTGAAAAAAGTGTTTTATGCAATTGAAAACTGAGTTCATAGCTGAGAAACAGCTTCTGGTTTTGGAGATTTGAGGTGTAGTTTTGCATTTTGAGTGAGATGTTTTAGAAATCGTGTGACAAGAAAAGATTTTGTGTGTGAGCAGTTGGAAAAAACTGTAAAAAGACTTCAATTTAACTTGATGAAACCTGCAGAAACCCTGTATATGCATGCTTGGACAACATGGTGGCTCAGTGGCTAAGTGTTGCCTCACAGCAAGAAGGTCGCTGGTTTGAGCCCTGTCTGGGTCAGTTGGCATTTCTATGTGAAGTTTGCATGTTCTCCCTGTGTTGGTGTGGGTTTCCTCCAGGTGCTCCGGTTTCTATAGGTGATTTGATTAAGCTAAATTGGCCATAGTGTATGTGTGTGAATGAGTGTGCACGGATGTTTCCCAGTACTGGGTTGCAGCTGGAGGGGCATCCACTGTGTAAAAAATATGCTGGATAAGATGGCGGTTGATTCCACTGTGGCGACCCCTGATGAATAAAGGGACTAAGCCGAAGGAAAATGAATGAATGAATGAATTTGCATCCTTTAACCCATTCTTAATAAATCTATTGTGTCTGCTCTCATATCTGGTTATACTGCAGAGTTTGATCGTCATGAGCTTCAGATCTATGAGGAAGTAGCACGAATGCCACCGTTTCAGAGGAAAACCCTCATTCTGATTGGAGCGCAGGGAGTGGGCCGCCGCAGCCTGAAAAACAGACTAGTTGTACTGCATCCCACCCACTTTGGCACCACTGTACCGCGTGAGTAGCTAATAAAGTACTCTGACAAAGAACATATCAACAAAACAGAACAAAATAACCCCTGATCTTATTCGTATTTGTACCCATTTGTTTCTTTTGTCTCAATATCACAGACACATCTCGACGACCACGCAATGACGAGCGAGACGGTCAGTCGTACAGATTTGTGACCCGTCTCGAGATGGAAACTGACATCAAGGTGGGACGGTACCTGGAACACGGAGAGTACGACGGAAACCTCTATGGTACTAAAATCGACTCCATCCATGAAGTGGTGAACACTGGACGCACATGTATCCTGGATGTCAACCCTCAGGTGAATATCTCTTTAAATCAGACATTCAAATGAGAAAGTATTAGATAGATAATATAATAGTTCTTAGAGGGTGACACGATAGCAAGACCTCCTCACAGCAAGAAGGTCGCTGGTTCGAGCCCCAGCTAGATCAGTTGGCATTTCAGTGTGGAGTTTGCATGTTCTCCCTGTGTTCACGTGGATTTCCTCCGGGTGCTCGTGTTTCCCCCACAGTCCAAAGACATGCACTATAGGTGGACTAAATAAGCTAAACTGTCCGTAATGTATGCATGTATGTCCAGGTCCTCCAGGTTGGGGGTTGAGTGTTGGGCTAACGACCTACCTCGTAAAAATTAGATGCTACGAAACACCAACATGGTGCAGCTAAATATCAAGTATTGTTCATTCATTCATTTTCTTTTCGGCTTAGTCCCTTTATTAATCCGGGATCGCCACAGCGGAATGAACCGCCAACTTATCCAGCACGTTTTTACGCAGCGGATGCCCTTCCAGCTGCAACCATGTCTGGGAAAAATCCACACACACTCATTCACACTCATACACTACAGACAATTTAGCCTACCCAATTCACCTGTACCGCATGTCTTTGGACTGTGGGGGAAACCGGAACACACGGAGGAAACCCACGCAGGGAGAACATGCAAACTCCACACAGAAACGGCAACTGACCCAGCCGAGGCTCGAACCAGCGACCTTCTTGCTGTGAGGCGACAGCACTACCTACTGCACCACTGCGTCGCCTATCAAGTATTTTATATATATATGTATATGTAAGTAAGTAAGTACGTAAGTAAGTAATAGTTCTTAGTGGTGTTAGGTCTGAAAAACTTTTATTCATCAAGGTGTCAAAGCCAGGGCCGCAGCTCTGCACAGTATAGTTTCAACCCAAATTAAACACATCTGATCAAACTAATTGAGTCCTTCAGGCTTGTTTGAAAACTACAGGTAAGTGTGTTGCGCTGTGCAGAACTGCCTGACACCTGTGCATTAAAGTTCAACAAAGTGACATTAAAGACATTTAAAATGTAACTTTTTTTTCTTCAAATAAAGTGCTTCTATGAACTTTTATGCTATGTTGCCTCTCAGTCGCAAAGAATCCTGTAAAATGCCTCAAAATCCTAAAAAATCATAGCTTTCTCAAAAATATTAAAGGCGCAGTAGGTGATTGTCTTCAGAAACATTTTTTGTTGTGCTGGTTGAAAGTTTTTTTACATTCCGATAGTATTGATTAAAGTAAATGATCTCAATGTATTTATATGTATTTTTATATTCTGGGTAAGGCATAAGAATAAAAAATGTTCATCCAATTAAAAATTGCCAGACCTATAATTCCCATAATTCTGATAAGTAGCCCAAACTGTCTGTCAACAAATGTAGATTTGTACATCTGCAGCAGTTCACGCAGATGCACCATGTTCACGTGCACACAAAGGACAGCGATTAAAAACAAAATTAATCAAAATATTTTTAAAGTCCTGAATGAATATTGGAGTTTGCACGCTGGAGGAAGGATGACACCCTGGCTGAAGTATTTCTTTTAGACAAGTAATGTTATGTTTTAAAACTATTTTAGTCACGCAAAGCTGTAGATTTTGTTGTTACGAAAGGGTTATTTTTGAACAATGACAACCTGTGACGCGCTCCCTATGTTGTTTACCATGTTACTTTAAATATTCGGTCAGAAATAGCATGTAAGTATGGCTTGGTAATAAGTGTAATTCCTGCAAGCCGCCCGCCAACCATTAAGCATACAGTAGTGGCTTTAGGACAAAGCGTGCATGAGAGATTGAGTACAGCAATCCTTGAATGCATGAAATATTTCACATTATGACCAGTTTTGCTTGCTACACAACTGAAAACCTGCTAGATATAATACAGTTTTTCATTCAGAGTTGTAATATTATAAAGTAATATGTAGTTTTCGAACTGGCGAATGACATGAGCTAGTGGGTTGTCTGCTGTCATCTTTAAGGTGCACATTCATGATATCAGGAGGCGTGGCCTTGGACGGAAGGGGCGGGACTGTGTTTTGAAGATATTATACTAACCGGTTAGCATTTTGGCAGATCACCTACTGCACCTTTAAGCAGCACAACTGTTTGTAGTATTGGAAATAGCAAGAAATGTTTGTTCAACACTGAAGGTGCTTAACATGAAATAGATAGAACAATGGAGAGACAGAGAGAGAGAGAGGACAAACACTCTGCAGTTTAGCTTAGCATTAGCATTGGCATCTAGTTAGCCAATATTGTCTTAAATTGTGCAAATAACTTTATCTGTTATAATATGAGGTTTTTGCTGTATTCACTCTTCATTTTGGAAAAATGTTTACGTGTTGTGAAAAGTGGAAGTTTTGGACATAAGATAATAAAAACAAAACCAAAAATACAATAAAGCACCTTATGTGTCACCATGACAAGAAAAGTTCTCTTTGGACTGTTCCCTGTTGATGTATGCAGCTTTTTAGATGTGTGTAATGCTTTTTGTGTATTATATGTTATGTAATGTTGTGTTATCCTACATAAAATGCATAAAACGTTTTTTAACCGTCACCTGATAGAACTAGATAGCAGTTATACTCCAATGCAGATATATTTAAAATAACAGGATATGAGCACATGGTGGTGGAACCAGGTTTTTTATAGAGAGGAACTATGATGTAGGCCACTTTACAAGCTAATCTTCTGTTAGCATTACACTGGTTTTCTCTTTGTTGCTTGCTTTGACAGTTACAACAACACATGACTGCTACTGCTATAGAGACACCTGTGTGCCACTTCACTCTTCACAAACATGTTGTAGTACAAAATAAAAATGGCAAATTCTTATTTTTAAATAGTTTGTTTATTCGGATGTTTTAAAGCAATAAGTTGCCACAAATGTTTGTAATAAATTAAACTTATTCATAATATTTGCGGCATCTATCTATCTATCTATCTATCTATCTATCTATCTATCTATCTATCTATCTATCTATCTATCTGTCTGTCTGTCTGTCTGTCTGTCTGTCCGTCCGTCCGTCCGTCCGTCCGTCCGTCCGTCCGTCCGTCCGTCCGTCCGTCCGTCCGTCCGTCCGTCCGTCCGTCCATCCATCCATCCATCCATCCATTTAATCATTCATTAATTCGTTAAATTATTCATTCATTTACTCAATTCATTCATTCATTTATTTATTCATTAAATAATTTATTCATTAATTCCTTTATTCATTCATTTATTTATTCATTCATTCATTTATGCATGCATTCATTCATTCATTCATTTATTTGTTCATTTATTTATCCATTAATTAATTAATTAATTCATTCATCCATTCATTGATTCATTCATTCATTCGTTAATTTACTTAATCATTTATTCATTTACTCACTTATTCATTCATTTATTCCTTTATTCATTCATTCATTTATTCATTTATCCATTTATTCATTCATTCATTAATCTATTCATTCAATCATTTATTTACTTATTCATTCATTTATTCATTCATTTATTAATTCATTAATTTGTTAAATTATTCATTCATTTACTCATTCATTCCTTTATTCATTTATTTATTCATTTATTCATTCATTCATGCATTCATTCATTCAGTCATTCATTTATTCATTCATTTATTAATTCATTAATTCGTTAAATTATTCATTCATTTCTTTATTCATTTACTTATTCATTCATTTATTCATTAATTTATTAATTCATTAATTCGTTAAATTATTCATTCATTTACTCATTCATTCCTTTATTCATTTATTTATTCATTTATTCATTCATTCATGCATTCATTCATTCAGTCATTCATTTATTCATTCATTTATTAATTCATTAATTCGTTAAACTATTCATTCATTTCTTTATTCATTTCTTTATACATTCATTTATTTATTCATTCAATCATTTATTAATTTATTCCTTTATTCATTTATTCATTCATTTTTTCATTCATTCATGCATTCATTCATTCAGTCAGTCATTCATTTATTTGTTCATTTATTCATTTTAAAATATATTTACTTATTCATTCATTTGTTCATTTATTTGTCCATTAATTAATTAATTCGTCCATTCATTGATTGATTCATTCATTCGTTCATTTACTTATTCATTCAATAAATCGTTAATTTATTCATTCATTTATTCATTCATTCGTCCATTTATTCCTTCATTAAGTCAGTCATTCATTTATTTGTTCATTTATTCATTTTAACATTTATTCATTTATTCTTTCATTCATTTATTTGTTCATTCATTCAGTCATTCATTTTAACATTCTTTTATTTACTCATTTATTCATTTTACGTTCATTTATTTATTTTACCATTATTCATTTTACCATTTATTTATTTACTTATTTTTTATTTAACATTTCTCATTCACGTAAAACTTTTTAGTGAGCTGCATCAAATTAATCTCTCCACATTGTGGCTACCATTGAAGGTCAGAAGAGTATAACCAATTTTAACCACTAATTGAGTAAATAAACACAACCTTTACATAAACACACCACAAACCAGGTTAGTTTTCACATCAGTCAACCATCACATAAACACTCAGGGACTCCACATGAGAAGCAGTGTTGAAGTACTTCCATGAGTTTACAAAATGATGAAAAAAATAGTTTGACATATTAAAGCCTTGTATCCCAGTACTGGGTTGCAGCTGGAAGGGCATTCGTTGTGTAAAACATATGCTGGATAAGTTGGTGGTTCATTCCACTGATGAATAAAGGGACTAAGCCGAAGGAAAATGAATGTATGTTATAGTCTTTGGATCATGAGTTAAATTTCAACCAAGCACCAACACACCTACCTGTAGTTTTTAAACAAGCCGTACTCCATTAGTTTAATCAAGTGTGTTTAATGAGGGTTAACGCTAAACTGTGCAGAGCTGTGGCCCTCCAGGTATGGCACCTGTGATATTGTGTGTAATGATCAAAATCCACTATGTGCATTCAGTATATATGGCTGTTTTATCTTTGTTTTCTACAAGTCAACTCTTTGTACATGCTCTCTCCTCAGGCTCTGAAACTGTTAAAAACAGCAGAGTTCATGCCGTATGTCGTGTTCATCGCAGCGCCAGAGTTAGACACGCTGAAGGATATGCACAAAGCCGTGGTGGACGCAGGACTGACCACCAAACAACTCGCAGTGAGTTATTCTGAAACTTCCTCCAGGCCTGCTGTTTTAAAAGCTGAACTAGATCTCAAGATGATTTGCACTGGTGTCGGGTTATGGATTAAACATATGCTATTCGTGGTGGCAGCACATCCTAATACCATTTCCTGCTTGGTGAGATGTGTTACAAACCTACTTCAACATTTATGCCCTCTGTGGTTTCCAATGAGTCACATACTACTAGGCTACTTTACCAGAAACCAGAATGATTTAAAAGAACCTATATATGATACAATATAGCTTTTCCTGTAGCTAGCTACTTTAATTTGTAAATAATATTTTTCAAGTAGCAACAGTTCAAATTTAATCCATAAAGTATGCTAATAGTTGGCAATTAACCTGAAATAGGAGCATTGTGCGGGAGCTTCAAAAAAATTTCTTGCCAAAATGGAGCCATACTTTTTACATTTCTTTTAGTAAATGCTACTGTGTGCTTAATCTAAGTGAATCATTTTATTGCAGTGTTACATTTGTTGCAGTTTTGTACTTTGACAAAGATAACAAACAAATAAAAAAGAAGTACAAAGAGAATAAAAATGTACAAATTGACAAATGTACAGTCAAGCCCGAAATTATTTATACCTTAGGGGTATATATAAACTGTGTGTACATATAATATATATAGTCCAAAATTTACACCTCTGGGGTATGCATAATTTTAGCCTTGATCGTATATACAGGGCTATTACCATAAATAATACTGTATGTATAGATAAATAACGTGCAAATTTAAATGTAAACCAAATATGTTGTTAAAGAAATAAGTGTATATGTGTATAAATCGTGTTGACAGGCGTGTAGAACAGCCTATCGTAATGGTCAGGCCAAATATTTTGATTGAAGTTGTTTGTGTTGTATGCCTTCTACAAACTATATTATTACATTATAAACATACACTCATCAGCCACTTTATTAGGTACACCTTACTAGGTTTGGGCCGATAGACGATGCCATCGTCCATCACCGATGGCCAATAAACTTCACAATGCTGAGCCGGCATCGCGATCCATCGCCCCGCCCCACATTTATATTGATATATAACTTATTATTTGCATGTCATCTTAATAGCAATAATGGTCTTTTCATGAGCTGTGTTAAATTTTACATATAACTGCTGTTTGCATGACTGACAGCATCGTGAGGATTAAATACATTGTGAGGATTATACAGCACCTCTCGCGCTTAAAATGTGTAGATTCAGTGGCAAACGCTGTTACCTGCAAACCCCGTCCCACAGACTTTACACTGAATGTCTTTAGTCATTTTCATAGTGGACTTGAAGCCACTGGAAGTCTTTTATCCACTCTTGGAAAAGTGTAAATGGTGGATTAACATTCAGCACATGATCACTAATAAGATGTGCCATTATTAGTAATGTTAGAGTTTCTAAAACTAAATCTGTTAGTGTTGTTTTCATTCTCTCATCTTCAGCGCTTCACATTTCCGCGGTTGCAGCTCCTGTCATGTTAAGGCAGAAGGCATTGACTGAGTGATTGACAGCTGATATTAACCAATCCATTCGCGTTCAGTTCTAGCGCAGTGGGCCAATAAGAAGAGCACAAAGGCGGGGCAAGCATTGCAGGCTTTTTTTACTTCAGCAAGTTCACAATCGCATAACAACTGTTTTAATCTGTTCCTGAGCGCTACGTTTGGCGTCTTTAGGTGCAAAGATGCATCCTGCATAAATGTCTCCTAAATCCGCGCACGCGGTGAGGATTTTGCAGTGAAAACAGGTCGCACAGCAACAATTTATGCACTAGCACAAATGCTTTCAAATATATATTTTAGGTCGCATAAAATTTCGGGCGCATACGCTGAAACGGTCGAGCCCTAGCAAATTTACTTGTTATTATTTCCTCATAATAATAATAATAAAATAAGATAGTTATCATTAATCACAATACAAATTACAGTGAACTCCAAACAAACTCTTGTCTGGTCTCTGCCACCAGCTGTGGGGAAAAAGCCATTATAAGGACACAGATCACTGCTTATTCATGCCAGAGTCCCGCGGAAAAAAGTGATTGTGTGTATAACTTTATTTATTTATGGTTTGGTTATGGGTAAAGCAAAGACCATGTGGGTCAGGTAGTGAAAACGGTAGGCTACAATTATTAAATTCGTTATGAATTAATTGATATTTAACAACAACCCACCCCGGCTACGACGACGATACCATCGTCCATCGCCGATGTTCACATTAGACATCGTACGATGCCAAATTTGTCAACATCGCCCAACCCTACACCTTACTAGTACTGGGTTGGACCCATTTTTGCCATCAGAACTGCCTTAATCCTTCATGGCATAGATTTATCAAGGTACTGGAAATATTCCTCTGAGATTTTAGTCCTTATTTACAGGATAGCATCACGCAGTTGTTGCAGATTTGTCGGCTGCACATCCATGATGCGAATCTCCCATTCCACCACATCCCAAAGGTGCTTTATTAGATTGAGCTCTGGTGACTGTGGAGGCCATTCGAGTACAGTGAACTCATTGTCATGTTCAAGAAACCAGTCTGAGATGATTTGAGATGACATAGTCAGCAACAACACTCAGGTAGGCGTTGACACGATGCTCAATTGGTACTAATGGGCCCAAGATGTGCCAAGAAAATATCCCCCACACCATTACACCACTACCAGCAGCCTGAAACGTTGATACAAGGCAGGATGGATTCATGCTTTCATGTTGTTGGCACCAAATTCTGACCCTACCATCCAAATGTTGCAGAAGAAATTGAGACTCATCAGATGAGGCAATGTTTTTCCAGTCTTCTATTGTCCAATTTTGGTCAGCCTGTGCAAATTGTAGCCTCAGTTTCCTGTTCTTAGCTGACAGGAGTGGCACCCGGTGTGGTCTTCTGCTGCTGTAGCCGATCCGCCTCAAGGTTGGATGTGTTGTGCCTTCAGAGATGCTCTTCTGCATACCTCGGTTGTAACGAGTGGTTATTTGTGTTACTGATGACTTTCTATCAGCTCGAACCACACTGAACTGCCACTCACTGGATATTTTCTCTTTTTCGGACCTTTCTCTGTAAACCCTAGAGATGGTTGTGCGTGAAAATTCCAGTAGATCAGCAGTTTCTGAAATACTCAGACCAACCCGTCTGGCACCAACAACCGTGCGACATTCAAAGTCACTTAAATCCCCTTTCTTCCCCATTCTGATGCTCAGTTTGAACAGCAGCAGATCGTCTTGACCATGTCTACATGCCTAAATGCATGGAGTTGCTGCCATGTGATTGGCTGATTAGAAATTTGCATTAACAAGCAGTTGGACATGTACTGTATACCTAATAAAGTGGCCGGTGAGTGTATATTTAATTGAAGGAGGTAGTTCACCCAAAAATTTAAATTCTGTCATCATTTATCCATCCATCCATCCATCCATCCTCCACTTGTGCCAAACCTGTTTGAGTTTCTTTTTTCAGAAGAATATGTCTTTGTGTGTACATACTGCTTATTTGTAAGATAAACCAAAGTATTTTTTCGTCCTACTACCAATATCAATGGCTTCTTTTAAGTGACTGAGTCTAGTTCAGTGACTGAAGTCTTGCTCCGGAGGAAGTGTGTATGCAGATACAGTGGTCTACATTTGAAGTGGATCAAAAAGGTTTTTTCAAAATTGTCCTAAGACAAGAATGGGTGTCGTTTAATAGTTTGTGCAAGGTGATGATCCACTTCAAATGTTGACTACCGCATATGTGCCCTAGTGAAGTCACATGCCATGTCATATCCAAACTATTTTTGTATTTATTAATATTAATTACTCAGAAAACATGGAGACAAATATTTATGTATTATTTCTAAAGATTCTATAAGATTCCACTGAATGTTTTTTGTTCTGCATTAAGATTACTTAATGCAAGTAATAATTGATTTCTGTCTGTGTCAGGATGTGGACCTGAAGAAGACAGTGGATGAAAGCGCTCGTATCCTGCGGGCTTACAGACACTACTTTGACCTCATCATTGTCAATGACAACCTAGACTGTGCGTTCGAGAAGCTGCAGTCATCTGTGGAGGAACTGTGTACTGAACCACAGTGGGTTCCAGTGAGCTGGGTTTACTGAGGGCACCTTCAGAACATCACTATACAAGTGTGTGTGTGTGTGCGCGTGTGATTGATATCTGAGATGACTGATGTAAGCCAGAGTGAAGATATGCATTTGAATTGACCAACAAAATGAGCGTCGTCCCACAAAAGCACAGTTTGCCCTAACCTCCTTTTTTGTGAACACATTGCAATGTTTTTTCTACTCAAACTCAAAGGGAAGAGTACTTATTTATTTTAGTATTTGTATGTTTTTAAAATAACTTACTGTTTTGGAGTCCAAATGATGAGAACCTTGGCTATCCAGAGGCCACATTTTTTAATTTATTATTGTAGTTGTTTTTTACACGTGTTCCTGCTCTTTCATTTTTGTAGTTCCTGAATGTACTGTGATGTTTTGATTTATACTCAAATGAAGGACTTACCTGACAAGAGTTTACCAGGCCAAGGGCTCATGTAGAACTTTCTAGATCCTCAAACCGTGAACCACAAAACTGTTTACACCCAGCAAGCATTTTTTGTTTTTAAAAGATGTCTAATAGATGTCTAATAGACATCTAAACATTGTCGTCTTTGCTAAAACAAGGCTAAATTTGGGCTGTCAGTGAAAACCGAATAGACATTTAAGAATAGGTCAAAGCTAGACTAGTCATCAAATAAACAGAAATGAACAATTACACATATAAAGTCTGTCTAATCTGTCTATTTGACGACTAGTCTAGTTTTGGGCTATTCTTAGATGTCTATTTGGTTTTCACTGACAGCCTAAGTTTAGCCTTGTTTTAGCCAAACTATCTACGTTTAGATGTCTATTAGACCAAAGTCCCTTTAATGATTGGGCAGTATACTCGGGCATTCTGTCTGAATAGGGAAACATCAAATTCTCCAAAACTGCTTGCCATGCTTATGATTGAATTTCATATTAGGAATCACCAATAAAATAAACAACAACTGTCTGTTTAGTTTCATTTCTAAACATCCAAATCACAAAATCTGGAGAAACTCGCCTCTGGTCTGAGGCCTTCCCCCGGAGTATCATCAGTCTGTAGCGATCGATGATTGGCTCCTGTACTAGAAGGCGGGATTTATTCGCCGTATAGCGATCGATGATTGGCTCCTGTACTAGAAGACGGGCTTTATTCCAACTTAATGACTTTGTCGCTATATTTAGCGACTTTTCAGACCCCCCTTGCGACAAATTTTCAAAAAAGCAACTAGCGACAAATCTAACAACTTCTTTAATTTGTTATTGGAGATTTTGTATAGACTCTCATGTGCCCATACTGTACCATCCTCTTCTGAACGAGCTGCGGGTGATGCCGTCGGCCCCTCCCCCGCCTCAGAGCACTGACAGGCCCAGTCCTCGTACACTCCTCTGTGTACAGACAGCAAATGTTGCCAATAGTTGGCAACACTGGACCGTTACACTTTTCCCCATTCAAAAAGATATGAGTGACATGTCTTGTGTATTCTAGAGTCTTTGATTAGACGTCTTTTAAACACAAAATTGTTTGCTGGGCATGCATCCTGATCTCTTAACCGTTTATTTGCTTGTCTTCATATCCAAGAGATCTCTCTCTTATGCAAAAGTCCATATCAGTGTGCGCAGCTTGTTTTGTTTATAGTGTTTTGTAAGATGTCATTCACCCATTTTTGTCTGTTGTTCAACGATAGGCCACACATTTTGTCTGTATCTTCTGATCCTGATGTTGTTTTTTTTAGAGTCTTTTAAGGACAGTCCTGTTGTTTTTTTTAGTTGTTGTTTTTCTCGCTGTTTCTTCTTTACTGAATGTCTCTAAGATTCTGTCCCAGAATGTCATGACCTACTGCCAAATGTATTTTTGTCTCCATGTCAACAAAACCTCTACAACAAGGCAATAAACAGACAGACCATTGTTACTGTCTTCCACTTCTCCATTTAATAATAAATGTGCATAATACACAACAGACGCTCTTTATGTGCAGAAAAATACACAAGCACACATTCACATATTTTCTGATAAACTATAATTTGATCGCATTAACAATAAAGCGTTATTCTATATAAATATTGTATAATCTGTAAAAATCTGCAAAAAATACAGAAACAAAAGAAGTTTTATCAAAAATATCTGATAAACTATAGCAGAGGTGCATAACCCTGTTCCTGGAGATCTACCTTCCAGCAGATTTCAGTTGCCTGTATCAAACACACCTGCCTGTGGTTATGAAACAGGGATGTGACTCTTCCGTAGGATTTCCATATTGTTCGGGGGGGGGGGGGGGGGGGGGGGGGTGTACCTACATGTATACCTACATTCTGGACGTCATTCAGGTATAATGATATTGTGTATTCCTATGTGCGCCAATGACGAAGCCGCTGACATTATGCAAGATTATGAAATCGCTTTAAAAGCATGCGCGGCTCTGCACCTTTTCCGCTTTCACATTTGCATGTCACGGCCACGTGCGCTCTATGTACATAATAAATACAGTTGCAGGAGGCACATTTATTATCAGTGGTGTAAAGTACTTGAGTAAATGGACTTCGTTACTTAAGTATTTTTTTGGCTACTTTGTACTTGTACTGAGTATCAAAAATATAAGCAACTTTTACTCTTTACTTGACTACATTTTTGATTGAATATATGTACTTTTTACTCCACTACATTTGAACAGATGCTTACCGTTACTCGTTACATTGCAATTGTGCCAATGACTGTATAAAATATGGACGACGCGACAGCGCCATTTTCCATTAAACGCTGTGAAGAAAAAAACGCCTCGTGACGGGCACAAACTGTGGCAGAAGACTGCTAAAATTGGAGCCTGGGCATGCGCAGAAGGACTGCCTGATGGAGCCAGAGGAGGAGCTGCGGAATCAAGCTTCCAACCAAACGCTTGTACATCAAATCAGCCACGCCCCCCGAACTGCTCACTTGACCGCCGGTGTCTGCACTATAATAACAAAGGCTCGCTAATGTACACTTTGCGTTTACATAGGAGCCTGGTTTGCTGTTTTATCAACACAAATGGTTGTAATAACGTTAACAAAGGTGCGGTTTATATAATGAAGATTTAATCGCGCCAGCTCGCTAACGGCCGCCGGATCTGACCGGATGCCTATGGACACACTGCCCGAGTCAATCGGGCCAGATGCGGCGGCCGTTAGCGAGCCGACGCTGCCGCATCCGAGCCGGATCGGCCCGCGAGTAATGTGCGCGAGTAGGTACAGCAGACGGAGTCGGGCCGAGGGGTAAGTCTCCGGCAGGCGAGAGTGTAGCCGGAACTGGCCCGAGTGTATTTTGCTATCTGGGTGGTAAGGCGTGTATCAAATAACTGATAAAGCCCCCTGACCCTACCGAATAAACAGTGTTCCACCAGATTCTGTATGTCAGAAACTCTAGTTTACTGCTGAGCAACTCATTTTATCATGGTAAAATAACACAGAAATGGAATAATAACACTTCAGTCTCCTGCCGAAGCTCCAGCGTCTGCTTTGAGAAACTGTCAATCACAGCTGTCAATCACGATGACACGCCCAGCATTAAATTACTGCTCAACACATACTGTTTACAAAACTACTCAAAATAAAAAATATTGCCCCCCTCTGATACTGAGAGATGAATCACATCAAAGTCAGCTCTGATTTTTTTTACTACGTTTTACTACTTTTTTTTTTTGTTGATAAATTGTTTGTGGCTTTTTTGAACATTTGAGTTTGACTGAGACTTTTTGTTCTATTTTTTAAATATATTTTGTTCTGCCATTTTGAAACATTAAGGTGTTAAATTTAATTTATATATTAGGAAAATAAACCTTTCTTGGTGCTCTTTGAGCCTACATTCAGCATGAGTAAAATACTTAAGTTCTTTTAAAATCGGATACTTTAATACTTTTACTCAAGTCTTATTGGAATTGGTGACTTGTAACTTGTAATGGAGTAATTTTTACAGTAAGGTATCTGTACTTTTACTCAAGTATGGTTTTCAGGTACTCTTTACACCTCTGTTTATTATCCTCTGCAAGTCATCTGTCCTAATGTCTTCATTTTTTCAGTGCTACAGCCTGGCACCTAAAATTGTCATGAAATTATTTAGTTGATAATACCAATTTATAAAAATATATTTCATAATTAATTAAGTAAAGTTTATTTATAAACTAATTTCGAGAGGATCACGTGCTTATGATTGAACACAGCTAGTCATTAGCCAATTTATGATTCACCAATCAGACGATTCCTAAGTCTTAATAAATACCCTAAAGCCTGGTTTATACTTCTGCGTCGAGTGATCGGCGTGACCCCCGGCACATGCCTTGCACGTTGCCGTGCATTTTCGGGGTTTCTGTGGGGTCTTAAAAAGTCTTAAATCTCAAAATCCAAATTTTAGGCCTTAAAAAGTCTTAAATTTACTGAAATATTGTGTTGTAGATGTTAAATCTTTTTTAAACAGGTCTTAGTTTTTCTTTGTTCATGTATTGCGACTCAATCTGGCCAAAACCCATACAATCACCAACAATAAATCTCAATAAAACTTAATAATATAAGTATAAAAATAAAATAAGTTCTCCATGTATTTAAGAAAGTTTATATTGGAAAAAAGTGTAAGGATACAAGTAGAGCTTGCTTGTTTTTACACAATATATAAAATATTTTGCTAAGAAAAAAATCTAAAATATTTGAAATATATTATATTATGTATATATTATATATTATTGTATTATTAAATGTATTAAATTATAATATTTTTTTTGATAAGGCAAAAAATATATATATTCCATCTGGGTCATTTGAAAAATTCCTTAGCCTTTAGCCCTTAATGAGTCAAAAATTTCATTTCATTATGGTCTTAAAAATGTCTTTAAAAACCTTAAATTTAACTCTGGTTTTATACTTCTGCTCGCTGTTTGTGTTCCTCTGCAATAACACTTCTGAAACTCCAGCTGGCAGTGAGGTTTTTATGTTACTCTGTGTCGAGGTGGTGTTCGCTGGTGATTTGTTTTTTTTTAACTCTACCTTAAATGTACAAGTGGCTTAAACTCGCTCTTTTTGAGGCGGAAACCGGCGGACGTGCAACTACACAATCATAAGGTAAACACAAAACAACAGTCTCCATCTGCAGCTCCTTCACAGGACTTGTAAACCCTTGCTCAATCAGGCTCGTGCGGCTCTCGGTCCCGCCCACACTCGTCAGTCCTACCAACCAACCAATCACAGAGCTTGCGCTTGCTTGCGCTTTTGAGAGGTGCGAGTCAGCGAGGGCCATGCGTCCACATGCATACAAGCAGAAGTATAAATCAGCCTTAAGTTCCATATCACAGCCATCTTCGTTTTGAAGAGCCATGCATGATATATTTTTCAGGGTGGAATGTTTAAGCACATTAGGCTGCTCAATTCAACTGGACTTAATATTCTTACAGTTCGAATTGTTGACTGATTAGTAGTTTATTTATCACGTGGAATAAAGAGTTGACTAAATTACAAGGAAAATTATATTCTTTGGACACAAATGAACTAACCGAGTTAGCAGCGGTGTGTGGACCTAACATTATTTAGGTGACTATTAAACTGCTAAACATTTGAACGATAAGACAAAAATGAAATTTAAATTGTGTGGTCAATAAAAAATATTTATATAAAGAATATTATTATTTAGAAATATTATTTCTATTGTTATTAATTTTTTTTTGTCGTCGGCTGATCAAATGCCTGATCAAGTGCTGTTCAGGTCCTAATTAATTGGTTCAGATGTGTTTAATCAGGGTTGGAACTGAACTAAGCAGGAAGGTAGACCTCCAGGAACAGGGTTGAGCATCCCTGAACTATAAAAATCTTAACATTAATACTTCTAAATCTCAATATCTATGGACGAAAAGTACAACACAATAAACTTTTGTTGTCACAAAGGTTGTTAATTATAATTTTACCACATTTCTCTTCAAAAATAAAATAAAGTATATATGCTGTTGAAATAAAGTATAATATAGAAATTTGTGCATAAATATGATTAAAAATGTAGCTCGTTTTTAGATGTGTTAGCTTTAGAATAACTGTTATGCATGTAGCTTTCAAACTGAATTATGTACTATATGCATTTCTTAGGTTATTAAGAAAACTCTGTAGCATCCCAATTTATGCCATCTGTAAAAGTACTGACGCTTTCACACGGCACTAAGTGATGCAAGGCCGTGAATGGCAATGCAGAGTACAAGAGGAAGGAACCCCACACTACATGCCATTTCTGAGGTCAGCGTGTCATTCTCTTTCTTTAGTAAAACATTGCAAGACTTAAAAAGTTCCTCCATTCTGTGGAATTCATCCTCATTTTGTAGCGAAACAGGAACTGTGTGCTTGCAGAGCGGCGTGACGTTGGCAGTCAGATGAATGACCTACAGTATGTGTACCAAAAAAAATTCCAATTTTATTTATTTTTCCTTTCATTCACAGTGAGTCTGAATAACAAAGACAACAAATGTAAACAACGAGAATTGTACTCACTAAATCCTGTAGACTGTTGAGACGTTCAGAAGTGCAGAAGGGTTCTAGCAGTTTTAGGCCTGCATCCGTCATTTCTGAATTGAAATACGAAGAGAATGAAGTAAATTAAGAGATTATGTACATAACAAAAATATCTTTACATAATACAAACGTACTGACCCTCAAGAGCACAGAGCAGCATTTGCATGGCATACATGAGCTCCATACTTGGCTTGCTTGCTGCTTTTGAACATCCATTCTGATTGGATTTGGCAGTGTGACAACCATTCTGATCAGACGCCATGAGAGGAGGGCTGTGATTGGCTGTTGATTTCTGACATCCATTAGTAAAGAACAATGATGTCGATGTGGCATGTTGATTATTTTCATGTGATTCACACTTAAGTAAGTGCAAAAATTCACCAATAATCTGGCACTGTTTTTCAGACGGCTCTTTGGTTAAGAAACATGGAGCTTCATCGCTGCTTAGGGTTTCAAGCTGAAAGACAAAAATACAAGAGATCAGATACATTTATTAAAAGAAAAAAAGCTCTAGACGAATTACAACCTACGTCACACATGACGTCACATGGGCTCCCGGTTGCAAAAAGAGACCGGTCGCAATAGCAAACATGTCGTGTTGTGCGGTAGGATGCCAAATCGAAAGTCCAAAAATAGAAAATTTAACTTAACTCCCCACTGCTTTAAATGTCAACCACAGACATGTTTGGCTAAAAGGGAGCTGAATGGAGTGAGGATCCTCATTAAAAATGCTCGACTCTGCAGTTCTCATGTTTAATCAGGTAAGTTCACGCTATGCTGCATCATACACATTGCTCGTTTTTGATTGCAGCAATGATTTCAGCAAAAACAGTTAAATATGGTGATTAAACTGAGGACGCTGAATGCTAAGAATGAAACGTGAAAGTGTAAGTTCACATACTCTGCCATACAAGTGCAGTTTGCTGTCAGAATGCAGTTGTTTTGCTTGTTGATGATTACCCAAACCTTGTACAGTTCCATCTTCTTTCCTGGTCTTTGGCTAGGCAGAACCTCGGTTTTTAGCACTACAAAGTTTTGAATCTGGTAATCATGGAACATTATTTCTTGCACATGACCACACAGAACTAAATTGTAGACATCCAAAGACTTCTAGGCCTTTAATTTCTCTCTTGTAAAATCAGGTGGAGTTTCAGTTAGATAGTTGTGTATTTCGGGCTGGATGCTTGGCCATTTTGTCTTATCCAGTATCCATTGGGAGGGTGCTATCGCAGATGGACCTGTCAGACGAACGCCGCTCACTTTAACTTTAATTTTGCCAAATCACTGTGCTTACCACTGGATGACAAGCTGTTATAATGCGCTGAAATCATTATGTAAATAATATATATATATTATATGTCATCAATATAACTTATTTCTAAGACAACAACACACCCTGTACCACATCGGATGTCATTCCCTCGATGTAAATGCTAGTGCTCCCGTTTTTTTCTGCAACCTTGCTGAGTGTGCATCCTGAATGCTTACAAACATGGTAATTCGTCTATAGACCTTTTTCTTCGTTGCTGCATGGAGGCCGCCAAAGCGACCAGCGTCTTGATGAGAACTTCCATTTACAGCGTTTACAACTGGTCAGGGGCGCCGCTAAGGGGGGGGAAGTTAGGACGATTCTAAGGGCCCTTGCACTCTAGGGGCCCCCAGAGGTCTGCTTTATAATTAATAACAGTACTATAATGTAATATAAATTATGAATGCATCTCTAAATTACAAGTAAAACAATTTATTAGAAATAAAAATACGGCTTATATCTGCCTCTCGTGTCTGTCACTGTCAAATTGCACCCCCACCTCCTTTCACTATATGGTTCAGTCCGTCAGTAGCGGGAAGAGAGTTGACGCTTTATTGAGTGCGATCGTCAGGTAAACTGTCAAAGCAGCGGTGTCCTCGAGATTAACAAAGACTAAATCCGGTCATCAAAAACGAAAAGAGAGGTTTCAAAAAGCAGAGAGAGAGAGAGAGAGAGAAAAAGGGACGGCAGTTGCTATTACAGTTTTTTGAAAAGAAAGGTAACGTTATGTTTATTCACATAGCACGGAGCTTTCTTTTAAAAGCTTAATTTACTTTGCTAATGATGAGCTCAATATGTGTACCTCATACATAGATGCAGATTTGCCCTCACCCGCTCTTCCCTACGAAGTTCCCCAAACTCATCTCACAGTTAAAGAAGCAGGTAACAAGGATATCACTGAGATCCTGCATTTAAAAATAGCATATGCATTGCTGTCTGCGTTTAAGTATAAATTTCACTATGATATTAACTTAATTGTTGACGTGGACACTATTAAATTACTGCTATTTTTCCACAATGTTGATTATGTAGAATGATAATAGGTATAACAGAAAAGCAAACATAAAACTAAGACAAAAATTTAAGCTGTGTGCAGGCAGGATGACAATTTATCAAGCTAGGTTACCTTGAAAAATAATGATCCATTTCATTTTTTTTTTTTTTTTTTTGGCCCAGTGGACCATTTCTAGTAATATAACTGATTAGTCAAACTCATACCATATCAGCAGAATAGTATAAAACAATATCTCAATGTCCATGCAGACAGGTTTTAAATTAATTATGTATCTTTTAAATATGTCATAGCCAGGATGCTCCTCAAGCCAGTCTTTGAGCCTAGATTGTTAAAGTAGAGCCCATAGTGAATGGTGTAATTTAAATGTAATAAATCTGCAGAATTCTGTCTGTATTACTTTACTGCATGTAGTCAGTTACACACGCACGTGCGTAAACACACACACACATACAGATATTAGCCCCCCTTTGAATTTTTTTATTTTTTTTATATTTCCCAAATCATGTTTAACAGCAAATTTTCACAGTATGTCTGATAATATTTTTGCTTCTGGAGAAAGTCTGATTTGTTGTATTTTGGCTAGAATAAAAGCAGTTTTTAATTTTTTAAAAAACATTTTAAGGTCAATATTATTAGCCCCTTAAAGCAATTTTTTTTTTGATAATTTACAGAACAAACCATCATTATACAATAACTTGCCTAATTACCCTAACCTGCCTAGTTAACCTAATTAATCTAGTTAAGCCTTTAAATGTCACTTTAAGCTGTATAGAAGTGTCTTGAAAAATATCTAGTAAAATATTATTTACTGTCATCATGGCAGTAAAAATAAATCAGTTATTAGAAATGAGTTATTAGAATGATTACAACACCAGAATGACAAATGAACATTTCTTATTTATGTGTCTTATTGATTTTTGTCACTGTTCTAGTGTATTGCACATTGTATGAGACACTATTGCAGTACAGTCATTTAAATAGTTACACATTGGTGTTTTGTGTGTTTAAAACCCTGCTGAAAACCCTGTTTTTTTCAGTAGGGAAATGTTAAAGTTTCAGTGAATATTTGATTACTGTTCCTTTTTTTGTACTACATTTACATTTGAACAATCAATTGTCTGCTAGCTACAGCCATGGTCGTTCTCTTACTAAAAACTGATAATAGTGGACAAAATCAATAATAAAATGCATAGGTCAGTATAACTACAGTACATTGCAGACAAAGAGTTTGGATAGCTAGCTTGGTAGTAGGGGGCCCATCCTCATATTTTTTCATGGGGCCCAAAATTGCTAGCAGCGCCCCTGCAACTGGTTAATCTCAAAGTCCCTTTAAGGCAAGTCATTTCACTCTGCGGCCATCTTTGAAACGTCTCTCGGGCAGTATGCTCGAGCATTTTGTTTGAATGGGGAAATGTCGAATTCTCCAAAACTACTTGCCAAGCTTACGGTTACATTTCATATTATGAATAACCAATTCAAATTAAATAAATGTCTTTTTAGTTTCATCTCTGAATGTTCGTATCACACAAAATCTGTGGAAACTCGTCTAGTCTGAGTCCCTCCCTCGGAGAGTTGTCATTCTATCATATATCTGATTGGCTCCTGTACTAAAAGGCCGGCTTTATTTGCCATATAGCGATCGCTGATTGGCTCCTGTACTAGAAGGCGGGGCTTCATGAAGGCGGGGCCATCATGACAGTTACACTTTTCCCCATTCAAAAGTATACGAGTGACATGTCTTGTGTATTCTATAGTCTTTGTTAATCTTAATCAGAAAAGGGATGTCAATACTGTTTTAAGTGGCTTACGGAGTGTTTTTGTGATCCATAACTTTGATTTTGAATGGTGTGAGTTAAAGCCGTTATACTTCTGCAGGGCCGGAGTGGGACTCCTTTTCAGCCCTGGAGTTTTAAGCCTTAGACCGGCCCACCTCAGTTCACGACTGACTATTTTAAAATAACGTCATTTCCAATTCAGTTTCTAATGACACTATCACGTCTTTTTCAAGGAAACAGCTGCTTTTTCATAAATATGGGCACATTAAAGGGGAGCTAAATCTCCCAACACTATTCTTTAAAACATCACAATGTCCTTTCCTGCAATATCTGAATATATATTCTGTGCAAAATTCTTTACAGATATCCAGTCCTTTGTAAAGGTGGTCACACAAAACATTTAAATGAAATATATACACCTACATAAGTAACCCAAACAGTATTATATGTCTTAACACTAAAAATGGAGAAAAAAAAAACTACTCAGGTGAGGTTCGAACTCGAGTCGGCAGTGTCGTAACGCAACGTGCTGACCACTGGACCACAATGGCGCTGTTATGCTGGTGTGTGTGGAATAAAAAATAAGTATTTCACTGTTATCTGCAAGATTCTTTTAACCACAGTATTATTTTCTATTGATGGCTTAATCTTTTTCTCCCCTTTTTAGATTTCTGATCAAGTTATGTCAGATTTATTAATGTAGTGAATCATCTGATTTTCATTGAGCAGGTGTAATATTCATTAATATTAATTATTCGAATTCTTATATTCTCTAAGGTGCCGCTGTTTGGGGTCGAATGATAGTTACGTCATTATTAACCTGCAGGCTGCATTTTGCTCACGGGGCTGCGAGAAAATAAATAAAAAGAGCGGAGCTGTGGCAAAATAATGAATAAAAAGAATAAGGCTATGGTCAAATAAATAAATAAATGAAAAAAGTGTGACTGCTGAAAGTGCAAGCAGCTAGGGACACCGGCCCTCGTGGCCAAAAATATATATATTATAGCCTATACATAATAACTTGCTATTATTTCCTTCATTATAATGAATCCATTACATAAACCTGTACAATTTAGATCGTTTATATATCTCTGAAAAATGTTTTAGCAAGGCCAGCAAACGAGTATCTGCTTTATTGACAGATAAATAATGACTGATCATCTATGATGACCGATAGAAAACTGTTCAGTCTGTTATATTGCGTGGCGATCGGAAACAATGTTCCCCGTTCGCCCGTCATGATCGCCTTATTTGTAAAATAGTATACACTATTGTTTATTGTGTACAATATTTATTAACAATATATATAAAAATATACTGATGACGATGTCTGAGAAGACGGTGGTTTGCCTATGGTTTGCCTAGATTGTGTGTGCCTAAAATGTGTGTGGGTCTGCGGGTCTGCAACTGGATATTATTGCTATTAGATCACATTATTGAAATGATCAGTCCAGGAGGTGGCACTGATCAACAGCAATATTAGTTCAAAGATGTTAAAAGCAAGTAAAATAGATTAAAACTGTCGTTTCAAAGCTGTTCGAATGTGACTGTTTATAAGCATCAAGCTGGTAACCGGATATTCATAGCATCCTCCTTACTAATGGGTAATTTTACATTCTAAGAAAAATGTCTATATGACACTTTCTCTACTTGGAAACTTGAAGAATGTGAATGTGGCGGTAACTGGAAAAGTGCTAAATTGCATTCTGAGGAACACAAGTAGAGCACATGCAAGCAAAAACCCGCTGTTAACAAGTTTGAAGAAGAATCGGGCCTCATTTCTAGGATTTTGTAAAGGGCAAGTTATAGGCAAGGCAAGTTTATTTATTTTGCACATTTCATACACAATGGTAATTCAAAGTGCTTTACATTAACAAGAATAAAAGAAACAAGTATAAGAAATAAAAATAACAAAGAATAAAAATAAAAACAGATTAAAATGTGTTAAAAAGGGTTTTAAAGGGCACCGATCTTTAGTAAGCTGTTTGGACAGAACTGTGTGTAGGTATAGTGTATTTACAGTCATATCGGGGTGATATAAAGACAATAAGTATCTTTTTTAAATTTCCTGAAGTTCAAATAGGATCCAAATCCCTCCCATTTTGAGGCCCACTGCAACATGACGTAGGAATGTGGTTTCCCTGCCCACCGATTTGATATACAGCCGCGTATTAACATGTCTCCATAGTAACACGTATAATCATATCTACAAGACAGGATGTGCACAAACAATTGGCATTAAAAGATCTGTTCAGCTCGCTGTGATCATCAACCATCATCAAATGTGATCAAGAATGAGTTTGACAAGTTTAAAAAGTGCATGTTTGTAATGAATTACAGTGATTTTACTATTTTTACTTTATCACCACAGCCGCATGTCAGTACAATTATAAAAGAAGATGCTTCAATCCCGGTTTGTGGATGTCAAATCAGGTTTATTTTGAACATTAACATAATAGATATCCATACAGCAGTGTATATTAACGTGTATCCTGTCACATTTGCTGTGCAAAAACAGTGCAAAGTTAAATGTGCGCGCTGTGTGTGAACTTTGTAACGACATTGTGTGTGTGGCTCATCATTGCAGAAAGGCTTGAATTAACTCCACAACAAATACATCAAATAATCATTTGGCATGTTCTTACTGTAGTATTTCTTACAAACGTTACGTGAGATCTGCTTCCTTCATGTCTGTCACTGTGCTGTTTATCTGACGCAACTGAAGCGGAGATTGAGGCACACTCTGACAGGCACGAAAGGTGGGCGGGGAAAACTAGCATTAAAGGCCACAAAAACAGCTACAATGTGTTCAGAGCAGAAAATTCCAATATTCTGAAAGGTCTAATAAATAATCTGATGGGTGTCTTGAGCTGAAACTTTACAGACTCTGGAGACACAAAAAAGGAGTAAAATAGGTGCCCTTTAAATGAATGAAAAGGAAAAGAAAGACAAAAATTTGTGATCTGTCGGATGTAGCACGGTGCTCATTCAGTAAAGGCACAGCTAAACAGATGTGTTTTCAGTCTTGATGTGAATGTGTCTAATGTTGGAGCACATCTGATCATTTCTTAAAGCTGATTCCATCAGTGGAGGGTGTAGTAGCTGAAGGCCGATTCACCCTGCTTTGAAATCTTGGATCACTACTTGATTATTTGATCCTAATGATCTGAGTGATCTGTTGGTTTGTATTCAGTGAGCATATCTGTAATGTATTATGGTTCTAGGCCATTTAGTGATTTATAGACAAGTAATAATACTTTAAAATCTATTCTGAATGTAACTGGGAGCAAAAGACCTGAGGACAGGTGTGATATACTCGGATCTTCTGGTTTCTGGTAATAAAGTTCAAAAGCCTTTTAATAACCCCTAGTAACACTGCAGGGTTTTTCTACAAGTATTTCAATGAGTGCCCAATAAAGGATTATAATATGCTTTCTCTTAAATCTCTTTCAAGAAAAAGTATACCAAAATAATTTACTGTTCCTTTTTGATGTAACCCTTTATTATGAATGGACTCAAAAAATATAAAAAAGGCAGCCCATGGCTTATTAAAAAAATAGTTAATACACCTTTGCTTGTTGTTGTTTTGGCTGCTAGATGTATTAAAAGTGCCATAGAGTACATTGATATGTTAAATTGTTCTCTTTTATACATAGGTATGTGACTTAGGTAGGTACAAAATACTCCAAAAACAATTTTATATGCTAATTTATAACCACAGAAAAACTTGGTTCTGACTATATTTGTAACTCAAATTATTGAGGTCTGCAGCTTGTGTTCGTACCTGATGCTACTGAAAATTATACAAAATACTTCATTTCGAGTAATGCAGTGGTGCAGTAGGTAGTGCTGTCGCCTCACAGCAAGAAGGACGCTGGTTCGAGCCTCGGCTAGGTCAGTTGCCATTTCTGTGTGGAGTTTGCATGTTCTCTCTGCGTTCGTGTGGGTTTCCTCGGGTGCTCCGGTTTCCTCCACAAAACCAAAGACATGCGGTACAGGTGAATTGGGTAGGCTGAAATTGGCCGTAGCGTATGAGTGTGAAAGTAAGACTGTATGGATGTTTCCCAGTGATGCGTTGCAGCTGGAAGGGCATCCACTGCGTAAAACATCTGCTGGATAAATTGGCGGTTCATTCCGCTGTGCCGACCCCAGATTAATAAAGGGACTAAGCCAAAAAAAAAAATGAATAAATGAATACTTAATTTCCTTATTCCTTTGTCACTTCATTACTCACTTCAAAGTAAGTAGAAGCCTTGTTACTTAAGTGGCTTAGATGGAGTGAGTGAGTGATCAGAGTAAACTGCGGTAGTCAACATTTGAAATGGATCAAAAATGTTTTTAAAAATTGTCCTAAGACAAGGGGGGGTTTGTAATTAAATTTTCGTAATTAAAAAAAAAAACATTTTCATACTGACCACCAGGAAAACTACCGATCCCACATATATATGTATATACTGTATGTGTATGGCTCCAGTCCACCACTGCACCTTGGTCCCACATTCATTTTAAGAGTACTACCTGTACCAAAATGGTGGCTCTATTAACGCATTCTTTCCAATAGACAACAATAGCATAGGCCAGTGTTTCTCAAACTTTTTCACCAAAAATTGTCTCTCTAGGTACCACCATAATAACCAGGATTGAAATACAGTAGCGTAGTAGGCCTAATTAAGCAGCTACAGCACTGCACAGTTCAAAAACAAGGCAGATTAATTACTATTATTAAGAATATGTATTATTGCCAGCCACTTTAAACACTATAAATAGTTTGAACATTAACTGTACGTGCAGACAAAACAAAAACAAACAAAACTTCACCGTTTAAATAAAAATGTGCTTTTAAAACAATTTATCTACAATTAATCTATATATACTTTAATAAATTTTAAAATATATGTTGCATGTACATATGACATATTCGTAAATCTTTGAAATCTAAACATTGACTTGTATTGTAATATGATTTGGAATTACATATTTAAATTAAACATTAGATCTGCTTACTGCTCATCATTTACAATAGGTCTATGTGTGTCAGAAAAGCGAGTAATTAAATACATATATACAGTGCTTGACTAATTCATATGTGCGGTATTTCCGTGATTTGGTGCAAATGAGATCACATCTTAAGTGAATCGTAAAGCTCGTGTTAACCGCGCACTGACCACTGTGGTCCCTCAGCCTGTGCACACGAAGACTAACTTTATTTTCTAACAAATAACAAATAACAAATAACTTTATATATCGAAAACACACATTATTTTACACAACTATAAGCACACATTTAACACATTTAATTTGTAACAATTATTTTATTTTTTATTTTTTTAAATTCCTGAGTTTACAGTAACTGAAATGCCAACACAACAGCACTGGTCTGCAAAAGCGCTTCTCTAGCGTATACCTGCTCCGCAAGTGCCGCACGCCTTTTTCTCTGGCTCTCTGATTTTAAATATCTGATGACGTGATGCACTAAAGTAAAGATTCTAAACACACCGGTGTGAACGTATGCTTCAGGCAACAGCCAATGCTGTCTGATCACATCAGTGTTATCGTTTGCGTGTTAAAAGAGTGTTAATTATATTCTTTTATTATTCAGCGATTCTTCCACGTACCACTAGAAGGAAGCCTGCGTACCTTGAGAACCACTAGCGTAGGTGGCATCTAGTGTAAATATCTATGTTTAAACTCTCAGTGGTTGCTGCCTGCTTTACAAAACTGCTCCTATTTAGTCTACCTGCCTCTTTTAATTTCAAAATAAAAGTCCCACATACATAGTATGTTTAATACAAGTTAAGACCAACTAAAATACTGGGGGACAATATCAAATGCAGCCAGAGGTGTGCATATTAATGTTTCCGTGTGGATCGTCAGAGTCAGTGTTTTGTTTCTGATTGGCCAGTTTTTCTCCGGATTTTACACATAGGATTTTACATGAGAATGAGAAAACAATGCCGTTTTAGACTCACAGTCAGTCATGTACTGAACACTTATGACTCAGATATGCCTATCCAGATTTTCATCCTAAGGCACCTTTAAATCTGAGCTACAGAGTTCTTCAAAACAAGGAACAGAAACTTCCCTATATAAATCTCTTCATTCTTCATTCTCCATTCTGTTACATTATTGCATAATCCTGGTCACTTTGGCGCTGTGGATAGCATGATCGCCTCACAGCAAGAAGGTCGCTGGTTTTTACTGTGTTGAACCAGTATCCAGTTGATACTGATATCAGCCTTCATGTTTTTCTCAGATCTTCAGTGCTTGCTACATAATATACATATATTTTGGGCTAAGTTTTTGGATAGTAGGATTTGAATGTAGGAATGTAACAATTCACTCGTTAATGTTAACTCGGTAATGTTAAGTGGAAACTTCCACTATTGGGAAATGTATGTAAAATTGAACCTTTCCATGTCACTGGTGAGAGGTTTGCCAGGCTAAGCGTGCATGCACCCACATCACCAGAGGTGCAGCCTTCCAACGTGGCCCCTGGCCCTAACTTACCTTACTTACCTGAGAAGCTTAACAGGCTTAGATATTTGTTTCGAGGAGTTGTAAAAATGCACCTAGTTAGTTCTAGGAACCTAATATACAACAGTAAGTTGGGAAAGCGTGCAGTCCAGTTGCTAGAGGTGGATGCTGCGGATGCCACCTGCTGCCCTGAAAGGGGAGACTGGTGGCAAGAAGACATATGGACTAACCATGAGAAGGGGGAGTACACATATGAAGGATGGTTAGCGAGGAGGGAAAACATGAGCCCGCCTAAGAGGGGGGACTAAACCGTGGCTGAGTGAGCATATGGGATCGCCAGTGGGGATCGCACATAGCAGGCACCTATACCCAGAACGCGGGCTGACCAGCGGGCATGCCAACCATGTAACGGGCCAGGCATCTGACTCCTCCACTGTGTCAGATGCTGGGGGCATCGGAGGAACTCTGCAAGGTTCGCCAAGCGGGGAACTCAGCTGACAGAGCGTGAAAGCACACGTATCTCTGTGTTAGAAAGAAAGGCGCAGCAAGCGTTTTACAACACCAAATCAAATTTCCTCATTCACCGGGGTTTCCCAGCACACGTGAGGAAACCGGCTGCACTCAAAGATTAAAAAAAAACTCGCAATTGTATTAGGTGTCGCCCAGCCCGCAGCTCTACAATGTCTGTTAGAGAGGCGCCGCGTGCTAATGCCCAAGAAGATGCGCACTCCGAGTGGACTGTGCTCTCACTTCTGGGGGACATGGCTCGCCCTGGCTCTGATGAGCGAGGGAGATGGCATCCACTGTTCAGTACACAGCAATGAAAGGGGCTGGGGGTCTGCCTCCTCCCTGGGGAGCGCTTGCAGGTTCACTACATAGTCTAAAAAGAACGCTGTAAGAACCTAGGGCACCTAGGTGGGCCAGGGTCTCAGGAAAACGTGAGATTGGGCCAGTCCAAATTGCTGGCACAATTCGCTGACCGAAAATGCCTCCAGATACTTGACCCATTTGACCGATGCCCACGCAACCAGCAGAGCTGTCTACCTGGACAGAAATCTTAAAGATAAAGAGAGATCCCCAAGGGTATAAGAGGGGGACAGGATAGAATTAATTATCCATGTCTCGCACCTCTAGCAACTGGATGATGAGGCGATGCTTTCCCAGCACGGAGATGATCGTAACGCCAATCCCTCAGTGCGGAGGGGACAGCCTTAGCTCCAGCCAGCTGAAGGAAGATAGCATCACACTGATCTTGCATGTCCAGGGTCCTTCTCAGAGAGAAGTACACCACACAGCGAGTGGGTGTGGGTGCCAAATGGTGCCTGAGTAGAAAGCTTCTTCAAGGGGATATGCCAGGGAGGAGCCGTCACGAGGAGAGAGCTGAAATACAGGTCTGATTGAGCCAGACAGGCGCAATAAACAGACCTGCTCCTCGTCCTCCCTGACTTTACACAGTATTTGTGCGAGTTGGCTCACTGGAGAAATGTATATTTACGCACGCCCCGGGGGCAGCTGTGTTAGCCAGACTCCGGAGGAGCAGACGTCGAGCAAGCTGAGACATGCAGTGAGAGCGGATACCCCCCGTGCGGTTGATATGTACCATCGTCGCCATGCTGTCCGTCTTAATCAGCATGTGTTTCCCCTCTAGCACCGGTAAAAAAAAATGGTACAGTGTGAGATACATTGCCAAGGCAATTAAAATGCCAATGCAACCAGGTTCCTTCCACAGACCCGCAGCTGCATGGCCACAACACATGGCCCCCCAGTGCAACTGGAAGCATCCGTCAAACGACGACATGCCTGGACACTTGTTATAGAGGCACACAGGCCTGTAGAAACGTAGGGTCCGTCCAGAGGCTGAGGGCGCGACGACACAGTGGAGTGGCAGTCACCCGGTGCATGCCCGCCTGTCATGTGCGTCTGGGACCTGATCATGAAAGCCAATGCTGAAGCTCATTTGGAACAACCTGAGCGGCGTGACAGCAGCTGCGGATGCCATATGCCCCAGGAGACTCTGAAATATTATCAGTGGGACCACAGTTTTTCTGTCAAACTCTCTCAGACAGGTCAGCATCAGTTTGGCGCTCTCTTAGGGGAGACGCGCCGTCATGGTGATCGAGTCCAGCTCCAACCCGAGAAAAGAGATGCTCTGCACGGGGGCAGGCCTGCTCTTTTCTCGGTTTATCCAAAACCCTAACAGGTTGAGGTGCCGGAGCACCCTGTCCCTGTGCATAATCAATTGATCCTGCGAGTGAGCTATAAAAAGTCAGTCATCGAGATGATTGAGTATGCGGATGCCCGTGAGCCGAAGGGGCATTAAGGCATCCTCCACGAGCTTGGTGAAAACCCGCGGAGACAAGGAGAGCCCGGAGGGAAGGACTTTGTACTACCACACTCTATCCTCGCATGCAACTGAAAAAACTCTCGGTGGCGTGGGAAAATGGGGACATGAACATACGTGTACTTCAGGTCTATCGCTGCAGACCAATCCTGAGGACGAACGCACCGGGGGATGTGCTTCTGAGTGAGCATTCTGAGCGGCTGCTTGTAAGGCAGCCGGTCAAAACACGCAGAACTAGGATTGGTCATAACCCACTGCTCTTTTAGGGTACGATGAAGTACAGACATACAAACAAGCCCATACCTCATCTCGGCTGGAGGAAACGGCTCGATTGCGTCCTTCGCAAGGAGGACAGCAATCTCCACGTGCAAGACAGAGGCGGATACAGGGCTGACCCTGGTGTAATACACTCCCGTGAGCTTGGGGTACTGTTTGTCGAACTGCATCGCAAAGCAGAGTCTGATTGTGCCAATGAGCCATCGCAACGGGCTGGGCCACACTAACCAGGTTGGCAGAGCCCACGCAAGTGACATCATCGGCACAATCACTGACGCACCACCGGTGGGGCAGCACGGGATGGGAGAGCTCAACCCGGGAGGTGTGCATCCCGATCTTAACTTCGTCCCAAGAGCCCCCAGGGCGGCTGGGAGTGCAAGAGAAGGGAGCCCTTCCTCTGGAACTTTCGGAGCCTGTGGTGAAGAGCACCGATCCTGCGAGCTGGAAGGCATAGCATCCCATGCTGTCAGTGTTCGGGCTGTCACACCCAAAGAAAGGAGAAATTGCTCTTATAAATTTTTTGAAGCCATACGGCCATAAATTAATGATATGGGTGTCTGTGGCCCTCCGCCAGGGAAAGAGCAGCTCCTCTTTTCTCCGAGTGGCCCGACTCAGGGACGCTTTGCAGTGTTTTCAGAGCAAAGTCGGTTGCAGTGCGTAAATTAAGCCTGGGTCGGAACCTTTCTTGTGCCGCTGAGCCAACACCTGCACCAGCCATAGCAAGAAAAATGGAAGCCTCGCCCGCAGCAGTGTAGGTGTAGGGATCATCCCAGAGGATGAGCGCTTCTACCAGTTGAAGCTTGGATGGAGTGCGCTGAGGAATGGGAGCACGCCCGAGTGCCAACCACTATTGTGGGGGACAACATGGGTGGTTTGTCCTTTTGCAAGAACGAGCCGCGATCTTAGTTGCGCAACAAACATGAGATCGCAATGATGGCATGCGCTGCCCGCGAGCACCGCATTAACATGCTGAACCCCCAGACATGAAACACATTGCTCGTGCCCATCATCCGTGGACAGGGAACCACCACATCCAGAAATACAATATATATATTAATATACAATATTGATTGTCATTGCTGCCAGCTGTGCACGCTGACGCCGTCAACTCATTGGCATGTCATTGGCCCATTTGGGGAGGAGTTTCCACATAGCATTGAAATTCACCTCCCGCTGGGGAACTAAATAACAATTTAAAACAAATAAAAATATATAAATAAAATAAGTACTCCTATCTACTTGTCCGTTGCTATTGCAAGTTTGTAGTAAACACAAAGGTCAATGCTGTTAAAACAGGGGTGTCAAACTCAGATCCTGGAGGGCCGCAGCCCTGCACAGTTTAGTTCCAACCCTGCTTCAACACACTTACCTGCAGGTTTCAAACAAGCCTGAAGGACTCAATTAGTTTGATCAGGTGTGATTAATTAGGGTTGGAACTAAACTGTGCAGAGCTCCGGCCCTCCAGGAACTGAGTTTGACACCTGTGTGTTAAAACATGTATTGCAATTTGTTTACATCTCAACCGATGTTAATCGTTGTATATTTTCATTGATTTTCAACCGGCTCATGTGAATTATTACATCTCTCATCACAAATGAAGGGTGTTGCTACGCATACAGCATGGTGAACAAACACTGTATTCATTATACAGTTTCTAATACTTTTGTTTACATATTTTACTGTAAACTTGCAATCCATGTAATGAAAAAAATCTCCCATTTATGCAATTTTACAATATCCTTGATAGCACTGATAGCTCCAAATAGACCTTCATATGTTGTCATCTTGAAATTATGTATGTTACGACATGCCGTTAACTCAGCATTAGAACAAGACTTAGCAGGCATTGTTCCTTTTTAAATACAGCATCACTCACTGTGTCCACCAAAGCTGACAAGATAGTTCGGTCCAGCATAATTTTCCTCAACAGGACCAAGATGGAGGAACGGAGTTCAATAGACAGGTCTGCCAGTGCACAAAAGCGTGTCTGTACATCTGCAAGTGCTGCAAATAGACCACAAATTATTCTCATTAATTCAGAAATATCCTAATAAAGACTAACTTGAAAAAGGGAAACAGAAAAAAGTTGATTCCCACTTCTGCTTTCTTAAACAATGATGCAAGATAAAGAGGAACGGAAACAAACCTTTCTTCTGGGTATGAAGTGGGAAATCTTGCTGCATCAGTGGACACTGTCCATCCACTTCAGAGGAAACGGGAGACGGAATCTCAGATGTCTCATCTGTGCGTAATCCTCTTGGAAAAAGGCACAACTCTAAACTCACACAGAATTCAAATATAAAAGATATATTTTGTCATTATTTATATGTAATGACATGGTTTTCAGAAAATGACAGTTAGTAAGAATAATAAATGCTTTCATCTGCTGCAACAGAAAATCAGGGTTATTTCACCAAATTCTGCTTTTATTTGTATCTCTTCTGAAGTTAAATCACTGGTATCGTGTTGTTCTCTAACATTTAATGTATACATGTCTGAAAGAAGGTCATTTTTTATTTTATTAAAACAACTCTCATTTTACGCTGTAAGTTTTTATTTTGAATTTAAAAAAGACTGTCATGAGTAGTTTGCGAAATAGAAAATACATTTTACAATACAAATACAAACAGAGAACTGTAAATTTAAATCTAGAATTTAATTTTTCATTATAATCTTTCCCATTTCCACAAACAAATAAAGCTACAAAAAATGTTTCATTCATTCATTCATTTTCCTTTGGCTTAGTCTCTTATTCTGGGGTTGCCGCAGCAAAATGAACCGCCAACTATTCTGGCATATGATTTACCCAGCGAATGCCCTTCCGGCCGCAACCTAGCACTGGAAAACACTCATACACTCTCGCATTCACACACATTCATACACTACGGCCAATTTTATTTTACCCAATTGACCTGTACCGCATGTCTTTGGACTGTGGGGGAAACCAGAGTACTCGGAGGAAACCCACGCGAACATGAGGAGAACATGCAAACTCCACACAGAAATGTCAACTGGCCCAGCCAGGACTCAATCCAGCAACCTTCTTGCTGTGAGGTGACAGTGCTAACCACTGAGCCACGGTGTCACGCCCAAAAACTGTTTCAGCATTATAATTAGAAATGTTAATATAAATATTATAAATAGAAAATCTTGAGCACCAATTTAATTGGGTTTTTGACTAATAATATTTGGCGGCCAAAAATGCAAGGCAAAAAAAAGAGGCTATGCTGCGTCAGTGTTCAGAACACAGGTTTCATTCTCCCTCTAGCCTTTGTTACCATGTGGTGTGAAGCAGCTTTTAACGATGCAGAAAGCTCTGCGCTATTAAACTCATTAATTCCAATAGTTTTTTCATGCAAGAGCTGCTACTAAATTGTACGAATGAGATTGTACGAGGCAACGCAGTGGTGCAGTAGATAGTGCTGTCGCCTTACAGCAAGAAGGTCACTGGTTCGAGCCTCGGCTGGGTCAGTTAGCGTTTCTGTGTGGAGTTTGAATGTTCTCCCTGCGTTCGCGTGGGTTTCCTCCGGGTGCTCCAGTTTCCCCCACAGTCCAAAGATATGCGGTACAGGTGAATTGGGTAGGGCTAAATTGTCCGTAGTGTATGTGTGTGTATGGATGTTTCCCAGAGATGGGTTGCGGCTGGAAGGGCATTTGCTGCATAAAACATATGCTGGAAAAGTTGGCGGTTCATTCCGCTGTGGCGACCCCGGATTAATAAAGGGACTAAGCCAAAAAGAAAATTAATGAATGAATTTAAGTAATCGAGTAATTGAATTGATCTTACAAAATTACTATATATAATTTAATAAAATAATAAATAACTATAAAAAAGCATTTTCAGTTTTGGTTTTCGGCCAAGTGCTTCCAGAATATTGAGTTTTGGCCCATCATTTTCATTTCAAAGCATCGAAGCATAAAACATCTTAGCAAATTAGCATAAAAAATAAAGTTTTAAAAATCTATAAAAAAACTAATTGAACATTAATTGATATTAATACATTATAATAAATAAAGTGAATTGTAGTGTTCTTCAGGCAAATAGAGGAAATGTTACTGACCGAAACAACCTTCTGTATCGATGCTTATTTCCATGACACTGTAAGCCAACACAGTGTCCGGTGGGATGTCTAATTTAGTTTCAGAACCATGGTGTTGTTTACCACTGCCTTCAATGGACATCTGAAACACCACAATAACACAAGTATATTTATTAATGCAATAATCTAAACCCATTCAGTTCAATAGCTAAGCATGTTTCTTACAAACCTTATTCCAACACCCTGTAAACACAGCATGGCATCCGCTTCTCTCCTCTTCGTTCCAAATAATTTTGCAGTTACGGGTGGTGAAGATTCGCTCTTTAAGGATGGCAAAGGTCTTGTTCTTATTTTTGGACTGCTTGATCAAAGAGTGTTTTAGGTCCAGTTTTCTGCAGGGGTCAAAAATAACAATATTAAATTAAATGAAACTTAATATAAATATGCATTTATATGCAATTATATCCGTTGTTGATGCTCCAAATTACTCAAGATTTAAAACAGTTTAAGTCAGATAAATAGTTTAAAAAGAATGTAGGGCTGATATTTAACGGGTTAAGGTGTGGTCATTTAAGGTGTAGGTGATTTTTTACATAAATACAACATTAACAACAATAATAATAATAATTCCTTACATTTATATAGTGCTTTTCTGGACACTCAAAGCACTTTACACAACGAGAGGAATCTCCTCATCCACCATCAGTGTGCTGCATCCACCTGGATGACGCGACGGCAGCCATATTGCGCCAGGCCGCACACCACACACCAGCTGATTGGTGGAGAGGAGACAGAGTGATGAAGCCAATTATAATATGGGGATGATTAGGAGGCCATGATGGACAGAGGCCAGTGGGCAAATTTGGCCAGGACGCCGGGATTAAACCCCTACTCTTTTTCGAAGGACATCCTGGGATTTTTAACGATCACAGAGAGTCAGGACCTCGGTTTAATGTCTCATCCGAAAGACGGCGCTCACTGAGCACTGAGTCCCCATCACTATACTGGGACCCACACAGACCGCAGGTTAAGCGCCCCTGCTGGCCTCACTAACACCACTTCTGGCAGCAACCCAGCTTTCCCATGTGGTCTCCCATCCAGGTACTGACCGGGCACAGCGCTGCTTAGCTTCAGCGGGCGACCATGTGCAGAGTTGCAGAGAGCTAGCTGCCGACATAGCGTTTAGCTGAAATTTTGGTGATTCATAAAATGCATAAAAAAACATGTGATGTGCACTGTCATTAATGCGCTCAGCACTGTTTGAGAAGCTGTGAAATAATGGTACAAATGTTTACTTTCTTTTACAGTCCTATCCTTTCACTTTAAAAGACTTTAAATGTATTGTCAGGAGCCACGGCTACTCATTTTGGTTTTGCCTGTTTGTTTGTTTGTTTGTTTGTTTGTTTTTTTAAATCAAAGCAACTTGCATATTATGATTCACCCAAGGACAACTGAACATTACTTTAATGTCATGAAAAAAAAGCAATAGTTAAACTAAACTGCAAATTTCATCACCACTCACACTCGGGTGGTTCTAAACTTACATGAATTCCTTTCTTCTGATGAAAACAAAACAAAATAAGATATTTTAAAGAATATTGGAAAAAAGCAGCCATTGACATCCATAGTAGAAATAAAAAATACCAAGGAAGTCATTGGCTGTTTTTTCTTCAGTATATCTTTTTAATGTAAATGTAATGTGTATTTATTTAGTGCATTTATTGTGTAAAAACACCCATAGCACTTTACAATCATGAGGGGGGTCTCTCCACACCACCCCCAGTGTGCAGCATCCACTTGGATGATGCGACGGCAGCCACAGGACAACAGCAGCAGTGCGTTCACCACTTAACTATTGAGTGGAGAGACAGTGATAGAGCCAATTCAGTGGATGAGGATGATTGGGAGGCCATGATCAGTAAGGGCCAATGAAGGGAATTTGGCCAGGACACCAGGGTTACACCCTATTCTTTACAAGTGCCATGGAATTTTTAATGACCACAGAGAGTCAGAACCTCAGTAACACCATTTCCAACAGCAACCTAGTTTTTCCATGTGGTCTCCCATCCAGGTACTGACCAGGCTCAGCCCTGCTTAGCTTCAGTACATAACAGGTCTTGGGCTGCAGGGTGATATGGCTATGGCCATTCCTTTGTGTTCAAGGAAGTAGAGTAACACGTTTTTTTTTGTTCTTTAAAGTATTCTCTTGTCATCATATACCCATCCTCATGTTATTTTAAATCTTTTTAATTATTAAAGAAGATATTTAAAAAAAAACATTGTTTTCTAATGCAGTTTACAATACATGGACATATATGAATTGGTGATCAACTTGGCCTTTAACACATCAAAAATCTTTTAAAGTTAAAGTTTAAAATCTGAATAAAACGAACTGATCAGTTTTTTCTCATTCTTCTTAGTTGGCAATTGATGTTATTATTGTGGGTTGACATATCATAGTGTTTTCTAACCTTCCTCTGGTGTCGTTCAGAAGTTTTGGAGTATCCAAATATTCCTTCTGGAGTGTCCCAAGATATAAATAAAGTTTTGATATGCTCCGTCCATTCAAATCTAAGGTAACAACAGGAACTCCCACCTCTGCAGATCCACCCAGTTCATTTCTGTTTGTTTCCATGTACTTTACAAACTCTTCCTTCTTACACTCTGATGTAAATAAAATGAAAAAGAGAGAGATTGATTTAAGCATGGACAGAAGCATGATGTTTTCATTTAGGCATATTTTGCCCAGCACAAAGTTGCCATGTTATGCTATTTTGAAAGGTCTCCAACAGCACATTTACATCCAAGTAAAAAAAAATATATAACCATGAATGTTTTCATAATATACATTACAGGTCTTTCCCTTTTTCTCATAGTGTCTGAAATGGTTCATTCATTATTCTGCCTCTCTAAACACCTCCTTTTTAAGAGCTTACTCTGCTGTGATTGGTTCAGTATTCAGAAACGTACATTACACTTTTTAAGGATAAAATTTGTGAAACAAAGCAATATTCTCAAACTTTGGGTTTCAAGAGAAGTAAAAAAAAAATAGCCTATGGTTGATGGAAGATTGATGTTTGAAAAGTTATAGGTTGAAAATTATTTTAATAGATTTAATAGATTACAACTGTTTCAGAGAAATTGGTCAAAGACCTTCCACCCAAAATTGGTGTATTCAATGATAAATTAGTTCGAGTTTTAGTTAATATACAGTAGAGTATTACATTAATAGAGGGATTAATCCAGGATGCATTTTGATTACCTAAGCCGATGAGTGTAATGTTTTTAAGAAATAAATCAATCTTAAAAGTAGTAAAGTAACAGGGTTAGATAATATTCCAGCGCAGTTCCACAAAGACTCAATTAAATGTATTACTGGTGACTGTTATAAAGCTTTCAGTTTGACAAGGTAAGGTTCCAGATAAGATAAAACAAGCACAAATTATTCCTCTTTTTAAAAAAGGTGGTAGGTTTCAGGTTCCTAATTATATTGTACCATTCCAATCTGGTTTTAGGAAAAATCCCACTACTGAGTCAACAATTCTATACATAAAGAGAGACATAAAGAAATACTTTTATAGGTTAAGGCAATAGGATTTAGTAATATGGGTAGGGTTGCACCAGCTGTTCGTAAGTTCTTTCTTAAACTTGAACGTAAAGTCCACACTAAGGGCTTAGTAACTACTAGCTAGTTTGTAACTAAATTCGTTCTCCCTTCAGTTGCACCACATGTTCTTAAGGCACACTGTAGTTAGTAGGTCATAAGCGCTCTGTAAAGTCATGCGTAGTCGCATTGAATGACGTTAAACTGATTTAAAATTCTGCAACTAATGCATCTATATATAACTGTCCTATGAAAATTAAATAAAAAAAACACATTTTTATAGTACATTAAATTACAGTCAGTCACTAATAGCAGACAACGCACACCTGCATCGAGAGCCGTGATTGCACACTACATACACATGAAGTTCTCAAAACATTAAACTTGAATATTATTATATCCTACACATGAAAGAGAAAAGAACGGGGAGAAGAACTCAGTCATGAAGAAATTCTCGTTTTAATTGATGGATACAATTAATACAAAACACTCCTTGAAAATAATGAAACTCTTCTTTCACAACCCGAAAAAATGTGAGATTTGGGAGGAAAATAAGGCAATTCTTCATTATGAACGCGAGCTCCTCTATGTAAACTAATCTCACTGTTGTCTCTTTTCTACCATTATACATGGGGGAGTCTGCCGTAAATATTTAGTTTGAACGTAGCTTTTTAAACTAAGTTCAGTGGTGCAACACTAAAATATTTAGTAGTTCGTAAATTGTAACTTAGTGTCCCTTTAAGTCACAACTAGGCTGCGTTTTAACTTATGCACTGCTGGTGCAACCGGCCCATGGTCTGAAAATGGATCAAGTCTTACCATTTCTTATGGGGTACCACAAGGTATGGTATTAGGTCCTTTACTTATTTTAAAATACAGTATATAGTAATGATTAAAAAATGTCTTGTTGAAAAAAGCTTTTGTTATATGCAGATGATAAAGCAATATTCATGTCTCGTTAGAGAAAGAAAAGTATTAAGAATTAAGTAAAGAAATTGAAAAGGTCTCTAAATAGTTTTGCCTTAATAAATGGTCTTTTGGGGAAACAGAATTTATTTTATTTTTATTTTTTATTAAAGGTCAGAGATCAAATTATTATACTTAAACATGAAGTAAAATGTATACTGACAGTATTTTTAGAAGAAAGGTTAAAAAAAAAGATTGTTTTATGGTTGATGTTGACAATCTTTTTGGTGAGTTGTTGAGCTGATGTTGCTTGCACTTCATTTATTAGTTGCTCATCCATTTTTTTTTTTATTGTGGAGGAATCAGTTTTATTGGACTTTTTTAAAAAGTAAGTAAGTAAAGGTTTATTTATATAGCACCTTTCACAGACATTAAGTCACAAAGTGCTTTACAAAAAAAGAAAACCAGAAAACAGGTGTAAGAAAACATATTAACAATAGAAAACATATTAAAACAAGTTAAAAATCCAAGAACAAAAACACCAATGTAAAACCAGCTCACCATACTGTTAATTAAAAGCTTGACCAAAAAGATCCGTCTTTAAATGTTTTTTAAAAAGTTCAACCGATCCCAGAGTTCTCAGTGCTAGGAGAAAAGAGTTCCAGAGCCTTGGGGCCACAACACAGAAGATACAATCACCTTTAGTCTTAAGACGTGTTCTGGGAATGGCTAAAAGGTGTGCCACAGGAGTGACCATATTAAAGATCTTGAATATGAAGGGGGGGGGCTGACCATGCAGAGCTCTATATGTAATTACGTTAATGTAATCTTAAAATTTACTCTAAAACTAATAGGAAGCCAATGAAGAGCCTTAAGCACAGGAGTAATGTGCGACCTCCTACTAGTGTTGGTTAAAAGCCTCGCAGCTGCATTCTGCACACCTTGCAATCGCTCCATAGAAGATTTGTTCAGACAAGTATATAGAACATTACAATAGTCCAACCGATAAGAGATAAAGGCATGGACAAGCATCTCCATCTCTTCCTTTAAAACAATATTTCTGATTTTTGCAATGTTCCTCAGATGGAAAAAAACATGTACAAACAACATGGCTATTAAAACACAGAGCTCTATCAATGATGATACCCAGATTTCTAATATCACTGCAATTTGAAGATGAAAACCCCCAAAAACTTGCCTAATCATTGGGGTGATGCTATCCAGAGCAAAAACCAAAATTTATTGTTTTAGATTTTGTCAAATAAATCAAACAAACAAAAACCAAACAATCATTACAATATCTGATTGTCAGCACCAGTGACTTCTCTCAATCATGATCATACAAGAACAGGAATAATGATTTAATTTTCACTAGACAAAGTCAAGCATCCATCCACATCCATTGGAAATGCATGCAAGGTGGATTTACTTTCACATCACCGATACAGCGCCTTCTTCACATGCTACCCAGACTACAGTGTTAGAGAGTGGATGCTGTATGCATGAAAAACGCACTTTACCTGGTTTGAGCTGTGTTTTTTTCTCCTTCAGCAGGTTATTGAGTGTAAATTCAGTTGGTCTGTATTTGATTCGCTGCCAAAACCAACATTTCTTGCTTTTCAGTACCACTGCAAGCAGCTGGAGGTTTTTAGAGTCATTGAGGCTGGACGCTGGAATCAGAACACCCGAAGGATCTATGTGTCGGACAAACTTCTTTGTTGCGGTTTCAAACATCTTCTGCACAACCACATAAATAGAAAGCATTATATCACTGTGACAAATTGATCAACATCTTTATATACTGACTTTTGCAAGCAGTGTTCTGTTCTCCAAATATATGTTCATTTAGATCAGGGGTGTTCAAACTCAGTCCTGGAGGGCCGGTGTCCTGCTGAGTTTAGCTCCAACTTACTTGCCTGGAAGTGGAACAACACACCTGCCTGGAAGTTTCTAGTATATCTAGTAAGAGCTTGAATAGCTGGTTTAGGTGTCTTTAATTAGTTGTTTGACACTGACCCTTCTGGACCGAGTTTGGTCACCCCTGATTTAGACTGACCATCCTCTATTTGTTGTGAAACTGTACTTTATCATACTTTATCAAAAAAAATTGAAAACAAACACTATATTTCAGTACTGCCTGTGATGCACCAAACATATTGTTGCATAAACTGTGCATAAACCCATTTTGAAAGAAGCCAAAAACATGACAGTACCAAAAGGGGAAATAAATGTCAGACAATGAACGGCTGAACATGAATAGCAAGGATTAGCTGAGATTAGCAAAAGGTGAAATAAATCAAACCTCACAACGAATCAAGATGTCAGAGACTGCTGTGAAGAGCTGAAAATAGAATTTCCACTGCATCTGTGCGCCTCAGATGGTGGTTTGCTAGTGTTATAAACCTGATTCATTATGCTAACAGAATACAACAACATAAATCATTTAGGGGAGAAAATAGGGGGAAGTTTAAAAAGGGGGATTCCAGTCAGTGGAACGTCCCTAACACTGAGCTGGTAAACTTATAGTGACAGCTGTATTTATTAAACAGCATTACTGAATGGTGAACAACCGATGTCAAACAAACTCGCACAAGGTTATTTTAGGAATATCTCAAACGGAACAATTTGTTCCACTGACCATAGTTTAAACAATATAATATCTATTTTGTGCATTAAAGAGAAAGTTCACCCAAAAATGACAATCACCCTTGACTATTTTCAAAGCAGTTTGGGTCGTTTCTCCGTCTGTTGAGCACAAAAGAAGATACTTTGAAGTATGTTGGAAACCAGTAACCATTATTTTCCCTACTCTGGATGTCAATGGTTTACCATTCTTCAAAATATATTCTGTTCTATTCAACAGAACAACAACAACTGGTTTGAACAAGTCAAGAGTGAGTACAAAATGACAAACATTTCATTTTTGGGTGAACTGTCCGCTTAACTTAAAATTGATATGTAGCTGTTGTTCAACCATCTTGAATTCGTTTAAGCTTAATAACTTGTAATTACAATAAATAAAACCAGCATCTTAACAGCTTTGCTTAACAATAACTAAAACTAAATGAGAATGAATAAATGAAAACAGTACTTTACTTCGGAGGTGAACTATAAGAGCATCTATCTTCTATTAACCCAGATAATCGGACGATGTTCTCTAGAAGCACTAAACTGCATGTTTACATAACCCCACAGCAAACTGAGACAAAAATCCACATGCAAACCTTCAGCCATCACCATGGAACTATGTAACTTGTTTATACTAACATTAATCTAAGTACAGTAAAACTAGAAGCACGCAGATTAAGAGAAAGATTGTTCAGTTTTAAAAAAATAATAATACTAAAAAAGTTTTAGTACCTTCTGCTTTTGTACAGAAATTCCGTCTTCGGTGGCGCGCTGTAGAGCCGCAGCCAAAATAAGATAAACAGCGGTGGATTATGAAGAAATGCTTCAATATATATAGCCTAACTACAGCTCCTCACAGTACCTCGCCTGGCACTAAAGTGCTAAAACGCAGCACGTTCACTCACCCTTGAACGTCTACTCGACTCCTGAAAAGTCCCCTAAACGTAACGTGATGGCATAGTCACTGAAGTGACAGGAGGAAGCGCTACTCAATTCGGGACATTCTTAAACGTGAAAACGCTTAACGATGCTTAATGTACCTAATCACCCACCCAAATTTCCGTCAAACTTTACTTGTAATTAACACTAAATACTGTGAAAAGAACAAGCCCTAATTCCATAGACAAAGTAAACAATATCACGTTGAGCGTTTCTCCCTTTGAAGTCCATTAAAAGGAAAAAGCTTATGTGGCTTATGTAGGCTACCTTAAAAACAAGTTTTCTCCCCCACTAAAGTCCAAGCTCAATGTGGTTTATTAGCTAGTTGTTAAAAACATTGAACGCTTTGTTAGCAGGTTTATGTTTTTGACAATGTGAGATAATTTAAAGAAAACACTTTGGATATGATAAGAGGTGATTTCATTAGTAGCCTGCAAGTAAATCAATAGCTTTGGTCATCATGTCATACTAACCTTTTGCGTTCAGTTTATGTCAAAGCGGAAGGGAAGTAAATACAACTGAACACAACCACATGCTTTCACTATTATAGTGCATCTGAACCGCAGGTCGCCGTGTGGGTAGTAACTATACTATTTTGTTAGTATTCTTGTCAGATGTAATAGATTGGTCTTCTAAGCATAGTTTTCTTCTAACTAACCAAGATATTTCTCATATTATTTCACCCCTTTGGAGAAAAAAAAACAAAAACATAATAAGGTATGCAGGGGCTGCCGCTGCACGATGGGTAGCACGATAGCCTCACAGCAAGAAGGTCGCTGGTTCGAGCCTCGCCTAGGTCAGTTGGCGTTTCTGTGTGGCGTTTCTTGCATGTTCTCCCCGTGTTCGCGTGGGTTTTTGCCGGGTGCTCCGGTTTTCCCCACAGTCCAAAGACATGTTGTATAGGTGAATTGGATAAGCTAAATTGGCCGTAGTGTATGTGTGTGAATGAGTGTGTATGGATGTCTCCCACTGATGGGTTGCGGCTGGAAGGGCATCCGCTGCGTAAAACATATGCTGGATAAATTGGCGGTTCATTCCGCTGTGGCGACCCCAGATTAATAAAGGGACTAAGCCGAAAAGAAAATTAATGAATAAATAAGGTATGCAATTAAAAAAATATAAGTTAACAAATACATCAATGGGTAGGAGAACATCTCATTTAGTGTAATTTCTATCAAGTCAAGTAAATTTAATAAAACCTTTAAACTCCATGGGTAATTATGATAATGAATACAGGCATTTGCAACATTTTAAATGCATGTCATGCTCTATAAAATCTATAGAAATTTAAAAGAATAAAAATAGACTATAGTTTAAAAACTGATGCTTTTATCTGACAATTCTGACTTGCAAGTTAGTTTTTTTTCAAATATTTATTATTTTAAATATAATTTTTTTTTTATTTATATTTAGAAAGTATTTGTTTATTGTTTGAAAATATACAATTTATTTTATTACACAATTTCCCCAGGAAATCATAAATGACTAAAATGTTATGCAGATTGATTTTAATGACCCCACATGAAAATATACTGTTGTAAATACCAGAGATTTATAACCATATAGAAAGTGCATTATACTGTGTGTGTGTGTGTGTGTATATAAATATATATATATATATATATATATATGTATATATATTTATATAAATAATAGTATTTACAACGTTGTTAACACGTTGCAGAATACTGAGATGTGATATATACCGTAGTATACTTTAGTTTTCACTAAAATAAATTGTGGTGTACTGTTTGTAGAAAAAGTACAGTATTGTTTATATCACTGTAGGTGTTGTATTACCACATGAACGATTAATTACATTTATAATTTTTTTAAAGGATTGTTACAAATCCAATCCAGGACTTTGAATATTGTCGTGCACAATGAGAAGCCTTCAAGTCATACAAATGCAGTCATTAAATTTTTGGGGGGAAAGTTTGCAATGTGAACACCTTTTTTAAACTAAAAAAACGTATTTTTAAAAATTATAACACTAGTAATACAGCTGTGGAGAATCGTAAAATATACCATTTTATTTTGCTATAATTTGTCTTTGTTTTTTAAAACTTAATGTCCAGCTTTGAGTGAGGGGAAAAGCCCAAATGAAGACTGCATGACGTTCAACCAAAATAACTCTGAGTAAGATCTAAGCTTTAGTGGGAATTTACATTCTGAGTAGGTAAGCTGTGGTCAGGCTACTCACTTGAACAAACTTTTCTTTTATTGAAAAAGTGTGTAAACTGTGGTCTATTTTTTGCTTTTATGGTGAGGCTGGAACTCGGATTCATAATTTAGTTTAGAAAGCAAGGTCAAACATGGAGTACATTGCAATGGCTATTTGTCAGGAAAGCACCAATGATCTTCATAGTGTTTGTTCGTCTTTACAAAAAAAAGTCCCTGAATAAAAATTATCACTATAAAACGTTCTTCTCAATGTTAATATTCCCACCAACCATTCAGTAAAAAACATGGTTCCAAACCTTTGAGTTTCTTTATTCTGTTGAACACTAAACAAGATATTTTAAAAAAAATCTGAAAACCGGATTCTTTGACTTTCATAGTAGGAAAAACTAATACTATGAAAGTCAATGGTTACATGTTTCTAGCATTTTTCAAAATATCTTCTTGTAGGTTTAGCAGTAAAAAGAAAAGTCAGACTGGTTTGGAACAAATGAAGATAATGACAGAATTTAGATTTTTGGGTGAACTATCTCTTAAAGGATTCTTCTAACAAAACATTTATAAGTATGATAAGCATGTTATCAAATTACAGCATTTTTGTATATTAAACTAAAACATGAAAAAAGAATAATGCCTCTGTCATAAAAATTTAAGTAATAAGTGAATATCCAAAAGCCTCTGTATTATAAAAAACAAGGAAACGTCCTTCGAATTGTGCACACTATTTATTGCTCAAACCCAACATGTGGTCAGTCATACACTGATATAACTGGTCCTCAATCCTCTGAAAGCAACAGTGCCCATCTGTTTAAAGTTTAAGCGTGTTCCCAACTAAAGAAAGTAATGTTGTGTTTATCACATTTTAAAAAACACCACACCCAGAAACAGGACCGCAGTTATCAAGTGTAACAGGCACAGCACATGAGCGCATACAGACTGTCGCTCTTCCACATACATCTTTTTTTGATATGTTTGACAATTTCTTTTCATATATTATTATATTTTCTATCATCATCATCATCATAATCATCATCCCTTTACAGAAAAATATATCTATGTTCAAATATATTCATGGACATAATTTTTGATTCTATATTTCACAATAACGACTGAGTGAATTGTTGGAGTCAAAACTGTGGCGTTCAAACATTAATATACAAACTTACCCAATGTGAATGTCATTAAAAATTCAGTCCAACATTTCACTTAAAATCAATTATTTTTAAACATGTATATAAATAAGGAATTATATTTTGCATAAACTCTATTTTAGGATCAACATTCACTTTTATGAAAATTATGCACCTTAAATTCTCATTCCTTTAATAATTTGACTTTATTAAATATTTTGTGCTGATTATATAAACATGAAGGGCAGCACAACACACACTACCACATTGAAATGTAAATGCCTATTGTTTTTAACATTACAGTAATGAGATATTATTAATATTACTAAATATTACACTTAATATTGATATTATTTTGATTTAGTAAAGGCATTTTCTTTTCTTTTCTTTAGCATAAATGTTTTGATTATTGAATAGAAACCAGAATAACAGAAAGCTTTTGAATGGAAACACTAATTATATCCAGGCACTTATGAAAGTCTTTGGTTAGTGCAATTGCAAGGCAGTCTGTCAAGGCGGCATGAATGTGTTTCTAAAGATATTTTCAATATAATGCCATAAATGTATCCGCATAACACAGATAAATACTAATACAAAAACATCAACATATGCACAGTACACATAAAGCCCACAGTGTTAACAAGATTGCACTAGATAATATATTCTGTACAAAAAAAAGCATGGATCTATATACAGCAAAAACGGAAAAGTCAATGACACAAATGGACTGTTGGTCACCAGAGTACGGGGAATTCTAGTTTGCTGAATCCAGAGTCCTTCCTGAGCTCCCAATAAGTGCCATTGCTCACCCATGTGTCGTCTTTAGCACGCCTGATTGAATTAACAAAACTGCATTACAGACAGAAACTCGTGATGAAAACTCGAATGCAAAACAACTGCGTCTGTGTTCAAAACAGTCACTTACTTGAAAAATCGGGGAGAGTGGGTCATGTTATTCTCTTGCAGAACTCTCCTCCTCTCCCTCTGAAGGACTTCAATTCTTTCTTTCTGTTCTTCTGCTCCGGCAATATCACCCTCTTCAAGTAATCTAATCAAAAGTGGGCCAATAAACAGCCGATGGCATACAGAACTGGGTTTTAGAAGAGTTTACTTGGGGGGAAAACATACTTGAAATGTTTCGAAATGTGTGTGTACCTTTGGTCCGGCCTAAAACGGGTGTCTGTTGGGGGCAAGAGTGGCTTTAAACCCTCCTCCAATTCATTTAATTGAATTGCAAACTGGGTGAATCCATAGTACTGCTCATGGTTCTCAGGCATAGGATCTATATGGAGATGCATGAACAAAAACAGTGCTGTGTTAGTGCCCCCTGAGGTCATCATCCGCAAGTTGGGCTATATGCGTGGCAAGTGTTTTAGCAAACAAAAAGTGACTATTTTCAGATTCACAAGTTTCCTTTTACTGCATCAATAATGTAATTTAATAAAAATGTAGTCAGTTAAATAGACTTAAATGCATTATTTGTTCAAGAGTAAAACAAGAAGAAGTAAAGTTTTTTTTAACTAATTTCAAGAGGAGCACATGATATGATTGATCTCAGCTGGTCTCTCATTTGTAATCAGCATTATTCCAATCAGATAGATCCAAGCCTACAATAAATAGACTGATTTCACCCTACTGCAGTCACCCCTTCCACCCCATCTCCTAATTTCCTTCTTTATTAGGGGGAGCTCTCGAGACCTACCTGATCTCGTACCCCCTTACACGCTAATAGACCTAGCAATTATCTCCGAGCTTAGGGTTCTTTCCCAGGACAGCATGCCAAACCTGCTAATAGCGTCAAGCAATATCTAATTGTGAACTCTTTTAAAGGCCATTTAAATGCAAGCGCCTTCAGGAGCAGTAGATAAGCTCTGAATCTGCACTGGAAAAAACTGGCAAAATAGATTTCCATATTTTAAAGACATTGCACGGAACAATAAAATTTAATGCAGTGCATCCTTTTTGATGTCAGACCCACTTTATATTTTATCTCAATTATGTAGAGAAGATCATGAATTAATTTATTCAGATCTTAAACACGGCGAGTTTAAAATGACCAGAAGCACAAAAGACTGAAATTACTCAAAATTTTAAATTCTTGTGCATATGGCCCTTTGGAGATGCAATGATTGACAGAAAATTGGACACAGGCATTATTTGGATGATCTCTGTTCTAGAATTGTATACAAACAGCGCTACAATGAGTTTGTAGAACAAAATCTGTAAACTTTAAAGGCATTATAGAGATAGTTGATTCAAATAGTGAAAATTTACAGTTAATTTACTTAGCTTCAGACCATTCAAGATGTAGGTGACTTTTTTTCTTCACTAAAGACTATTTTTAGCTGAACCTATGATCCTTGGTGATTCATAAAACCTAAGTTTATGATTGGGAGCCATGGGGATTGATTTGGACTTGTTTGTACGCTTTTAGTTTTAATGTCAAATGCAGTTGACCACTGAATTGCACTATATGACTCAACAAGTACCACAGAATCAGATAAAAATCTTTTTTAAATGGGATGTATCATGCTCTCTTTCCTCAATCTCATATTAATTTAGAGCATTTACAGAGTAGTACTGCATATATCTTTTCTCTGAAAAGCTTTTAATACTTTTAAGATCAAAAGTCTCCAATTCTCTCCAAAAAAAAAAAAAAAAAGTCAAAAGTGTGCAAGTGCGGCATCTTCTGCATAACAACGGAGTACATTCTTTGATATTGCTTTAAATAAAACAAGCAAACAACTTTGGAATCTTAACCCTTTGATGCATACAATCACATCAGTATGATCAGTTGGTGCCTAGAGTATACGACGACACTGGTGTAATTAGAAAGTTCAGTGCATCATTGATCAGCAGCTAAATTCAAAAAGAAATAATCTGTTACATTCAAACTATTTTTTGAAACTTTTTTTTTTAACTCTTCAACTGTAAATAACTCTAAATGAATGAAATAGCATCAATCACTCCTTTAAAGTTCTACTGAAAAAAAAACATCATTTAGATCTTCGATGGTCTGAGGGGAAATAAGTAACTACATTTTAATTTTTAGATGAACAATCCCTTTAACATTGGCCAGAGACCGAGACAAGATGAACTAACAGACATACTGTTCTACAAGCAGCACAGAGAACACTAGCAATGACTGATCATTGATGTGCTATACATGGGCTTCATTCGGCTTACTTGTTGATTTTGTCCTATGTGTGGTTTATTGTTAAATTGAAAAAAACTAAATGGTAAAATTTCACTGTTCCCGATGCATGGAATTGTTGATGAATATCCTAAATACTGAATGGGAGTGGAAGTTTATCTATAATGGGAACTCTCTGTCTTCAGAAAAGTCCAGGTGGTACTTTCTTTTTAGATTTTCTGTACAATGCTTGATAAGTACCAGTGCAGCTGCTTTGTTTACAGTGCTTATCAATAAAATGCTGATGTTCTATAAGTGCCCAATACATGCAGAGATTGATTTTGCATTCAGTTTTTATTTACTTTAAAAATGATAAAATCAAATGAAATTAAAATAATTCATATATATATATATATATATATATATATATATATATATATATATATATATATATATATATATATAGAATTTGAATTCTTCTACATATACATAACATTTGCTTAAAAAATGACAATCATAATCAGCCATATGTTTAGACCATTTAAATACAGTTAAACAGTTACTGAAACTCACTTGCTCTCCAGATGCACGTTGCGGAAGGCGGTTTCCCCAGATATAAGGCCTCGTTCCATTTGCCAAACAAAGAGTGAATGATACGCCCCTCCAAATCAGTGACCAGACCCTCTACCTCATTAGCATTCAGACCCCCAGACCTCGACTGATTATAAAGGAATAAAAGAAAATTATAAGTTTAAAAACAGGATATATACACAAACCATTCATAAAATGAAGAACATGTGGCAAGACAACCACAGACACACACAAGTGGAATTAATTCCCCACAATAGTTCTCTATTTTAACTGATTTTGATGATATGATATGGATGCTTCAATCTAAACAACCTGTTTTTTCTCTGCTGTTTTCAAGTTATACTTGAATAAATCTTCACTAAATATTGGTACCATGCAACCCAGTTAATTCACAGAACAAAAGGCTTTGGTGCTGTAATTCATTTAAATTTTGAATGACATAACACTGTAGGAGTTCAAGTGAGGTCATTAGAGAATGAATTTTGGAACTGGTTAATTAATTGTACTATACATTTTCATGTCCAAAGACATGCGGTACAGGTGAATTGGGTAAGCTAAATTGTCCGTAGTGTATGAGTGTGAATGAGTGTTTGTGGAGTTTTCCCAGAGATGGGTTGTGGCTGGAAGGGCATCCGCTGCGTAAAACATATGCTAGATAAGTTGGCGGTTCATTCTGCTGTGGCGACCTCGAATTAATAAAGGGACTAAGCCGAAAAGAAAATGAATGAATGAATGAATGAATTTTTTGCTAATGTGTGTCAGTTAAAGAGGCATCCAAGTGAGTGAATCCACAAAAGCTCTGACACCTTTTCCTTTTGTTGTACAGGAGTAGATCATAACACACATAACAATCATAAATGCATGCGATTATGCATGGATAACATGGAGTCTAATGGTATCATATTCAAAAACTTGCATGTCAAATCCCATTTTTCCCCAAGTTAGAATGTTTAAAGAAAAACAATTTCTTCAGAAATTGAAGAAACCATTGTTGTATAAATGCATGTCCAAAAATATTAATATGAATAATGGATAAAACGTTTTCAAACCAAATGAAAATTTAATTTTGAAAGTCCACTAAAACCATATTTGTTCAAGTTAAACATTATTTGGTGACACGCATAAATAAATCTAATTGAAACAAACATTTAAGAGGGCATTTATTATGCTTTGAAGCACACAGGAAGACACTGCCACCTAGTGGTAGTTCCTGGCAACAGCCTTGCTTTTATCATATGCCTTCCATGACGTTTTTCATCGTCATATCTCATACCAGTTTCACACTGGATGCACAAGCACAGCAAAAGGTTGTGTACTGATAAAACATTCTCATCCACTGTGTCACCTATTTCCGGTGTTCACCCCCATAATCAGTCATGTGCTTTGATTATTGCTAGGCAAAATACTCTGCTGTGATGCAACAATGTTCCTCTCCGCACAAATGTGTTCTCGTGGATTTATAATACAGGGCGATTTGAAAAGAATACCACAACTTTGAAAATCGAGAACTCTACAAAGAAGAAAAAGAGACCTAAGATCTTTCTGTCATCAATTTAAGCAAGCTCTGAAGTTTCACATTGGGAAACTAAAAGAAGGAATAACTGCAGCTATCCAAACTGTTACACCCGAGATGCTAGAGAGTGTGGAACGAGTTTGAGTAGCAGGTTGATGTCACTCGAGTGTCTGGAGGGGGTCATATCGAACATCTATAAACTTGTTTTCTACGGAGTACTCTTCACATTGATTAATTACCCAAGGTTCCATCATGTTTCTTTGATTAAATACAGATATTCAAAGTTGTGGAATTTTTTTTGAATCACCCTGTATAAAAAAAAATACACTTAAAAATGTTTGTTTAATATGGTAGGGTTGTAGTACTAGTACTAGTATTCCATTGTATTACATAGCATAGCCATTTGAGTTCTTTATTTTAATACTAGACAACACTTGATGTTTCTATGTCTGTCAGTGACTCAGTGACTACGTTTACATGGACATCAGTAATCGAATTATTTGCTTTAATCTAATTAAGAGAATAATATGATTAAGGTGTTTACATGAGTTGCTTTTTGAGTGTTACTTTCATGATCGCGTTTTACATGTTACAGCACATAATTCGATTAACGTCATTGCGTCACCGCGCTATCCGCATTTCCTCTGGCGTTTCATGTAATTTCGGGTGTTTCATTTTTAATTTGTCGACTTTAACTGCAGTTTGGCACTTTCACTTTCATTCACGTACATGTCATGCAAGCCCACCGTGACAAACGAGATATTGGATGCAACTATGAACTGCTGGAAGAGTTGTTTTAATGTAAGTTCATACCTCATGCTGAATGGAAGAAAAAAAACTCTGCATTTCACGATGCAGTTGTCTGTGGTCTGCACTGACTCGGTAGGTGCAAAGTGTCAATCAGCCGTGCGTGTGTGTGTGGGTGTGTGTGTGTGGACTACCCTGTTCCAAAAAGCGGCTTAAAGTCCTATATAACGGTAATAGTTCGATTAAGGTGTTTACATGTATGTACTGCACTTTAATAATGCGACTAAAATCGGCATACTCCACATGTCTTAATTCGATTTCTCTTTAGTTCAATTATGACCTTAATCTGATTAAATTAATCAAAAGTCGCTGTTTACATGGTAGACTCTTAATCAGAGTATTGTCTTAATCGCATTAAAATCGATTTATTGGTGTCCATGTAAACGTAGTCAGTGACAGTTAAAACGAGTACATTCTCTAAGTGGTTCTGTCAATCTGTCAGTTCTGTTTAATCCTTTCTGTGCAAGACTGTATGGTATAGTTATAGCCACACAAACTCTAAAGTGTTTAATATTTGTAGTTCATTTTGAAATAAAAATAGCAAAATGTTGTCCTCTTAATGAGTTATGGGTGTGTTTTGAGAATAAACCAATCAAAGTCTCATCTCCCGTTCCCTTAAAGAGTCAGTTGCGTTGCTTCATGGCACATCTTCTATTTACAATGCGGACTTTGTGGAAAAAAAGTGGAAAAACTAAACGCTTCACTAGTGAGAAAACAGTTAAACAGACCATCTGCAGCGTGAGGATAAAGAATGAGCCTCCTCCAATCGACCTTAACTTTCACTTTCTCTCTTTCATGGATAAGGAAACATTGTTGTATGCACAGACATCCATTAGCCTATTTCGTTTGTTAAGCGCAAAGATTTGTTTCAAAACTATTTCTAAATTCAGTTCTAATTTCCTGCAAACAAATAAATGAACAATAATAACGAAGTGTGGTCAAAAACCATTATATCCAAACACACATGCTATACCCCATATGGTCCAAAACCCAACAGGTGAACAAATCTAAGCTTGTTTTTATTAAAACAAATAAAAATATGCATATCATAAATAATACTACTACTAATAATAACATATTTATATACAAAAGCAAGTTGTCATAAATAAACCGAATAAAGCCCCCCCCGAGATGAAGGCATGGAAGCAGTGTTTTTTATATCTATGTAGAAAGTAATAATTTTTTAAATATTTTTAATCTCTACTGTATTTCAGGGGCCTGTTCCATAAACCAAGCTTACAAAAAAAGCCAGGCTTATTTTGGTAAGTCAGGCTTATTAATGGCGGATTCTGTTTCATAAATCAAATTACGATAGTTCAAACTCAGTTACTCTGGCAGCTTGTGCTGGGAAACTAGCCTGGTCTGGGGCAGGTTAACTCTCAGGCTAAGTCTTAAATTCAAGCTTAATTAAAGTAATTTTAACATTCACCTGCTGTAATTTGATGCCATTTTGATTCACTTAACCTCTTAATAATGAATAAAGCCTCATCACTTAATAGTGTATATATATATATATATATATATATATATATATATATATATATATATATATATATACATACATACATACATTTACATATATATATATATATATATATATATATATATATATATATATATATATATATATATATATATATATATATATATACATACATACATACATACATACATACATACATACACACATATACATATATATATATATATATATATATATATATATATATATATATATGTATATGTGTGTGTGTGTGTGTGTGTGTGTGTGTGTGTGTGTGTGTGTGTATGTATGTATGTATGTATATATATATATATATATATATATATATATATATATATATATATATATATATATATATATGTAAATGTATGTATGTATGTATGTATGTATGTACATATATATATATATATATATATATATATATATATATATATATATATATATGTACATACATACATACATACATACATACATACATTTACATATATATATATATATATATATATATATATATATATATATATATATATATATACATACATACATACATACATACATACACACACACACACACACACACACACACACACACACACACACACACACACACACACACACACACACACACATATACATATATACATATATATATATATATATATATATATATATATATATATATATATATTACTGATTCCAGCGTTATGGATGTGACATTTGGAGTAAAAAAATGAAACATATATACTCAGAGAAAGTATATGTTACCAGAATATTGAAATATCTGTTTATATTTTTCTTACCCCTTAACCATGGAGTTCAGGCATCAAAAAAATATCAGTCTATTCATGTGTTTTATATTTAAAATGACGGCAAAATGAATGCGTTACGGACGTGACAAAAAAAGACATGCATTTTTGTGAGTTGACATACTTTGTGGAAATTCTGTGAATAAAAAAGCAGAAGCCAAAAAATATTATAACAGTCAAAAGGACAAGGGTTGGCTCTGCATGGAACATATATAATTTGTTTCATTTAGTTTTTCATTTTTGTCTTAATGAGGAAAGACTGTCGTTACGGACGTGACTTCTCTTCGTTACGGACGTGACTGCTCTTTGTTACGGGCGTGACTGCTCTAAAATTGACACTTGACACGTTCTGAAAATCAGACAAATGCTTTCAAAACTTTAACAAATACCTATTTGTGGATATCTGTTGGTCATGTAAACCAACAAACTTTGACCTCTGAGACTTCTGAATGGTAAGGTTGCACAATTAATCAAACTTAAATAGATATAACCTTGTTATATTTAATTCATTAGGGCATGTGTTGTTAAAGGTTAACGAGATTTCAAATGTTCAAAACTCAATTCGGAAACAATGTTGCATGCTAACATGCTGCTTATTTATTATTATGAATGATATAGAATTGCTAATAAAAGTATTCAGCTATAATATGTTTATCGAGCTCCTGATGTCAGTGTTTCCAGACGAACTTGAATCATTGCTGGATTATAAGTGCGCAAGACCGTGCTGCGTGGAGAATAGTATCAACATCTAGTTGTGTTACAGTTATAGCAATATTATATTTGATTACAAAGTTAATTCTAGTTAATGTGTTAGTCGATGGAATAAATAATTTAATTTGTCCACTCTATGCGCTTGCTTTCGTTTTCTCGTCGGCAGTCATGTCAGGTTGCAAAGAGTCCACAGAAGAAAAGGAAGAAAAGTTTTGCGTAGGCTATGTTAAACAAGAATAGAAAAAAGAGCCATTGGTTATTGGCGTGTACGATATATAATGTTTATCTTTTATAGGCTATAGTTTATAACCGATTGTGTAAAAATATTGAATGAAATATTTACAGCTGATCCTATCGATTTTCTAACAAATATACTCCTATAATGTAGTTAAAGCTTAGATCAATATCAAGATTTTATTTTTATTTTGCCGTCTGTAATATGATTTTAATAAGCACTGAAGCGCAATTGCCGGGTGCTGGAAATCTTTGAAAATGTTTTAATTGTAAAGGAGGCTATAGCCTATTTTCAAAGTTTGAAAAGTGCTGAAGATTTTGGATAAAGTGCTTGGAAAATTAAGTGTCGCTTTAATAATTTATGCTTATAAATAGTTATTTAATAAATAAAATAAAAACATATTATGCTTTGCATGAAACGAAAACTCCGCTGGAGCCTGTGCATGTGCATGTGCCTGCAGCGTGAACCGCGCATGAACCACAAACACCGCTCTTTTAAATGTGTGTGTGTGTGTGTGTGTATCGTGCGCATTTTGAGTAGTGGAAAAAAGACCAAATGCATGGAGGTTATTGTAGCATGAGCACTGGACTGAAGATATATTAAGAGGATATTAAGCGAGCCTCAAATCTGAGAGAGCCTCGTGCAAGTGTGCAGAAATAATTAGCAGATTTAACAGTATGGGAGATTGCGTGGGGCTTACGCAGGTCGCTGAAGTGTTCAGGTACGAAATCTTTTATTTAATGTTTGCATTTGCTTTTTCGCACTTATCCGCGACATGATTTGTGT